>JAJIBD010002640.1:80000-298093 GCA_021461705.1 Cryptotis parvus
AAGATGTCAACACAAAGACGAAGAATCACGTATGCTGCCTGAGTTTTGGCTTGGCAAGATGATTGCACCAGGGATTCAGGTAGAACTGAGAATTTTATACATTTTTTTCGTAAAGGCAATATCATTAAGTCATGTGATTTTTCTATATTGATCCTTTCTATAATTATTTTTAATTTGGTCACTGTGAATTTCAAGGTTATTCATGTTTGGATTTCAGGCATGTAATGTTCCAGCACCAGTGTCTACTGCCCTCCACCAATGTCCCCAATTCCCCTTCTCATCTCAATCTGCCTCTTTGACAAGCACTTTAATCATAAATTAAATTATTAGCACTGTGGCTTACACTGTTACTATAGGGATCCATGCTTGCCTCCTTTAAGCAGCCCCCAAGTGACCCCTTCCATTGTTGCAGTGCTCTCTTCCATGTCCTATTCCAAACCCCAAATGGCAAGTTTTCTATTGAAGACCAGTCACGTTTCTCATTTCTATTGTTCTTGGGCATTTGTTCTTCCCAGCTACGTTTCTTTATATCCCTCATATGAGGGAGATTATTCTGGGTTGGTCTCTCTCCCTCTAACTTCACTCAGCATATTGATCTCTAGATCCATCCACATAACAGCAAATTGCATGATTTATTCTTTTTTATGGCTGAGTAGTATTCCATTGGTTATTGGTACCATGGTTTCTTTATCCAGGCATAGGTTCCTGGGCCTTTGTTTCTAGATTTTGGCTATAGTGCTGCAGTGAACATAGAAGAGCAGATGTCTTTCTTCATTGCATTTTTTGGTCCCTCGGAGTATTTGAAGCAGTGGGATTGCTGGCTCAAATAGAAGCTCAATTTTCAGTTTTTTTGAAGAATGTCTATTTTTTTCCTGAAAGACTGGATTAGTCAGCTCCCACAATCAGTGAATAAGGGTCTTTTTTTGCCCCCTGCATCCTTTTCCTTGCACAAAACAACTAGTTGTTTTTATCTTTGTATTTTAGTCATCACTTCTTTTGAGGTGCAGAATTTCCTTAATCTAATGTAGCCCCATCTGTTCTTCTATTTGCTTGGCTATTGATACTGATCCTTAAGGGACAAGAAATAGTTAGAATCAATACTATTGTTACCTATATGACCATATACTGGTAGAGTTGGCATAGTGAGATACTATTAACCTGGAATTGAAATAACAGAAAGTGATTTTTTTTCCTTATTCTGGAGGCTGGGAATCCAAGATCAAGGTATGGATAGTGCTGGGTCTCCTGGGAAGACTCTCCCCTGGGTTGCCATATTCTGCCTTTTCATTGTGTACCCCACAATGAAAGACCTTGCTTCTAGTAGTGTCCTTGTGTTTCTCTACAATCTAAGGACACCAGCTAGATTAGGGTCTCACACTTTTGAATTGTCTACTTTCTTTCCACATTTACTCATCTATTATGAGCCATGAAGAGTATAGGAGACACTTTAGTCCAGAGATCCAAGCTCTTCTTTATTCACTTGCTTTATCATCCTTCACACTAAACCCAGTTGAGGACTATTATTATTGTGAATTGTGGAAACTTGTTCAGAGAAATAACTTGCTCTAAGGCTAAGGCTGTGCATAAGAAAGGAGTTGCATTCATTTTCTGTTGTTGCTGTAAGAAATGGCCGCACCCTGGAGAGTTTAAAACAACATACACATGCATTTCTGAAGGGCACCCACCTCAAATGGGTCTCATGAGGCTGTAGTCAAAGAGTGGGCAGGCTGCATTCTTCTCTGGTGGCTCTGGAGAGAATGTTTCCTGATTCCAGCTAGAGGCTGGCTGCATTCCTTACCTTACAGACCTGGTTTCCATCTCCAAAGCCCTAGCGGCAGGTCAAATTCCTCTGGTGCTCCATCATTCAAGTCTCTTCTCTCTCTTTTAAAATGGAAGGAAGTGATGATGATATTAGATCCACTCACATAATGCAATGTCATCTTTGATCTTAATCTCAACATTATTTTAAATCATCTTATATAAATCATGTTTTAACAATGAGGTATCATCTCATACCACAGAGACTGGCACACATCCAAAAGAACAAAAACTTGGGGCTGGAGGAATAGTCCAGTGGGTCAGGCGTTTGCCTTGCACGTGGTCAGCCCATGCCGGCCCGGGTTCGATCCCGGCATCCCATATGGTCCCCGAGCACCGTCAGGAGTAATTCCTGAGTGCAGAGCCAGGAGAAACCCCTGTGCACTGCCAGGTGTGACCCAAAAAACAAACAAACAAACAAACAAACAAAAAGAACAAGAACTGGTGCTGGCATGGATGCGGGGACAAAGGGATTCACATCCATTGTTGGTGGGAATGTCGACATTCCCAAATGGTACAGCCATTTTGGAAAATAATATGGATATTCCTACAAAAACTAGAGCTCCCATTTGACCCAGCCATACTACTCCTGGGAATATATCCTGGGAGGCCAAAAATGCACAGCGGAATCACCATCTATACGTCTATGTTCATAGCAGCACTATTCACAATAGCCAGAACTGGAAACAACCAAAGTGCCCAAGAACTGATGACTGGATAAAGAAACTTTGGTACATCTACACAATGGAATACTGTGAAGCTATTAGATAAAATGAAGTTATGAAATTTGCCTATAAATGGATGGACATGGAGAGGATCATATTGAGTGAAATTAGCCAGAAGGAAAAAGACAGATATAGAATGACTGTTGACTGTATTTATTTGCGTGATATTGTTTTGACAGAGGTCTTGTCAGTAGGTGGAATCTACTGCAAGCATGTAGGAGTCAGAGGTTAGGTAAGACGGAGAAGGGAACAGTGTGCTAATAATTGTTGAAAATGATAATACCAGCCTAGATATGAACATTGACTATAGGCATTGAATATAGGCAAAATGATACACATTTAATATAGGCTAAATGATACACATGATAACCTCTAAATTATGTATTGCAATCCACACTGTGTAAGAGAAGGGAGAGAGAGGAGATAAAGAATCTACCATAGAGGCAGGCTAGGGGAGGGCGGGAGGGAATTGGGAACAATGGTGGTGGGAAATGGCACTGGTGTAGGGATGGGTGCTAGAACACTGTATGACTTAAACCCAAACATGAATGTCTTTGTAATTGTAGATCTCACAGTGGTTTAATAAAATATTTTTTTAAATTTTAATATCAGAAAAAAATCATGTTTTACTAAGGGTTGGAGGTTTGACCCATTGGAAGGGGATTGAAATCAGAATTGGGATATCAGAGCTCTTCATGCACTGTCTGAATCTCTAGATTAGATATATCCCAGACATTCTGTCTCTTTTATGTGGTGGTGTTATATTATCACATGATGGTAATTAAGGAACCATGGTGATTGTAAAATGTCTGGAGACAACTGGGGAAGAAGGAAGTGATGTTGGTGTCAAGCTGATTCCAAACTGTACTATTGTATAGTGCTTAAGTGCAGAGATTCCAACATCTGACATCATGCCTTCAAAATGAGGAAGTGCTAGAGAAGAAATGACTGCAGAGAAAAGCTTCCTGCCTCAAAGAATGATCAGGTTCTAAATTCCAATAGTGCTGAGATCAAAAATATTCCTGATATGTAAAATATACATTGGGCTGCTGCAAGAAGATGGAAGGAATGAGCTAAGAGTTAAAGGTAAGGGGCTGGAAAGACACTACAGTGGGTAGAGCACTTGCTTTGCGCTTAGTTGACCTGGGCTCACCCCACATAGTCCCCAAGCACTTTCAGTGGGGCTCTGAGTGCAGAGCCAGGAGTAACTCCTGAGCACTGCTGGGTGAGGCCTCAAACCAAACAAAAATGAGTGCAAGGTAAAGAGGTGACGGTGCATTAGACTCGCACAGTAGCAGTGGAGAGAGTAAGATAAAAGCGATAATGCTTCGAGGTGAATTGCATGTGGGGAGTGAGGACTCCCAGAATGGCTGCCAAGCTGCTATCATAACGGTCTGGAGAAACAGAACTGCAGTTACTGAACCTGGGACTTCTAGGGAAAGAGTGATAGGTCGTAGGCAGATCTTATGTTGCAGCAGAATCCAGGCAAAAATCTGAATTCAACTGATCCTCACAATGACCCAGGGAGAGAAGGACTATTGACACCCCTTTTCACCAGTGACAATGGGGACATGGAAAGAAGTCAAGCAGATGGCCCCTATGTAGTCATGAAGGTTTGAATGCTTGATGCCACAGGTTGCGATCTCTGCACTTAACTACTATACAACAATACCGTTCGGAAGAGGAAATCTGGGAAGAAAGATACAATCTCTCTCACTGTCTTCAAGCTTTTGCCCTTAAGATTAGAGCGTTGATCTATGACTTCCAGCTCTCCCTTGTGGATATGCTCAACCTTTTCCTATGATGCTTCCAGTGTATTTACAAGGCAGTTTTCCTGCCACTCAAATCAGTTCCTAGACATTTTCTACTCATGTGTCCAGGGCACTGGACATGACTGGAGAAGACCACAGAGATCTGAGAATTTCCTTTATTACAAAGTCATAGCCTCTGTGGCCCACACAACCCTCCAGAACAAATCACTCCTCTATTTTCTCCAGCTTTCTGTCTCTCTCCCCACAGTATTCCCCACACTCCTCTTGCAACCCTGTGACCGTTTTACCAGGAAAACACAAACTCTAATTTGACACTTTCTCATCCTCTGACCTATCTCTGACCTATAACCCCAACTCAATTATCATCCATCATAGCCTCTTTCATTTCCGAATTAGTAGAAGATGCATCTGTCTTCTTAGCGGTTAGTTGCTCGGGACTTGGTCTCTCAGAGATCTCTTTCACAAACCTTTCTAATCCTTTTCTCCCCCACACGTCGACTTCCCTGACTTGTGCAGTATTTTCTAAGCATGTGAAGGTATTTAATTCTAGAGACACAAAGCGCCGTTTTATTGTTTTGTTTTTAATTAGCACTCACATCATCAGCGTCATATATGGGAGATTAATATCTGCTTCACAACAGCAAACTAGAATCCAAACAATTCGGTTCTCTGAGGAACAAGGCAATTCTATACTTTTAAACCCCATTCTGAAACTTTTCTACCCCAATCACATGCTGCTTATCTCTTTCCAATTCAAATCTTTTAGAAAACATCCCGTCATCCTTCTTCCCCAGAAAAAATAATTTTCATTACCATGAGAATGGAAAGTGAAAGTATGTTACTGTGCCACCAACCATGGCCTTGAACTTGATCTACTCAGAGTGTGTCTCTCCCCCTCTCCATAGTCTGGCAACCTGTAGGCATGTGAGAGATGTAATAGACACAAGATCTGACATGTCAGTGAGCAGGAGATGTAGGGAATCACTCTCAAGGTTCTTGGGACAACACTAGTCTTTCCTTCATTTCTTCGGCCATTTAAAACTGTTACTGCATTATTCACAATAGCCAGAATCTGGAAGCAACCAGAGTGCCCGAAAATCGATGACTGGATAAAGAAGCTTTGGTACATCTACACAATGGAATACTATGCAGCTGTTAGGAAAAATGAAGTCATAAAATTTGCCTATAAATGGATGGACATGGAGAAGATTATGTTGAGCGAAATTAGCCAGAAGGAGAGAGACAGATACAGAATGACTGCATTTATTTGCATGGCATAAATATATATATACATATTATGATACCAATATCCAAGGTCAAGTGAAACATATATCAGGAGGTATTGTCAAAAGTGGAAATTATCACAAACGTGTGGGAGTCAGAGATTAGGTAAGACAGAAAATGGAACAGTGTGCTAATAATTGTTGAGGGTACTAATGCCAACCTAGAACTGAGCATTAAATAGAGGCAAAAGGATACACATGCCAACCTCTTAATGTATGTTCTGTAATCCATAGTCTGGAAGGGAAGGAAAAGAGAAAGAGAGAGAAAGGGAAAGAAATAAAGAACTTGCCATGGAGGGGGCTGGGGAAGGGGGGAGGGAACCGGGGACGTTGGTGGTGGGAGATGGGCACTGGTGGAGGGACGGGTGCTAGAACACTGTATGACCAAAACCCAAATATGAACTTTTAATTGTATATCTTTTTATTTGTATATCTCACGGTGGTATAATAAAATACTTAAAAAAATAATAAATAAATAAATTTAAAAAAAACCTGTTACTGAGTATCTGATGCAAGCTAGGCAGTAAGAAAAATAAATGGTAAACTTGTCCTTCTTATCGAATGGGTATGTAATGTCATGCAAAGCCATCCTAACAAAAAGTCCGTGTCCCTTACTGTGGTTCCAAAACCTAAAAGAATCTGACAGCTTTTTCAAAAGCTTACCATGCTTGTTGGGTAGAAAATCTGACCAAACTCTTGGAAACCACTGAGGAACTTCAATACAAGTACCTAAAGTTATGCCACGTACTCAGAAATAGCATCAAAAAATATTTAAATTTTACATTCAGAGCGTGTTGCTTTGACTCCTGTGGGCAAGTTTTGAGTAGAAAGCTTTTAATTCTGGAATATTTCTTGTTGCAGAGTTTCTAGACAAGGATTATGTGCCTATAGGTAAAAAGAACATGATATGGAGAACAAAACATGATTGCATACACCATCGGGTAGCCAACAAATACGACCAGGGCATTTGGTGGACAAAAATCTGACAAACCAGGATATCACAACGAGGTCGACATTGCCACCCCTGACATCGCCAAACAAGATCTTAGCTCCTCTCCAATTCAAATGCATACCTGTTGATGTATGCCCACTGATTTCTGTTTCAAACCATACAGGCGTGACTTGGAGGAAAAACTGATTTGAACAGGTTTGATCACTAACCCATACTGTCTCAGAAAGGATGTGTAGAGAAGAGCCACCTGGACACCCTAAGCACATATGTTCACAGAGTACCCTAGAGAGACATGCAGACACGTACAACTTCAGGGCCTAAGGGGCTTGCAGCTGCGAGAGGCACAGCGTTCTCTCTCAAGGCGTTGGCTGTCATCTTGCGTGTAAGCTGGAAAGCACGTTTAGTCTTCTCTGCTTGATGGAAAACAGACTCTTGGAATGTTTCCCTAGCACCTGCTCTTCAGTGAGCCTCCCAGCAGGACTTCTCCTTATGGTGAGCTGTGAGTGGAGACTGGGTTGGGACTTACGCTTGGTTATAGCAGGGCTGGCTCCCTTGGGTTCAGAGTGCACCTCTGGGCATTAAGGCCTGCGGGCTGCTCTGGCTGCCCAGATTTCACAGTCTGTCATGTTGATCACTAATCAAATACTGCTGGACATCTTATGGAATATATCTTATGAAATATTAGGGAATATATATCATGGAATTTATCTTCAACAAGATGCTTCTTTTTGTCCTGAACTGTACACTGAACTATTTTCTTATGTTTTAAAGGAATGAAACACTGGGCCAGAGTAATTGTACAGTGGGGAGGGCATTTGTCTTGCATGCAGCTGATCTGGGTTCGATCCCTGGCATCCCATATGGTCCCCTGAGCACCAGCAGGAGTAAATCTTGAGCACAGAGCCAGGAGTAATCCCTGAGCATCACCAGGTGTGACCCCAAAAGCAAAACTAAATAAATGAATGCAACACTTTCTCATCAGGGTATGACTTTCTATGGGACCCCAGAACATTTGCTTTATATCACTGGGACATGAAACATGCCTCTAACATAGGATTCTCTGTGGGTGACTGATGTCCTGGAAAGAGAAGGCTTTCCAAAGTTCTGGTTGATCATGTGATGGAATGTTCACTCATCTGTGTAGGGTGGCAATACAAGACAGTGGATAAATGGCTGTCTCTCTGTTCAGTGCTGAGATGATTAATTATGAGAGGGAATAAACAGGGAACACCTTGTCAAGGTCAGACTCGGGCTCAATCATGGCGGAGAATCCAAAGGTGCTCTCCCTGGCTGGATCAGCTTGGGAATGTTCCTATCAAGGCTCCCCATTCTGGGTTGGAGACCAGGAACTACCAGATCTCTGAGCTTCTCGTCTTCTGTCTCCTGGGGTGATACACAAGGTAAGATTTATTGCTTTGAGATCAGAGAAATAGTACAGGGTATAGGGCATTTGCTCACAGGTGGCCCAACAGGGTTCAATACCCAGCACCCGATAAAATCCCTCAAGCCAGCCAGGAGTAATCCCTGAGTGCAGAGCCAGGAGTAAGCCATGAAACTGCTGGATTGGCCCCCAACTCCCCCTATTTAAGTTTTCTTCTGAACCATATTTCTTTCTCTATGACTGTATGTTTTTAATTTCTCATACTTGAAATGCCTAAGCTATACAGCCAAGGCCATATATTTTATATATCTAGATATGGCTAGGTAAAATATATTTACTGAGATAATACACAGTTAGCCACACATGTCTATTTTCATACACAAATCAACAGGTAAGAATTTAAGTCCTAGGGCAAGAAGATAACAGGAGAGGGACAGCGCTGGCCTTGCGCACAGCTGCCCCTGATTTGCTCCTTGGCACTGCATATGGTCCTCTGAGCACCACCAGGAGTGATCCCCAAACACAGAGTCAGGAACAACTTGCTGAGAACAGCAGGGTGTGGCCCAAAATAGCAAGTTTAGACAAAGAATCTGAGAACAGGCGAACCTTTCCTTATGCAAGTTATGGAGGTAGAGGAGAGCCAGTATCCTGCTCCATAGAAAAAGGAGAATGCAAAGCCTGCACTTTGGACTGGCTGTGGACCTGAGATCTAAACCCATGATTTACATGGGTTGTACACACACGTACATGTTTTACTCTGTAAGTGGGAGACAGAAAGGGGCAGTTAGGAAGAGCGTTTGTCAAAAGGATCACTAGGTGTTATGCTGTGACCAGAGGGACGAGAGGATGGGAGTTTGCTGCCCACTGCTAGCCCTGATCCCAGCTGACCAGTCTCTGGGCAGCAGCCCTAACCTGGAATTTAATAAGCCCATGCTGGGACATGCATGTTCCATCTGCCAGGCTGGGGCAGAGTCAGCATTAGGTGTTGGCTGCCAGCCTGAGGATCATTATCGCCTGGGCTATTGGAGGTTGGCTTCACTGTGTCACCTGTAATGGAAAAATCACTAGGCTGTCTGGCTTCACAGCTGACACCGGTAGAGCCTTGTCCCACCTCTGACTTCTCCCATTCTCACTCCGAGTCTGAACTGTCCAATAATAAATGCTGCTTAATCACAATACCAGAGAGCCAGCGTGGGATCTTTCTACATATTCTCTCTTTCTACATATTCTCTCTTTCAGCCCGAGGCTTTGCAAATATACCATCCTCTTACACAAGGAAGTGTGGCATATGATGGGAGATAAAAAGGAAAGTGGATCTCAAGCAAACGAGTGTGTATCGCTGCATCTAACACTTCGTTCAAAAATCCTAAAGTGATGTCAGTCATGCCAAGCTAACTGCACTGCAGGGGTTGGGCAATGTTTGATTCCATCTAAGAAACAGCCAATAACACATAGAGCAGCCTTTAAGAGGCATGTGTGCATTTACCAAGTATCTACGCACCCCTCCAGGGTATGGCCAACCCTAGCTCTGCCTCTGTCGTCAGGGCTGTTGCAGAGTTCAGAGTTGTGATTCTCTTCTGCCTACTCTTCTGTCTTTGACACGCTCAGACTTCCTTAGCAGATGAATTTGTTGGCTCCTCTTGCAAAATCCATCTCCACAGTATGACAGGGCAATAGGGCACCCTACTCCATTCTTTTTTGGGTCACACCTGGCAATGTTCAGGGATTACTCCTGGCTCTGCACTCGGGAATTACACCTGGTGGTGCTCAAGGGATCATATGGGATGCCAGGGATTGAACCCAGGTTGGCTGAGTGCAAAGCAAACACCCTACCTGTTTTACTATCATTCCAGTCCCCTGCTCCATTTTAAAGGCAATATTACTTTGTTTTGCTACATTGAAATCATCTTTGTAGCCCATTATCCTGGGGAGCTGATGGAAAGTTTCATCTTACCATGAGGTCTTTTAGCAAAAGCTGTTCCTTGTGATTTGGAAGCTCACAGGGTGCTTTTGTTTTGTTTTTGTTTGGGGGCAAAACTCAGTGATTTTCAGAGCACGCAGGTATCATTTCTGATAGGTCCAGGGGACTTAGCTTGGTTTGTGCATACACACCAGCCACAGTGCGCCCGGAAGTCACCTACAGCACAGGGACAGAGGCGGCCGAGCTGACAGGCACAGTGCAGTGACGGCTCTCGCTTGTCGGCAGGTGCTTTAGCCGCTGATGTATGAGTGTCATAAAAGAATAAATACGTGTTTTAGAGCTTTTAGTTTACTTTTTAATACAGTAAATATCGACAGAAACACACGTCCCCCTCCCCTTATAGGAAACCTTTGAGGGAGTCCTCAATAACTTTAATATGATTTCCCACCAAAAAAGATTTGAAAACCATTGCTCCAGCGAAATGGAGCCATCATTTATGATTTCTTTTCAATGAGTGTCTCGGTTTATTGTCCAAGACTCTCTTTTACCGGAATATCTTCCTAATCACAGAACCCTCCCGCGGCCCCTTGCCTGTCTGCCCACCTCCATTGCGCATTTCAACCTCTTACACCAGCACAGACAAAGAGGCCCCTTCACCTCTGCAGAGCAGCCTCGGGCTCTCTTGTACTGAAAACTTTGTTTACACCAAGCACAGTAATAATTGCTTTACCTGTATTGCCTCTTTTTCTGAGTTAGCCAGAGACCAGGCAGGAAGGGGGCGGGGAAAGGGGGGGAAAGGTGTGGTGCTCACAGGGTCAGAGCTCATCAAGAGCTATGGAAAGCCAGGCTCGGAGAGGTCTAGCAACCCGTCAGCCATACAGCTCGTTGATAGCAAGACTCTTTCCCCTTCTGGCCGTGGTCCTGCACCTAAGTATGTGCTAGTGAAGAGTCACCCCAAACTTAGCAGAAGACCAGCCCTGGTATTCAGTGTTTGACAGCATCTGACAGTGCCCGCACAGCCCATTTCAAGCTATATGCAGGGATGACTGGGGGTTGGGGGTTGCAGGCACACGGGTGCCGGGACACCTGCCCTCTACAGATACAATAAATGCATAAACACTTGAGAGCAGGGATCTGAAAGGCAGCGGAAAGGGCCGCAGCACGTGCTCTGCATGTCGGAGAGTCTCATTGGATTCCTGGTACTGCCTGCTCCCCCACCAGGAGTGACCTCCGAGCACTGAGCTGGGAGTAGCCCCTGAAAACTGCCGGGTGTGGCTCTCCAACACACACACACCCCCCCAAAAAAACTTGAAAAACATCAGTCACAGTCAAGTATGGTGAAATAATCGGGAATCACGATGATGAATTTTGAGCATTTTATCCTTGTGTAACTATAATTGCACATAATCTACTTAATTGTGGCTTTATCTAATCTGATTTTGTTGTGTTTAACAACCAGCTCACAGAACTCCTAGGTGTTGAACAATGGGCTCTTGTACCTCAGACATTAATGGCTCCACATCTGAACATTTCCAGATGCACAGGCTCCCCATACCTGCCGCTATCTCTGCAGGGTGGGGCTGAGGAATCTGTATTTTCCCCCAAGTTCCTTAGATGCCGCCATCCCACACAGAGACCTTTGTTGATTCCACATTCAAAGAGCAAGTCTGGTTAACTCTTGTCATGCAGGAAGATAATACTGAGTAAAACCAAAGAGTTTTCTACTCTCCAGGGGCATGGGACCCTGGAGGGCATGGGACCCAAGTGGGACCCAAGTGGGCTTTCCAGAGCTTTGAGAAGGACCAGAGAAGAGCACTTGCAAAGGTGAAGGGGAGCACTGAACACAAAAGGAGGGCAGGAGTGAGTTGGGAGGCCCTGGATTAGTAGCTGAGGTTCTGGACCCTGCTCTTTGCCAGTACACCTTGCACCTTATACCTTGAACCTTGCACCTTACACCTTGCACCTTACACCTTGCACCTTATACCTTGCCCTTTACACCTTACACCTTACACCTTGCACCTTGCACCTTGCACCTTGCACCTTACCCTTGCCCTTTACACCTTACACCTTACACCTTACACCTTGCACCTTGCACCTTGCACCTTATACCTTGCCCTTTACACCTTACACCTTGCACCTTATACTTTACACCTTGCATCTTACACCTTACACCCGCCCTTCTTGAAACTCCAGGTTTCCACTGGCTGTGCTCCAAGTCCCTGCCTGCGTCCACATTGCTGCCCAGTGAGAGCATGGCCGGGTCTGCTTCCTCCAGCAGCACCTTCCACAGAGCACAGGCTTTATGAACGTTTGTGCCAAGGCAAAGCACCACAAGCTCAAGGTCAGTTTGAACGAGTCCCACACCCCAGGCTTAGAAAAGAGAACTGCTGAGAACCAGGGGGCTTGGCCGTTGGAGAGGAAGGAGTCTGTCTCTCTCTCTCTCTCTCTCTCTCTGCAGACAAAGCTGGTTTATTCCCTCCCACTCACCTCCTCTGTGGGTCCTCCTCTAGCCCCCTGGGGCAGAGGGTCTCAGACGCAGCCACACTGGGGTGCCACGCCAGTCTGGGGTCCTGGCCGTGTTATCTAAAATGTACGCCATCCCCTTTACCCCCTCGCTCTGTGCTGTTCTGTTTCCTAATACTCATCACAGTAGGCTATTTATGGGTTTGTTTGTTCACTGTCTCTGCTCCCTAGTGTGCTCTGACGAGAATGAATGTTCACGACGACAAGGGCTCAGTCCGTCATTCCTCTCCATACTCAGAGCATCTGAAATAGTCTTTGAGACCCTACAGGTCCCCCTAAAGAGTCAAGTGTTATGTTGGCGTATGTGTCAGGAATAGGAATATATAGCCAATATAGGTGGCTGGCTATCTTGGTGGAGAAACGCATATATTTTGCACCAGTGGACATAGAGATGAGTATGTAGACAGCTTCATACATGTTGGTGGTTTTCTAAGAACTTTTTGCTTTGATGAGTATCGGGGAGAGGAAGAGAGAAAGCTCACCATAGCAGTTAAGAGCTTTAACAGGACACCTGGCAGAGTGGCGCAGCCAGTCTTTAAGCCAGCATCCTCATTTGCATAACGCATAGGACAGTGTTCGTTTCATTCCATAGCTGTGTCGAGATGAAATAAAATGATGCAGCGCGATGGTGTGTAGAAAGATTAAGTAAATGTGTGTGGTAATGTGATGCGGAAATATTGGCTGTAGAATTATAGGCATATTTGTTATAATTGCAAATGATTCTTATTGTTTTCTAAGCATTACCTGAAACACTAAGAACATGCCCTTACCTTTTCAAAGAGATAGTATTGGCCACCTACAATCCCTTTGCTCGGGCTTCAAGAAATAACAATGAATGAAATACATTTGCAAGGAGAATCCTAGAAAATATTAATGATAGAAATTTTAGAAATAGTTACTCCATTAGGGATTTTATATAAGAACTCTTAAAAAAATAAAAACAGAATACACAAAAGGCAACACGGTAGAACCACTTAGCTATTTTTACAAAATGATTAAGAGCAATAGCTTTAAAAAAACTGAAGACAGGAAAATCTTATAAAACAAAACAATTTAAAAGAAGCCACTGAACGGATTTTCTAAACTCAAAACTATGTGCCAGTGAAATAGAGATTTTATTCGCTCTCTACAGTGGGGCTCTTTCCTAAACTCAAGCTAGAAAAGTAGGAACTACATATAGATTTTTTGTTAAGAATTATTTTCATTAAGAATTTGATAGGGGCAAGACCCACCTGCTTAAAAGCCTCCTCACCTCCCTCAAATTGGAAAAAGAAAATTAAGTCAAAAAAAAAAGTAATAAAAATTTTTTTAAAATTGTTTTCAATCAGTATTTTATGGGAGCAAGACCACTAGCTTAAGCGAAAGGTGCCTCCTCTCAAATTGGGAAAGGAAATAGCTAACGTCAAAACCAAGACGTATAGAAAATATACATGATAGAAATTTGTTCTTCATTTAAAAAACAATGTGCTCAAATATAAAATCTTTTTTTTTTTTTTTTTTTTTTGCTTTTTTGGGTCACACCCAGCGATGCTCAGGGGTTTCTCCTGGCTCTGCACTCAGGAATGACTCCTGGCGGTGCTCGGGGGACCATATGGGATGCCGGGGATCAAACCCGGGCCGGCACAGGCGGGCCGCGTGCAAGGCAAACACCCTACCCGCTGGGCTATCGCTCCGGCCCCTCAAATATAAAATCTTTTAAGATTCAAATGTGAATCTTAAAAACTCACTTTGAGTTTCTCATTTAAAAACTCCTTTCCTCCCTTCCCTTCAGCCCTCTCTTCCCTATGGCCAGGATTTCTCTGAGGGAGGACTCTGGAGCATGAGACCCCGTTACCTCCACAACAGCAGCCGGAAGCAGCATCGGCTTCACAGACACCAGGATTTCACCTGGGTGTCAGCGCAGCAAAGCAGGTGGAGCAGCATTGCACAGCCCTGCCTCCGGCTGGCCCCTTTGCAGACCTGCTTTACAAGTGCCCCCGTCTCCACAGCCCCCTCACAGATCTGTACTGCAAGGACCCTCGTCTCCACAGCCCCCCCACAGATCTGTACTGCAAGGACCCTCGTCCCCACAGCCCCCTCACAGATCTGTACTGCAAGGACCCTCGTCCCCACAGCCCCCTCACAGATCTGTACTGCAAGGACCCCCCATCCCCATGGCTCCCTCACAGATCTGTACTACAAGGACCCTCGTCCCCATGGCCCCCCTCACAGATCTGTATCACAAGGGACCCCCGTCTCCACGGCCCCCTCACAGATCTGTACTGCAAGGACCCCCGTCTCCACAGCCCCTCACAGATCTGTACTGCAAGGACCCTCGTCCCCACAGCCCCCTCACAGATCTGTACTGCAGGAGCCCCCGTCCCCACGGCCCCCTCACAGATCTGCACTGCAAGGGCCCCTGTCCCCACAGCCCCCGTCACAGATCTGTACTGCAAGGACCCTCGCCCCCCCGGCCCCCTCACAGATCTGTACTGCAAGGAGCCCCGTCCCCACGGCCCCCTCACAGATCTGCACTGCAAGGACCCCTGTCCCCACAGCCCCGTCACAGATCTGTACTGCAAGGACCCTCGTCCCCACGGCCCCCTCACAGATCTGTACTGCAAGGACCCCCGTCTCCACAGCCCCCCCACAGATCTGTACTGCAAGGACCCCCGTCCCCACAGCCCCCTCACAGATCTGTACTGCAAGGACCCCCGTCTCCACAGCCCCTAACAGATCTGTACTGCAAGGAGCCCCGTCCCCACGGCCCCCTCACAGATCTGCACTGCAAGGACCCCTGTCCCCACAGCCCCCGTCACAGATCTGTACTGCAAGGACCCCCTGTCTCCACGGCCCCCTCACAGATCTGTACTGCAAGGACCCCCGTCTCCACAGCCCCCTCACAGATCTGTACTGCAAGGACCCTCGTCCCCACGCCCCCCTCACAGATCTGTATTGCAAGGACCCCCGTCTCCATGGCCCCCTCACAGATCTGTACTGCAAGGACCCCCGTCTCCACAGCCCCCGCACAGATCTGTACTGCAAGGACCCCCGTCTCCACGCCCCCGTCTGTATTACAAGATCTGTGCAGTACAGATCTTTTCTCCACACCCCTCGCAGATCTTTATGACAAGGCCCCCTCTCTCCCTCCCCATTATGAATCTCATAGCAAGGACCCCCTTCCTCCTATCTTACCCTTATGTATTGCCAGGACCCCTCCTCCCCCCCACGTCAATCTGCCTTGCACTCACCCTTCCCACCTCTCCCACCTGCTGGGTGTGTACCGCAGAGACCCCCTCTCCTCCCCAGGGACCCATATTTGCTTCATTTCCTCCTTCCAACCTTACGCCCTGCAAGGACCCCTTCTCTTCTGCATTATCAGTCTGTAGGGCGATGCCCCCTCCTCAGGGCCCACTCTAATGAGTGTGTATTGTAAGGAGCCTCCCCCCTTATCCATCTGTGTAGCACGGGCCCTTTATTCTCCCGCTCAGGGCCTGCTTTATCCTCTGATCCCACCCTTATGCGCAGCAAGGACCACTTCATCCTCCCCCTTACGAACTGGTTTGTGAGGACCCCTCCCCCATCTATTATCAGTCTGTATGGCCAAGACCCCCTTCTCCTCCCTCGCCCTATGGGTGTGTACTGCCATGGTCCCTGTGCCCTCCCCACTAACCATTCTGTTACAAGGACCCTCTTCCTCCTCCCCCACCCCCACCATGGGCTAATTTCCAGAGGTCAGGGCTATTCATGCGCCGAATTCTTAGAACTCTTCACCAGATGTGGTTGAAATTTTATTCTAATGAGTATTTTTTTAATTTTGGGGAGGGGTCTGGCGAAAAAATTACCACAGCTGATTGCATGCAGAAAAGCTTTATTAAATTTTAGAAGTGTTTTTTTAACGTTTAAAATGACAGGGAGACAGTGAACACAGTGAATTCCAACTTTTCTCACAATTTCCCGTTCCATCTTTAGTACTCCGTAACAGATTTTCCCCCTTAGATCTCCTAGTCGTTGGTCAAGCTTTGGTTTGCAAAGATACATTTCTAAACACACATACAATAAGAGATGAGTCTCAAAACATCTGAAATTAATACAGCAAGTCACAAGAAGGGAAATGTCATTCTCCAGCTCTTGCTGGCACATCTCTAGAGTCGTCCGAGTTACTTTCTTGAACGCATCCCGCCCATTTCCCCACCACTCCCCGCCTCTCTGGATCACAGTTTCCAACCTGATGGATTCTCTCTCGCCCAGGGATAAAGTTAACAGACTTGTGGGGGGGCATTTACGCGCATCTAACTGTTCCAGTCCAGACCATCACCAGAGTCCGTCATGAAGTGACACATTACAGAGGAGGGGGCGGGTCATCATTGGGGGTGCGCGTGGCGCAGATCAGATCGTGGGGGCGCCCATCACTCGGGGCGCGCGCGAGGAGCGCCTTTGCCGTCATCGTGGCCCTCGGGGGAGCTCTCCGGCAGGCTCGCGGGCCCGGTGGGCTTTCTCGGGGGGACTCGGCCGCGGCTCTTCCCTCGGCTCCGGGGCGCCGGCCCAGGTTCTGCGGGCGGCCACGGGTGCGGGCAGAATCTCCTCCTGCGGCGGCGCGGGGTCCCTGCACGCCCTCGGCGGTCGGCAAGTGGCTCGGGTTCAACACCAGCACGGCGTAGCGGTGGTACAGGCTGTGGCCCTGCATCTCGCGGACCAGGTCAAGGATGGGCTGCAAGTCGTCCAAGGTGGGCCTCTTGTTGGGCGTGAAGACCATGATGATCACCGGGGGGCGGGCCAGCGAGAAGGAGAAGCGGTGGCCGCCCAGGGAAGCAGCGGAAGCCGTGGCTGCGCTCGGGGTGGCGCGCGAAGGCGTCCACCAGGCGGTAGATGGCCTCCAGGCTGGGCATGCGGGAACCGCGGACGTTGTCGCGGAGCCACCGCTTCACCAGCGCCATCCGGCTGCTGCCTCCGTGGCCCAGCACGGCCACGCGGCAACTTTGCCGGTGGCGCCCGGCATGAAGATGCGGAGGATGAGCAGGATGGGCAGCGGGCGGTCCTTGACGCCGCCGAAGCAGTTGCCCATGGAGGCGGCGGAGCGGCTCGGTGGCGGCGGCGGGCGGCGGCCAAAGTTCTCCCGGAGAGGGAGAAGCGAGGCGAGGGAGAGGAGGGCGCTCTGAGCCGGACCGCCGCTGAGCCGCTATTTGAGCACCCACTCGCGGGGCCCGAGGGGTCCACCCTGCGACGCAAATGATGACGAACATGCAAAGACAGTGCCTGGGGCACAGTTGGGAGGAGGACCAGCGGGGGGTGGCTGGCGGGCGACAGACACGGTGGGGGTGGGTCAGCACGCGCTGATGGGGCTGCGAGAGAGAGGAGAGAGAGAGAGAGAGAGAGAGAGAGAGAGAGAGAGAGAGAGAGAGAGAGAGAGAGAGAGAGAGAGAGGGAGAGAGAGAGAGCAGACCCGCTGTTGGCAAGCGCAGCCCCAGGAGTTTCGGGGTTCAGAGATGCAGCTTTTTGCAAGGAACTCCCGCTGCCATGAGGGGGTGCACAGGGGGTCGGTCCTGGCCAGCCAGTTAGGGCAGAGGGAAATTTTAACACAGGGGGTCGTTTTAGCTACCGAATCAAAGCTGGAGGAACACAGCTTGCAACCCTAACTCGGCGCGTACACATACACACACACACACACACACACACACACACGCTGGTGATTGTGGCTCAGCGGGAGAGTGCGTCTCTCACATGTATGAGCACTTGGGTCCAACTGTGCGCTGCAACACACACATTCAAGCGCTCACAGCACGCACGCACGCCTGCACACACACACACGCACAATGTTGCTAAACCTTTCCGTCCTAAATAAGCCCTTGCAGCTCGCTCTCCTTCCGTATTAGGAATGCTCAGAGCCTGGTGGACAGCTGCACAGCGGCACACAAATCTAATCCCGCAGAGACCCCTTGCCCCCGCCCGTGTCCCGGGAGGTCCCAGGGAGCGGTTCCGGCTTCACCCACCACCTCCCCAAGCCCACAGGTTTCAGCCCAGACGTTCAGATTCCAGGCTCTCTGCAAGCTCGCTTGCACCCTACCAGCGCCAGGCAAAGCCCAACTTTTTGGATATCTCTCCAAAGCAGGACCCCAGCTCACAACCCTAGCAGGGAGCCCGGTGCTGCGCGGAGTGTGGGGGGTTTGGCTCAGCGTAGAGCCCTGGGACAACACCAGACCCGCAAAGGCAAAGCCGGCGGTGCGTGCAGGGGTGAAGCGGCAAGATGCGAACAAGCAAACAACGCGGGGCAGGGAGGGGAGGACTGTCCAGCAGCAGGCGAGAGCCGTCTGAGCGCCCTCTGCCAGCCCCCGTCCTGCGCCCCGTGGTTAGTGAAGGCGCCCCACGCCTAAGAGAGAGGCAGAAAGCCCACGCCCCTCGCCCATGGGGTTGGCAACCCTGGGATTCCAATGACACTCGATAAACAGGAACAGTGGCATTTGTGCCAAACTCGTTAGGACCATTTTTTTTTCTTGTCACGGATTCCTAAAGAATAATGTATAGGAACGATCACCTCGCGCTTTCATTGGACTAGATGTTATATGTAATGTAGAGGGATTACATGTTTATGGCAAGATGTGTAATTTATATGCAAACACCATGCCTAGTAAATCAGGGACTTGCTCATCTGGGATCTTGGGAAGCAGCTAAGAAATTAAGAAACAAGGAAAAGCGATAGTTGTCCCAACCTAGAACAGAATGGGGGGAAGATGGGGGCACAGCCTCATTAGTGGCCCGACAGACATCGCTCAAGAGCACAGAACAGCAAACCGGGAACAGATCCATACAAATATGCTCAACTGGCTGGTCACAGATGCCCAAAAGCAATTCCGAGCAGGAAGACTAGTCTATTGGATTAGCGATAAACAATCGGACAGTTATTGTCAAAAATCATTTGAAAAAAAGTTAACCTAAACCTCACACCTTATATGGACACTAATTGAAAATGGAGAATGATCTTTAATGGAACATTATAAAATTGTTCGGAAAGCAAACAAAATCTGGGGGATTTAAGTCTGGGCAGAAAATTGGTGAAATCTATCTTCTCTAAAATATTCCCGCCGGCTCTTTTCAAAATGACCAGAGTAGGCTGATTGCAATCCAGGCCATCTTGGTAAGGGGAATGAAGGTTAAAGGGACTGTGTGCTTTGGGATAAACCTTTACCTTGACTTAAAATACACAGATTTGGTTGTTTTTTTTTGTTTTTTTGTTTTTTTTTTTTGGTGGGAGGGAGAGGCAAAGATAAAATACTCCAGGTCAGACAACTGCCCTCACACAGCCCTTCTGTGTCCCATTCATGGCATCTAACACGGTCCCCCCAGCACCACCAGGACTAATTCCCAAGTGCAGAGCCAAGAGTAATCCCTGAGCATCTCAGGGTCTGGCCAAAAAATCCCCATGCAGATTGGCCAGGCTGTATTATAGCTCAGCATTAGAATTCACCCAGTGTAAAGCCCTGGGTTTGATCTCTGGCACTGCAAAACTATATTTAAAAAAAAACTAAAAGAGTGTATATTAGGGGCGAGGAATGTAAGTAGGTCAGGGGTCTGCCTTGTATACTTTAGACCTGGTGCAATCCAGACACCACCACCAAAATCAAACTAAAATTTGCAGATTAGGAAAATTGAGGGACAGCTCCAGAAAAAAAAGCTTGTTAATCAGAAAGCCAACCCTAAGGCTAAAAGCAGAGCAAAAGTCTGGAGACTGTATTGTCTCATGGGTGATGTGAGGCCCACCTCATTGATGCCCGGGGGCCCATTCAATTCTTTTGCTAAGGGAATAAACCCAAATTTTCCCTTTATCTTTAAGTTTACAGTCAAAGCAATTCTTCCTTTGTTATTAAATTGGGTCTTTTTAGTATAAACCCTTGGACTTTGACTACTGAACGGGGTTGCCAAGTGGTGGGAGTGGGCAGGTCGGGGTTGGGGGTGGGAACAAAGAGGCCACCCGAAGAGACTGAGGACCCTGGTGGAATATCTTTGGCTCTTCGCTGGTGGTGAAAGTGCAGGAACGATACCCCAAAAGCATTAACATTCACAGTAGTGCAGTTGCCATTTTACCTCAACTACAGTAAATTGGGTCTTTCTTTCCCCCATCTGTCTGATGTTAGTGAACTTGCTCACAAGCCTAAGGAGACAGAGAGAAGTAAAGGAAATGTTCCGCTACACCCAGGCAAGTTCTTAGCATCAGTAGCACTGGAAATACAACAAATTTCGATTAATTAGACCTTACAAAAATTTAAAACTTCCTCAGGGCCCAGTGATCTGGCTCAGTAGGAGGCGCTCATCTGTGGCATGAGGCTGTGAAATTAACCCCCTCAGCTAACACCAGCCCTCATCATGGAATATGGCTTGTACCTCTGCTGTTATGTTCCCTGTGTGTCAATGAGTGTGGGACCCTGACACACCTCAACCAAGTGTGCAAGTCCCAGATTTTGTAACAATAAGCAAGGGATGGGGGAATGAATAGGCATTTATTGATGAACAGTTATTTTTTTTAGAAGGGAAGAAATAGTTCCTAAGTTCTTAAAAACAAACATATACACAACCAACAATCAAATTTTCTCTGTGAGAGATCCTGTAAAATTACTAGTAGAAGACAAGCGGCTGGGGAGGCTGGAACTCGGCTCGTACCGGGCCCAGCTGACTATGGAGCCCCGAGGAGGGCAGATGGGTTTTTGGGAGTGGGCCCATCACCTCTGGGGGTCCCGGAAGCAGGCAGATGAGACTCGCCCATCACACTAGCCACGATTTTTCGCTGTCCGGACGCTGGGAAACTGCCTCACGACCAGATTAACAGAGCAAAACCAGTTCCGAGCCCAGGTAGGCGGCTCCCAGAAGCAGGAATCACTGGGAATTCGTCAGATGGCGGCGGGGTCGCCCTTTCCCCCCCCTCCATTTTGTCGAGCCTGGTGGCCCCTCCCAGGAGCTGCCTGGGGGCCATCGGCCATAGCATCCAGAGCCTCACAAGTGGCTGGGGAGGCTGGAGCTCGGCTCGCGCCGGGCCCAGCTGACTATGGAGCCCCGAGGGAGGGCAGATGGGTTTTTGGGAGCGGGCCCATCACCTCTAGGGGGTCCCGGAAGCAGGCGGATGAGACTCGCCCATCACACTAGCCACGATTTTCGCTGTCCGGACGCTGGGAAACTGCCTCACGACCAGATTAACAGAGCAAAACCAGTTCGAGCCCAGGTCGCGCGGCGCGTGATCCACAAAAATAGTGAAACAGTAATGTCTTTTAATGCACTGCATTCCATGAAGAGCAGGAAAGTTTGGTGGGAAGGAGATATAAGGAGGAAAGAAATGACATACAGAATCCGCCAAGTAGTTGAGGTGCGGGAGGGGGGAGGGTGGTGGGGACATTGGTGATGGGAGATGGGTTTGGGTGGAGGGATGCGTGTTGGAACACTGTAGAACCAAAACTCTACATGAGCATCTTTCAATTGTATGTCTAAAATTGTGTAATAATATTGGGGGGGAATAATAAAATTAAATTTAAAAAAATTACTAGTAGAAGGTATACACTGGACCGAACACGTACAAGTCACATATCTGGTAAAGGCTAATATACAGAATCTATAAAGGATACTTAAAATATAACAATGGATATTGAGAAGCTATCTAATGGCACAGAGGTTAAGGATTACCCTTGCATGATGCTGAGCAGTTCAGGTCTTGGCACTACATGATCCCCAGACACAACCAGGAATTACCTCCTAAGAAGTCAAGCTGGCCCAAATTCCCTCAACAGCTTCCCAAAAGGGACAATGAAAAGTTCAATTAGAAAATAAGAGGGGCCAGAGAGATAGCACACAGGTAGGGTGTTTGCCTTGCACGCGGAAGACCTGGGTTCAATCCCGCATCCCATATGGTCCCCGAGCACCTCCAGGAGTAATTCCTGAGTGCAGAGCCAGGAGTAACCCCTGAGCATTGCCAGGTGTGATGAAAAAAGGAAGGGAAAAAAAGAAAGAAAAAGTAAAGGAAAATAAGAGCTTGCTTTCAAGCCTGTGTCCTCCCTTGAATCTGTTTCTTGCTTACTTGTCTCTATGTTTCTTTCCTTGCTTATTTTCACACTAAAACCCATGTTTTCTCTTGAACATGTGCTTCTCCCTTTCTCTTCCCTCACATCTTTCTAAATAAGTTTCAGTAAAAATGTTTCTTGCTTCATTGAAGGCAGGAAATAAAAAAGAAGGAAGGGAGAGAGGGAGGGAGGGGAAGGAAGGAAAGAAGGAAGGAGAGAGACAGAAAAGAGAAAAGAAAAGATAAGATAAAGGAAAGTGACATGAATTTGGGCTGGAGAGATAGTACAGTGAGTAAGGCACTTGCTTTGCCTTACTCACTGTACTATCAGCCAACACATGATTGATCCCTGGCACTACAAGAAGTTCCCTGAGCCCAACCAGGATCACTTCCTGTTATAGCCTTTCCCACAAAAAAGGATAAAGAGAAATGCATTAATCCACATATCTGGTAGTAGACCAGTATATAGAATATATAAAGAACATTTAAAATGTAACAATGAAGGGCCAGAGAATCAGTTCGATGGTAAGGTGCTTACCTTGCACACAGAAGACCCAGGTTCAATCCCTTAGCATCCTATATGGCAGGGAACACTGCCAGGAGTAATTCCTGAGTGCAGAGAAAAAAAGTCAGCTTGAGCATCACCAGGGTGTGCACCCCCCTAAAAAAGTAACAACAGAAAGTCCTATTAGAAAATTACATGAATAGCTATTTCACTGAAGGAGTACAGCTAATAAGTAACCATCTGAAAAGCTTTTCAACACCATTAGCCAAAAGATAAATGCAAATGTAAGCATGGTCATATTGTTAGATACCTATCAAACTAGCTAAAATGAAATCTGATAAGGGTACAGAACTGAATCTTTGTCAGTGGTATGTGAAATGGTTCATCCATTCTGGAAAATAGTTATAAAAACAAAACAAATAATCCAGCAATTGCTCTTGAGTATGCATCCTATAGATGAAAAAGTTTCAAACACATCACATGTGGCATTTATATAAAAATATTCTAAATTGCTTAATTTCACAGCAGCTAAATACTAAAAAACGCAGCCATGCTTGAACGGGTAAGTGGTTCAACTGTGGTAAGCTCTTCTCAGAGAATATAACTTAAAAACAATTGTGGTGTTAGAGTTATTACAGGGGGTTAAGGCACTTGTTTTGTGTTGTGGTTGACCCAGGTTCAATACCATTCACCCCTCAGCACAACCAACAGTAATCCCAAGTACAGAGCCAGGAATAATCCTTAAGTACAGCCAGGTGTGATTCAAAAAATTATTTTTTAAAAATTTAATTAAAACAAATTTTTCAAAATATTTTTAAAGAATTTTAAAAATATTATGCTGTACCAATTTGAATGAATCTCTAGAAAATTCTGATCGGTAAAAATATCCAATCACAAAAGCCTCACACTGTGTAACTTCACTTATGTAACTCTCCAAAAATTATAAACATGGTATGAGTAATGAAGTTTTGGGTGAGGAAGAATTTAGCAAGGTGTGAGTGCTTGTAACAAGCAACATAACCTGTTTGTGGAGACAGAACTTTTCTGTAACTTGACTGTGGTTATAAGATATAGAGAGCCACATCCATAATAAAATTCCAAATAATTTAATACACGAATAGAATGAGTGAATCTGGATAAGATACCTGTGGATTGTGTCACTGCAAACATTCTGGTTGTGATATTGATTATATGTTCTGAGAGATATTGTCACTGATGGAAACAGTCAAAGTTACTTCAGATCTCTGGACCTTTTTTCATAATTGCATGTGAATTTTCACATTCCAAGTTAAAAAATTTGCCATGAAGAAGCATTCGGAAAAATAAAAAACATAAAAGGACAATGAGCCAAGTCATAAACTCTCCCAGATTCCTGTTGCCCTCAAAATTAAAGAATGTTTAGACTGTATTCCTAGTTCTTTGCCCACAGACTCAAATTCCTTTTGCACATACCTTTCACGAGTTCGCTGTGAGAGTTTTCATAACTGACATTTTTGTGAATTCCCTCCCCTGAGTTCACCCTATGCATGTAGTATATCCTTCGTCCGTCCCTCTATTCCCATTCCATGATAGTTCTTCCAACACAAAGACATCCTTCCAGTTTGTCTTTACTTCTTTCTACTCTCCGTGGGTGTAATCATTTTCCAGACCGAACTGAGATTGGTTTCCCTCTGATGCTAGTATGCGCCCATATGGCACTCAGACAAGCAAGAATGGGATGGGCCGCAATATGAAACATAGAACCCTTTATGGAAGACCCTAAGTTGCGGCCAGCCTACCTTTCTTCCCCAGTCCTGGTTCTGATTATCAACTCCCTTTCATCTCCTTCAAAATATCTTCCTGGCTCATAGCAGATGGAGACTAAAGACTTGGCTCTCTTCTCTGTCTCCACACTGAATGGACTTAGGATAACACTTGTTTTCCTTTTACATTAGTGGCTTCTTCTGTAAATTAGGGCAAAAGTCTCTATGTTTGGGGACAGAGCGATACCATAGCGGGTAAGGCATTTGCCTTGCAAGCGGTTGGCCCAGCAGCCTATATGTTCCCCTAAGTACCTCCAGGAGTAATTCCTGAGTGCAGAGCTAGGAGTAACTCCTGAGAATTGCCAGGTATGATCCAAAAAAGTAAAAAAAAATGGGGCCGGAGTGATAGTCCAGCGGGTAGGGTGTTTGCCTTCCACACAGTGGACCTGGGTTTGATCCCTGGCATCCCATATGGTCCCCGAGCACTGCCAGGGGTAATTCCTGAGTGCAGAGCCAGGAGTTATCCCTGAGCATCACCGGGTGTGACCCAAAAAGCAAAAAATAAAATTTAAAAAGTCTCTGTGTTTGTAGCAAGATTAGTTGGTTTACGATGGGATTGGTGCTAGAACATTATATGATTAAAACTCAACTATCAATAACTTTGTAAATCACAGTTTTTAAATGAAATTTAGGGGCCAGAGCTGTAGCACAGAGGGTAGGGCATTTGCCTTGCATGCAGGTGACCTGGGTTCGATCCCCAGCATCCCATACGGTCCACCAGGTGTAATTCCTGAGTGCAGAGCCTGGAATAACCCCTAAGCATTGCCGGTATGACCCAAAAAGCAAAAATAAATAAATAAATCACTTGTCTTCCCATTGTTCATCACTTTGCTCGAGCGGACACCAGTATTTCTCCATTCGATGGGAATGAGATCCATTATTGTTACTGTCTTTTGCAGTAAACAGCCATGGGGCAGAGGTGCTACTGGCTTTCACTGTGCCCAGCCACTCATGAGGTGCCCAGGAGGGATGGCAGGTTCTAGCCCTGGCCCGCCACTGCAGCAGAGCCTCACAACAAGCCAGACGACCCCCCCACTCCATGAGGACCTCCATTTTCCACATCTGGACTTCCCCTCGTCAGAACTCCACCCAGCAGACCAGACTATCACAGCCCGGCTCCTTGTGGCTGCGCAGTTCATCAGTAAATGCTGGATTTTGAGATGACTACAAGAGTATGCTACCCGCACGGCAGAGCCTGGCAAGCTACCCGTGTTGTATTTGATATGCCAGATACCAGTAACAATTATAGACCTCATTCCCATGACCTGATGGAATGGTTTGAGGCTCTTTATGTTCCTGGAGCAAGCAGGTGTCCTTGGGCTCTACTTGCATGAGACAGGTCATATGGAGATGTTACTGGGGCCCGCTCGAGCAAATCGATGATGAACGGGAAGACAGTGACAGTGACAGTGTTATATTGAACACACCACGGCTAGCTTGCCAGGCTCTGCCATGGCTCTGGGTTCATCCCAGGGGACTCAGTCTTTTTCTATGTCAGACCATCAACTATCCAGGACCCACGGGGCAGAGCCCTGGGTATAGACAAGCCTGTCTCCTGTCTGCCACCTGCCGACACAGCCCCGGGTACCGCAGCCACAACTGCAACACCTTGAGGGGCATAAATGAAATAAAAAAAGATTAGTAAACTTACTTATGTCAAGTTAAAGCAGAGTATTGCTCAGGGAAAGTGAACGAGCTGACATTCATGGGGAGAGTTTGCTGGGAGCCAGGATTGTTCTCGACATTACAGAAGTTCACTCAAGCCTAGTGAAGCCAGGAGTGAAGGCAATGGTGATGTTGCTTTTCCATTTTCCACTTAAATTAGGTCAACCAAGCGGCCTAGACAAAAAAGTCTGGCTGGCACCAGCTCTTGTCCCTCTCGACCAGACTGGAGATGCTCAGGTCCTTTGCAACCGGCACTTGGAAACTGAGTTTCTCTGAGCTTCTTCTGAACGCTGCTTCTCCTCCTTTACTCTGTAGAAAAATCCACGGCAGTCGTGATCCCTTTCTGCACTTAGAGAGTATTTTCCTCGATATAATTTCTGATTTATGGGATCAGAACTCCTTTCTCCATCCCAGGCACATACTTTCTCCCATTACCGCAGCTATACCCAACCCTAATTTCACAGCATCCTTCCTGCCAGTAGCTCTTTGTTGATAGTGAGACCTTCTCCTACCTCATAAAGAAACGAGGCCTGCAGCTAGAACACCAGCTCCGCCCACACACTTCTACAGCATCAGTTACTTACTCCATCCATCATTAACATCCACTTTTAACCCCCTGGCTTGAGGAACTCCTATATTGGAGTCACCTGGAGTACTTGTTAAAAATAATCAGAATACATAGGTGGGACCTGCCTGCAGCATCTGATTTTCACAACCTTGCCCCTTCTCCCAGGTGACTCTGATGCAGAAGAAAAGATTGACACTTGTCTTGTTCGGTCCCACTTCTGATCGATTTGATCTACCACTTACCATTAGATTATCTCAATACATTCAAATCTTTTTTACCCTAGGAAGAATCAATCCTATGTTATGGAGTTGTAATGGTGGATAATATAGATTCTTGCCTATTGAAAGTTGTCTGATTATTATTATTATTTTGTTGTTGTTGTTGTTGTTGTTGTTGTTGTATCCCCTGAGATGAACCCAGAGCCACATCAGGGCCTGGCCAGTTACCCATGATGTATTTGATATCCCAAAAACAGTAACAAATTGGACCTCATTCCCAACGAATGGAGACGTAACTGGCGCCCGCTCGAGCAAATCAATGGGAAGACAAGTGATACAAGTGACTAGTTGTTGTTTCTGCTGTCTTGGGGCCACACTTGGTGATGCCAGCAATGCTCAGGGGACCTCACAGAACCAGGGGTTGAATCTGAATTCCTGCATGCAAAGCATGTTGTCAGCTTTTTGAGACATTTCTCAAGCCCCAGAAATTATCTGACTTTTAAAATCATGATAGCGTCCAGGCTTCAGGAAAGAGGATTCTGGTGGGAAAGTACCATTTCGTTATATTCAGGACATTCACTATCAACATGCTTTTGCCCCACATTATTGTCACATGTATGTACTTCATACATTCAAATATTGCACAAAAGACAATTTAGTTAAAAAAAAACTTTAAGGAGTATCACTTGATCACTTGAATCCGTTATTCATCGATTTGCTTGAGCGGGCGCCAGTAACATTTCCATCGGACCCTATCACGTGCCAATGTAGCCCAATGGCATCTGGTTGATTCAGGAATATGAAGAGCCTCAAACCGTTCCTTCAGGGTCTTTACAAGGAAGTCTGACCATCTTGTAGGTGGGCGCCACGTGATCTTTTGACATCCCGTGGGATCCAGTCGATAATGGCTCTAGTCCAGCGGTTGTCTCCAAATCACATTACATGTCCAGCCCATCTGATTTTCGATGCCTTGGCAAACGAGACAGCGTCCCTGATTCTGGAATAGCGATGGAGGTCAGAACTCCAGGTTCCTTCTCTCACTTGAGTGAGGCGTGATATTCCAAGCATAGCTCTTTCGATTCCTCTCTGGGAGACCCAAATAGCATTCTCATCCTGTTTTCCTAGGGCCCAGGTCTCTGAGGCATATGTTAATGCAGGGAGAACGGTGGAGTCAAAGAGATGTGCCTGGAGCCGGAGGTTCTTTGTCCTTTTAGCTATTTTTTTTTTTTTTTTGCTTTTTGGGTCACACCTGGCAATGCTCAGGGGTTACTCCTGGCTCTGCACTCAGGAATTACTCCTGGCGGTGCTCGGGGGGACCATATGGGATGCCGGGGATCTAACCCAGGCCGGCACAGGCCAGCCGCATGCAAGGCAAATGCCTACCCACTGGACTATCGCTCCGGCCCCTGTCCTTTTAGCTATTTCTTCAATGCCTTTGAAGGCATTCCATGCCGCTCTCTTCCTCCTGCGCAGCTCAGGTTTTAGGTTGTTCATCATGTTGATTTCTTGACCTAGGTACACATAGCTGCTGCATTCAGAGATGTTTGTTCCATTGAGAGTGAATTGGAACTAGTTCATTCTTCATAAACATAGTTTTCTTTAGATTCAGCTGTAGACCTATCTTTCCACATTCTCGGTCGAAGTCAGCCAGCATTTGTGCCGCTTGGCTAATGTTTGGTGTTATTAGAAAGATGTCATCAGCAAAGCGGAGGTGGTGTAGTTGCTGACCATCTATATTCACTCCCATTCTTCCCATTCTACTTGTTGCATGATGTTCTTGAGGGTGGACACAGGTACACCCGGACACAGGGCACACCCGGCAGAGCAGAAACCAGCTTTCCCCTTTGGCGCGGCCACTGGCCGGCTCGCGCGATTACCTCAAATTACCGTAAATATTCTACCCACCCTCTGAGAGAACCCCACAAAGTAATGAGAATATAGTGCCCGCATGGCAGAGCCTAGCAAGCTGTCCGATTCGTGTTCGATATGCCAAATCCAGTAACAGAAATGTTAAGGAGTATAGGCAAATTTAAAGAAGCTTTGTGTAATGGTTGCAACTCATTTTATTTTTTGCAAAAAAAAATTGTTGACGTAAAATTTACAGTTTTTGGCATCATAGCTACAATCAACAGATTAAGGTTAGTTACAAATTTTTCTAAGTTATCCTCTAAGAGAATTATGCTTTTTCATGTGACTTAATTTTTTACTCTAATGCTCAAGCTAGATTAACAAAGAAAAACTCAAACTGAAGTCCTCATTTTCATAAAAGCAAAATGTTTCAATATTAGCATTTTAAAACCAATAATGTATTAAAAAGAACCATATCTCACAATAAAGTAGTATTTATCCCAGATATAAAAACATATAAAGCACATATGTTGAAGTGTAGATTTATAATTTTGATTTTTTTCTCTGATACGGATGTTCCAGGCAAAATTTCCTCTAAGCACTACTTTTACTATGTCTAATAAGTGTAATATTAGTCTCCAAATATTTCTGTTTTTAACCTATAGTTCTGTTAATAATTTGAAGTTTATCCCATCGTGATCTGAAACATACTTTGTGTCCATTTTTTTGTCTTTTGTTTTTATGCACATGTGTTTTAATGGCCCCAAATGAGGTTATATTGGGAAATGTTCCATGTGAGTTGGAGAAGAACATGTAGTCTTCTGTTGGTAGATAAAGTGCTTGCTGTTGTTGCAATACTGGAGGGGGTCAGAGTTGCATTGCAGAGACTTAGTGTGGATCACACTAGGCAACATTAGGGATACATTTGGTTGTATAGGACAGTGCCGGTGAACTTGAAGTCTCTTGGAACATGGCAGACGTCTACCACTGAGCCATATCTCTAGTCCAGATAAAGTATTATATACTTTTTAACTAGATCTATCACTTTAGTATTGTTATTTAGTTCAATTGCATTATTACTAACTTTTGGGCTACTAGATATTTCAATTACTAAAATAATATTTAGACCTTCAATTATCATCATGTATTTGTTTATTTCTCATTGCATTTTTATTAGTTTTTGCTTCACGTCTCTTAATACAGTATTCTGAGGTGCATGCACACCACTAGGGTTACTATGACTTCTTGGAGAATTGACTCCGTTGTCATTATATGAGGATCCTCTTTTTCCCTGACAATTCCCCTTCTTCTGAAGTCTTATTAGTTCAAACTTAACATAGCTACTCCAGCTTTCTCTTGATTAGTGTTTATAGTGCATCTCTTTCCATCATATTGTTTTTAGTTTATCTGTATTTTTTATATCTTAAATGAATCACTTATCTGACCAAACCATTAGGAGACGGGGCAGGAGAGAGAAACAGGGCAGGAGAGGGTGTGGAATGGAAGGGAGGGACGTGAGCCAATGGTGGAGGGAAGCGGACACTCTCTTAGGGGTTGTGGTGTTAGTGTGTATGGTGTGTACATGTCATTGTACACATGAGACCCTATAATTACCAGTATGATAAATCATAGTGCCTAAAATAACATTAAAAATAAATAAAGGGTTAGAGAAATAATACAGCAGGTAGGATACTTGATTTGCATGCAGCCTGTTAGGGTTAAATAACCCATATAGTCTCTTGAGCGCTCCAGGAGTGATCCCTGAGTGCAGAGCCAGGAGTCAGCCATGAGCATGGCTGGTTGTTGGCCACAAAATAAGAATAAACAAATGAATTAAAAAACAAAAGATTAATTTTAGAAAAGGTTGTCTTGGAACTGGAGAGATAGTTTAAAAATCCAAAGTGCATTCTTTGTATATGGGAGACCCAAATTCAATCTCCAGCACTGCACAAAACTTTGAGCACCACCAAGAATGACCCCCAAACACAAAGCCAGGGGCAAGCCCTGAGTACTGCTGAGTATAGCTCACGGACCGAAAATAAACTTTTCTTATCAAATATATTTATTTGGTTCTTTGTTCTGGTAATCTTTGCCTTTTTAGCTGGTGTATTTATACCCTTCACATTTAATGTGATTATCAGTTTACTTGGCTTAATATTTACCATATTTATAACTCCTTTCTGGTTATTTTCAATACTTGTTATCTATTTCTGCTTTTTCTGGCTTTAATTGAGCCTTTAATTATAATTTCATTGTCCGTCTCTTTTGCATATCAATACTACTTCACAAATTACTCAGTAGTTACCCTATAATTTATGATGCACATTTATCATAAATTTAAGCCCAATAGTTAAATTAGTAAATCAGTACTTCTAATTTCAAACAGTACAAGGTCAATATCAGGGCAGGCACCCCAGAACATAACTGGCTCAACTCATCTCTTCCATCCTTTGTGACATTTACATGGTTCATCTTACTCATCCATAAACTCTACTAAATTCATTGTTGCTATTTGCTTGAAAAAGAATATTAGATCAATTAATAAGCTTAAAAGATCTTATCTGATCCATACCAGCTCTTTTATTTGCTTAGCAATAAGTGCTGAAAGTCTTATAGAAACATGATATCGAGGGAGAACCTTGAAGAGAGAAGAGAGAATTGTGAGGGAAAATACTCATTTTCCTAAAAGTCACTGTTCACTGAATGATTTCCAAAACTCAAAAGAATCAACAAAATATTCAAGGATGAAACAATGGCTAACTTTGAATCTGTCCCATGGTCCGAGAAATGACTAAGAAACTTAATTTTCCAGGTGAGTAATTTTCCCAAGATGATACTGCTAGACAGTTGCAAAACTGGGAGTCAAACCTGGGAAGAATGTCTTCAATACCTATAACGCTTATTCTAACCACACAAGGAAGTTAGATCCTGTACAGAATGGCTCTGACAGACAGACACTACTAGAACAAGGCCATCAGTTACTGTTTCAGCCCATTCCTCTGTTCTCTCACGAGCACATATCCTGAAACTTGACTAACACTCAGAATATTTTTGTGGACTTTAAAGCTAGAGTTAATATTCCGAGGCCAAAAAAAGGCACATAAAAAAGTTCATCACTAATCATCAGAGAAATGCAAATCAAAACAATAATGAGATATCATTTCATACCACAGAGACTGGCACATACTCAAAAGAGCAAGAACACCAAGTGCTAGTGTGGATGCAGGGAGAAAGGGACTCTCATCCATTGTTGGTGGGAATGTTGACTGGTACAGCCTTTTGGAAAACAATATGGACTTTCCTCCAAAGACTACAAATTGAGCTCCCATTCGACCCAGCCACACCACTCCTGAGAAAATACCCTGGGAAGCCAAAAACACACAACAGAAACACTATCTGCACTTTTATTTTCATAGTAGCACTATTCACAATAGCCAGAATCTGGAAACAACCAGAGTGCCTGAGAACTGATGACTGGATAAAGAAACTTTGGTATATTTGCACAATGGAATACTATGCAGCTGTTAGTAAAAATGAGATTATAAAATTTGCCTATAAGTGGTTGGACATGGAGAGGATCATGTTGAGTGAAATTAGCCAGAAGGAAAAAAAATATAGAATGACTGCATTTATGGACCTCATTATATATATTATGAACCTCATTCCCATGCCTGAAAGAATAGTTTGAGGCTCTTCCTGTCCCTGGAGCAAACAGATGCCCTTGGGCTACACTTGCTTGCGACAGGAAGTATGAAGATGTTACTGCTGCCCACTCCAACAAATTGATGAATGGGAAGTCAAGTGATAGAAGTTATATATATACATATATATGTGTATTATATATATGTATATATATATATATATATATATATATATGAAACCAATATCCAAGGTCAGGCAAAACATGGATCAGGAGGTCTTGTCAAAAACGTGTGGGAGTCAGAGGTTAGGTAAGATGGAGAAGGGAACAATGTGCTAATAATTGTTGAAAGTGATAATACCAGCCTAGAACTGAGCATTGACTACAGGCAAAAAGATAGACATGATAACCTCTAATTGTATGTACTGTAATCCACAGTGTGGAGAAGGAAGAGAGAAATAGAGAGAGAGCGAGAGAGAAGAGAGAGAGAGCGAGAGAGAAGAGATAAAGAACCAGCCATAGATGCAGGCTAGGGAAGGGGGAGGGAATTGGGGCATGGTGGTGGGAAATGGGCACTGATGGAGGGATGGGTGCTGGAACACTGTAAGACCAAAACCCAAACATGAACTTCTTTGTAATTGTATATCTCCTGGTGGTATAATAAAATATAAAAAAATAATTAATTAAAATAATATTCCAAGGCCAAGGGGGAAGGGATAAATGAAATTAAAAAAATGACACAGTGAATCCCTCACCTAACACCTTCAAGATATTCTTGATGAAGTCACAACTTTAAGCAAAATGACATATAAAGAAGCCAATTTTACCATAGAAATTGACATGAGTTAAATTCCTACATTGTTTATAATCACAAAAAATATCAACAGACTTCTAAATATTCAAAATGCTCCTAAGGTTGAACAGCAATTTACATTCATTCATTCATTCATTCATTTTCTAGCTTGCCATTTCAATTCTGGAACAGGTGGTCAGAAACCATTCTTGCAGTACAGGCTAGAATGAACCCTGGACAGGATACCATTTCATCACAGGGCACTTTACTCACCAACACTCACTCAGACTGGAACAATATGGATACAATATAGACACACCAATTCACTTAACATGCACATCTTTGGAACAAGAAGGAAAATAAAGTATTCTAGAAACCCCTGAGACATAGCAGGTTTATGCCAACAGACCACGATCCCTGCTGGGAACTGGTTTTATTTTTTTCTCATCAACATTATAATGAAGCAATATTGAACAAAATGATATTATCAGAGGCTCTGCTGTACTCTCAGGAGGTAGAGTGGAATTGTAAAGTAGCTACATCAAAACTTTGATTAAGCTGCTAGAATAGTTTCTTAATGAAATGAGATATATTTCTTTGGAAACTTTCCTAGAGATCAAATCTATGTAAGTGAATGGTTCTAGTCTAAACGCAAGGGAATTCTTCAACCCACCGCAAAAGCGGATGGTGGGCCGACAGTGAAAGTGGCGCAGGAGAGACTTTCCTCCCAGGTTTCTCACCTTGGAGAGTCACACAATTAGAAGCCAAAGATTGGATATTCACATGGTAACATCAACCTTTATTAAAAAAATAGTGTTTAGCGAAAAGCAGCGAGAAAGCGTGACGAGCAGCTGGAGAGATAGTAGAAAGGTTAAGGCTCTTAGTCTGCAGGTAACAGACCCTATATTTATCCTCATTACTCCATGGTCCCCTGAGCTCTGCCAGGAATTACTTCTGACCCTGCAAGGCAGGGCCTCCAAACAAGACAGAAGAAATAAATATACACAATGAGAAGCAGAGAGATAGTACTAAGTTTCAGATGCATATCTTTCATGTGGCCAACCCCGCATCACGTGGTCTGTAAGTCTGGTGTGGCCCCTGAGCACGGCTGCAGGATCTGGCTCCATTGTTAAAGAATTCATTTGCCAGGAGGGACCTGTGGACCTCTTGATCACCTATTGGAAGGCACAAAATACAGAAAACAGAATGAGATACATGACCCATCACTTGCTTATAGATAAATGCTCATAAAACAGTTTTATATTTTTTTCAAGAACTGATGCATAAGAGATACCTAGTAAAAAGCAGAAAGTTTTTTTCAATAACCGATGCATAAATAATACCTGTTATATCAGGAAAGGCAGTGAGATGTCTGGGCATAAGATGATTCGCATATTTTCATTTATTGTACAAGATGAATACTATAAAGTTATACAGAGAAGTGTAGACATTTATCAGACATATGAATGTGTACGTGTTACAATCCTGAACAATGTTGAGATGCTCAGGGCACCATCTGGAAAGACTCACTTGGGAGGTCCTCACCCTTCCTGGTGTATGAAAGGCATGAATACATGGTTCTGAATGAGTGGTTTCCCTTTCCCTAATGTTTGAACAAGATCTGCCAAGCAAAACAAATACCTGTCTTCCCAACACCTCTTCTGCGTCTACTCCCAGATCTCTTGGCTCTTGGACAGTTATTAAAGTGCCAGGATCAACCTGCCTTAAAAAGAGATGAATAATTTCCTTTTTTGCCTTTTGGGTCACACCCGGCGATGCTCAGGGGTTACTCCTGGCTCTGCACTCAGGAATTACTTCTGGCGGTGCTCGGGGAACCATATGGGATGCCGGGGATTATTTTTAAAGGAAAATAAATGTCCCCACTAAAAGCAAGAAAGCCATGGGTGCTAAGAGAGGTGATCACATGCACCCAAACGACAAATGTCAATCAAAGAATAGGGCCAAAGGTGGGAGGGAAGGTGGGACCAGAGGTGACAAAGGGACAAGAGTGGAGGAACATGAGCACTCAGGCGATGACACCGAGCAGTAACTTCACATCAGAGCCGTAAACGTGAAGGCTACTGCAACCCTAATACCTAACCTACAAGATAAATGGAAAACGAGAAGCATGTTTTTTACTTCAAATTTTTTGTACTTCTTGTACTTCTTTTGTACAAGAAGTTTTGTACTTCTTTAAGTTTTTGTACTTCTTGTACTTATTTTTAGTTTTTGAGTATATTCCTTTTTTATTTTTTCCATAAGCACAATAGAATTTTCCATATTTTAGAGCACAAAATTGAATACATTGGTCAACCAATGTATTTAAATACGTCAGTAAAGAAAAATCATTTTTCACCCCATTTAGTCTTTCCAATGAGACACTAGATGCCGATGTGGAACATAATGGAATCTCATTTCACTGTGCTAAAACAGATGCCTATTTCTGCCAATAAACATTTCTACACGCCTACCTTTTTATTAAAATATTAGTTTTGTGAACAGGTTTAGGTTTATGCATTTATTGTGAAGATTGTATAGAGAATTGCTTTATATCCCACAGGTTATTTCTTCTATTAGTGAACTTGAGTTGATATGTGAATACAAACTCAAATCCACACTTTATTTCAATTTTTGCTAAGAGGACCTTGGTTTTTAATCTTAAGGTCTTCAACTGTTTCGGTGAGGCCCACCCATGTCATTGAGGGTAGTCACCTCTACAAACTTACTGACTTAATGTTACATCTATACAAATACCTTCACAGCAACAACAGAAACTGGCGTTTTATTGAACAGCTAGACAGCATGGTGTTGTCTAGTTAATACATAAATCAACCAGCACAGATAACAGAGTCCTCATGTCCCACCCCAACCAGATGTTTCTCCTATTAGCAATATCTTGCATTATTGTGGTTTGTATGTTGCAATTGCTTGTATCACTTGTCTTCCTGTGGTTCATCGATTTGCTCAAGCGGGCACCAATAATATCTCCATACGTCCTGTCACATGCTAGTGTAGCCCAAGGGCAACTGCTCGCCCAGAAACATGAAGAGCCTCAAACCATTCCCTTCAGGTCATGGGAATGAGATCTATAATTGTTATTGGCTTTTGGCATATCAAATACAACATGGGTAGCTTGCCAGGCTCTGCCGTATGGGTGGGATACTCTTGTAGTACCTCTCATCTTGTGCATTTATTGATGAACCGTGTGAACACAAACGGAGAGATCAGCAAATAAATAAATAGATAGATAGATCACTGTATCACTGTCTTCCCATTCATCATCGATTTGCTAGAGTGGGCACCAGTAACATCTCCATATGTCCTGTCTCATGCAAGTAGAGCCCAAGGGCACCTGCTTGTTCCAGGAACATAAAGAGCCTCAAACCATTCCATCAGGTCATGGGAATGAGGTCTATAATTGTTACTGGTATTTGGCATATCAAATACAACACGGGTAGCTTGCCAGGCTCTGCCGTGCAGGTAGCATACTCTTGTAGTCATCTCTAAATCCAGCATTTATTGATGAACCACGTGACTGCAAGAGCTGGGCTGTGATAGCTGGTCTGCTGAGTTCTGACAAGAGGGAAGTCCGGATGTGGAAAATGGAGGCCCTCATGGAGTGGGGGGGTCATCTGGCTTGTTGCAAGGCTCTTCTGGGGTGGCGGGCCAGGGCTAGAACCCGCCATCCCTCCCGGCGCCTTGTGAACAGCTGGGCACAGGGAGAGCCAGTAGTAGCTCTGCCCCATGTCTGTGAGTCTCTGGATCAGCTAGCTAGGATGATAGGTAGGTAGGTAGGTAGGTAGGTAGGTAGGTAGGTAGGTAGGTAGGTAGATGGATAGATAGATTAGGTAGGTAGGTAGGTAGGTAGGTAGGTAGGTAGGTAGGTAGGTAGGTAGGTAGATGGATAGATAGATTAGATAGGTAGGTAGGTAGGTAGGTAGGTAGATGGATAGATAGATTAGATAGGTAGGTAGGTAGGTAGGTAGATAGATTAGGTAGGTAGGTAGGTAGGTAGGTAGGTAGGTGGTAGGTAGGTAGGTAGGTAGGTAGGTAGGTAGGTAGGTAGGTAGGTAGGTAGGTAGGTAGGTAGGTAGGTAGGTAGGTAGGTAGATAGATAGATAGATAGATAGATAGATAGATAGATAGATAGATAGATAGATAGATAGATAGATAGATAGATAGATAGATAGATAGATAGATAGATAGATAGATAGATAGATAGATAGATAGATAGAGCAAGCAAAGGTAGAATATATATTCTCCTCCAGAACACATGAACATTCTCCAGAATAGACCACATGCTATGGAATAATTTTAGTATACACAAAGCCAAAAACCAGAAATAATATCAAGTAACTTCTCAGGGCTTCTTCGTCAGAGCCCCATCCTATAGAGAAGCTATTTCAAACCCAGGTATGCTTGAAGCAGAGACACAGATACACAGGGCAGAGCTGCTACCAGCTCTCCCTGTTGCAGCGCAGCTGCTTTGTGGCCACAAGGTTCATCAGTAAATGCAAGAACTGAGAGCCTATCTACTACACAGCGTATCTCACCCACATGGCAGAGTCTGATAAGCTAACCGTGTTGTATTTGATATGCCAAAAACAGTAACAATAATAGACCTCAATACCATGACCTAAATGAATGGTTTTATGCTCTTTGTATTCCTGGAGCAAGCAGATGCCCTTGGGATACACTAGCACTTGACAGGAACAAATGGAGACATTACTGGTGTCTGCTTGAGCAAATCTATGAACTATGGGGAGACAGTGACAAGTGACACAAGGTGCCAAGTGACAACTTCTCAGACCACAGTCACCATAAAAAGACAGTTGAGAAAACTCCATCATGTCAATATTGAACAACAAGCTGTTAAATAACTTGAATCAAAGACAAGTATCAAAGAAGAAATAAGATATTCCTTGAAATGAAAAAGAGTGAAGGTATAAACTCCCCAAACCAGTGGGATACAGGAAAAGCAGTCCTATGGGGGAAGTTTATGAGTAGCATAAGAAAGAAGACAAAACTCAAATCAATAAACTAACATCACAGCTTGAGAAACTGAAGAAGAATGCAATACATCACAAAATAAGTAAAAGAAGTAAATAACAACTAGAGTAGCAAGAAAACAATACTAGGAAATACCAATAAAACTAGGAGCTGGTCTTCCAAAAGCATAAACAACGTTGACAACTTCTTAGCCAGATTCATGAAGAAAAAAAAGAAAACTAAAACACATAACATCAGAGGTCAAAGGGTAAAATGATAACTGACATTTCTAGAAACAGAAAAAATATTATAAAGGATTAAGGCCTTAGGTGATAGGATCTCTTCTTTCCTCTCTGACCTCATTTTGGTTTTTCCATTTGCTTATTACTTTCTTCTGTCCACAGTAGCCTCTTCTGTTCATTTGACTTACCAGGTATATTCTTGTGTCAAGTCCTTGGCACTTGTTTGCCTAGTTTACAATGCTTTACTTTTGTTATTTTTTGGGGGCACACCCCACAGTACTCTGAGGACATACTCCTGGTTTTGTGCTCAGGGATCACTCCTGGCGGTGCTTGGGGCAACCATTAAAGGTAATTGGGATTGAAGCAGCTTAGCCATGGCCAGTGTCTTAACCTCTGTCCTATCTCTTGGGCCTCTTAGATGCTGTTTCTTGTATGTTTTCTAGGAGTCATCTTTCTCAGGTCTTTGTCTTGGCCCTTTTTAGTGAGTCCTACAGTATTAAAATGGCAGCTCCCAGCCCTCCCTGGGCTCCATTTCTATTGTTTTTTCTCCAAATTGCTAAAACTATTTAACTTAAGGTATATTTTTCTTCATTTCCTTCTCTCTTTCAGTGGAATATAAGCTTAATGAGTGCAAAGCTTTTTTGGGGGTTCCGACTACAAGAGTCTGCTACCCGCACGGCAGAGCCTGGCAAGCTACCCGTGTCGTATTTGATATGCCAAATACCAGTTATATTCTTGGAGCAAGCAGATGCCCTTGGGCTCTACTAGCATGAGGCAGGACATATGGAGATGTTACTGGTGCCCGCTCGAGCCCATCGATGATGAACGGGAAGACAGTGATACAGTGACAGTGATTATTATAAACAATTCTATGCTACGAAGCTGGAGAACCTAGAAGAAATGGATGAATTCTTAGAATCATACAGCCTCTCAAGACTGAATCAGGAGGAAGTAGAAAATATGATCAACCATAAGTAGAAAGACTGTAACTTAAAATATTTCCCAAGAAGAGCCCAGGTCCTGATGGGTTAACTAGTGAATCTTACTAAATGTGCAAAGACTTACTGTTTTTCCCCTTAAACTCTTTCAAAATATTGAAGAAACAGGGAAGCCTTTTTAACAGCATCAACAAAGTCAATATTCTACTAATTTATTATACCAAATTATTAGTATAATATTATGCCAAGTACACAAAGATATATCACAAAAAACCATGGAAATTACATGCCATTATCACTGATCAACATATGTGCAAAGATCATCATCAAAATATCAGGGAACCAAGTCCAACAATGTATCAAAAAATTATACATCTTGACTAAGTAGGATTCATTCCAGGGATTCAGGCATATTTCAAAGTATGCAAATCAATTACTGTAATATGCCATATCAACAAACCGGAAAATAAAAACCGTATGTCATGTGAACTAATCCAGAGGAAGCTTTTGACAAGACGCAACAACCGTCTATAGTAAAACCCCCTCAATGGCTTGACTTGGCTGGGCTGTGCTGGGCCTAGCTGGGCTGGGCTCCACCCAGCCGAAAAGCTGATCACACCCTGGATGTGCTCGGCTCCACACTAGGCACCACCAAGGGCTCTACCCACGAGGGCTGGGCACAACCCAGGGCTCCAACCAGGGCTCACCCAGCAGAAAAGCTGATCACAATTGGTTTGGTTGAGTTCCACCCAAGACTCCACCCTGGGCTCCACCCAGGGATCAACCAAGCAGAAAAGCTGATGACAGCCTGGCTAGGCTGGGTTGGGCTCCAACCAGGGCTCCACCCAGACCCAGGGCTCCACCCAGCAGGAAGCCTGATCAATCACAGCCTGGCTCATCACCGAACCACCCTGCAGCAGTCTTTACAATGCCAGCCCAGGTATACAGATCCTGAGATTCGATCCAGTAACTTTGAGTTCAGTTGATTCACTAAATAAGTTATATTTGTTAAGACAAAAATATAAATAAATAAAAGCCAGGACACACTGGAGTTCTGGACACTCAAAATGTTTCTAATGAAATTTTATTTTATAATATGTTTATATCATAAAATATAAAATTTATGTTTTATATAAAATGGTATCTTATTATAAGTATAAACCCGCTTAACAGTTGTTTTTACCTTTGAAAAGAAATTGAGGGGCCAGAATTGGGTGTTTTGCGTTGCAGGCGGCCAAGCCGGGTTCAATCCCTGCCATCCCGGGTTCAATCCCTATTCAAACCATATGCCAATTCAAACCATATGCCATCACATATGGTTCCCTGAGCACCTCCAGGAGTAATTCCTGAACCAAAAATCCAGGAGTAACCCCTGAGCGTCCCCAGGTGTGACACAAAAAGCAAATATAAATATGACAAGTATATAATGAGGCTCTTAGGTGGCTCTGAAATGGGTGACATTTACACTAGTTATTGAAACCGAAAGATGGACTTGTTCCCTTTTGCGTGTGCAGAAATGCGACTGTTGTTGTTTTGCTAACGACTCACAAGGGCCAGATGAAACGGTTAGCTGCAGAGCTGGGGTTGCCTTGCACGAGGCGGACCCGAGGCTGTTTTTCCTGCACCCCAGAGGGTCCCCCAGTCCCCATGAGGAGTGTCCTCTGCTGAGAGTCAGGAGTGAGCCCTGAGCACCACTCAAGGACCCCCCAAGCCTCCCAAATAAACACATAAACAAACCCACAAACCCCTCTCCGTGTCCATCCGTCACCCTTCAGCCATTTTCAAACACCGGACAGTCCACGAGGCCTTTCTAGAAGCTGATGCCCGCCCGTCGCCATTGGACGCTTCCACTGGAAACCTGCTGACGCTTGGAGCGGAACCCTCGGAAGGTTCTGAGCGTCCCTGACGACCTAGGCCAGTGGCGCGCGGAGCAGGGGACATGGCCGCGCCACCTGCTGCTCGCTGGGCGACGCTATGCTCCATGAGTGTCTGCTGTATATCCGACGTGCCGGCTTTCCCAGGGCCACCCTGGCGCGGGCTGAGGCGACGGCGTCCATCGGGGCCTGCCCGGCTTCCCTGGAGCGCCCGGGCCGCTGAGGCGCCTGCCGATGTTCCCTCAGAGGGCCCGCGCCGAGCTGCGTGACGGCGCCGAGCGCCGGCGATTCTCCTCGCCAAGAGGGGGACGCCGAGACCGACGACGACGACGACGACGACGACGATGGCGGCCACGGGCGCCTCCAGCCGCGGAGTGAAGCCAGCCCCGCCATGTTTCGGGACTCGTGCTGGAGAAAGGTGACGGCGCACAGCAGCGCGGCCGTCCAGGAAATGCGCGTGTTGCTGACGGGGCCGGATGGCGGCGAGCCGGCGGACCGCGAAGCTCGGCTCTGGGGCCGGGAGAGCGGCCGAGGCGCCGCAGGAGGAGCCGCTGCAGCCGCAGGTCGCGGCCGAGGCGGAGCAGGCGCGTGTGCTCGCGAGCTCCACGGGGCCTGGAGGGAGACGCCGCCTGAGGAGCCGCTTCCGCCTGAGGAGCCGCTGCCAGCGCGAAGCCCGGACGCAGGAGACGCTCCTGCCGCCATGTGCCGGGCCCTGGAGGAGGAGGAGGCCCGCTGCGGCGCCGAGGACAGGCTCTGCCAGACCAACGCCAACTGGGCGCCGCCGCAGGCGCCATGTCTACCATGGCGGAGGAGCTGCGCCAGGAATGGCTGCGCGCGACCGTTGCTACCGGGAGGCCGTGGCCTGGCAGGAGGGCATGGACGGCGAGATGCAGGCGTGCACCGCTGGGCCGAGAGGAAGACCCAGCAGCTGCGGAGAGAGGAAGGGACGGAGGCAGCCCGGGCCTGCAGGGAAGCCTGGGCCGGCCTTTCCTCTGCGGCCCCCAGAGGCAGCCAGCCGCCTTCTGCGACGCCCAGGCGGGCAGGCGTGTGTTGGCCTTACTGAGGCTCTAGGGAGGGCGCGGAGCCCCGGCCCTGACTGCGCTTTGGCATCCACGCAGGGACCCGCAAGGCTCTCTTCAAGCGATTCTGGCTCATCTTTCTTAACGAAACTTTCCACACTCTCAGTGCCACTGTGGCCTTATTCCCATTGTTCTCTCATGGCACTGGACTGTATGCATTGGTTCACGCACTCTATGAATACATCGTTTTTTTTTTTTTTTTTTTTTTTTTTGGTCACACCGGCAATGCTCAGGGGTTACTCCTGGCTCTGCACTCAGGAATTACTCCTGGCGGTGCTCGGGACCATATGGGACGCCGGGATCGAACCCGGGCCGGCATGGGCCGGCATGGCCGCAAACGCCCTACCCGCTGGGCTATGGCTCCGGCCTGCAAAGCATTCTTTAAAAATAAGTTAAGGGGCCGGAGAGATAGCCCAGCGGGTAGGGCGTTTGCCTTGCACACAGCCGCCCATGCCGCCCGGGTTTGATCCCCCGGCATCCCATATGGTCCCCCGAGCACTGCCAGGAGTAATTCCTGAGTGCAGAGCCAGGAGAAACCCCTGAGCATTGCCGGGTGTGACCCAAAAAAGCAAAATAATAATAATAATAATAATAATAATAATAAAATAAAATGAGTTATACTAAGTGTTGGATTGGGTGGAAGCTCAGTGAGCACACTTGGCTACACTCTCAAGTTTGAGGTGTTTCCTTGGGAAAAGATAAAGACCACCTAGAAGGTATGACTCTTGTTACAAATGCATATCTTTTTTAATTGTTTTTAGAAGAAAGGCAAAAAATAGAGAAAATTACAGCTAGGAAAAAACAAAACATATGTAACAAACTAACATCTTGTAACACTAGATATTTCGATCAGCTGAGTTCTAAATTCACAGCTAAGCCATAACATCATAGATCAGAAAACTGAAGGTCTTGTTACTATTGAAATGAGAGTAAGGACATACCTACATCCAACAATATCCTATGATGGGGGGGTGAGGAGGGGGTTTAAAATAACTTTTTAATTTTTAATGTTTTAAAATAAATAATTGACAAAAAAATGATTGTATGTAAGTTGTAGTAAGCGGATTGCTAAACCATACGTGTACAGAGACTGTCATCTACTAGACAAGATCCACACAAGGATTGGTTCGTATCAACCAAGGTGGAGGGCAGAGAAAGAAATGGCTACAGTGTGTGTGTGTGTGTGTGTAGGCAGGGAAGAGGAAGGCAAAGAATGTGAAGTGGACCCCCAACCTTCACGTTGGGAAGGTTAGCAGTGGGAAGAAGGAATAATGGGACTAACTACCCCAATGTTGGACCATCAGAAGAATGGGGAACATAGTCTGTCTTACTGCTAGAGCCAAGGAAAGCCCCAGAAGCTCTGGGCCATGCGGACAAGGGAATCAGTCTGTCTTGCAGGCAGAAGAAGAGTCAGAAGATTGGGAAGAAGGACCCTGCCCCCCAAATGCACACATGTCTGCACACACACACACACACACACACACACACACACACACACACACACACAATCATTTTCCTAGTGAGCCAAGTGTGCCAAAGAGCACGGATCCAGGTGCTGATGGAAACAGCCCTGGAGTATTGAAGGAACCCCAGTGCCACTCTATTGAGGACAAGGTTGGGGAACGGAAGAAAGAAGCGGGGCAGAAGAGCTGCTCTCCAGACGATTCCAATAGGGGTGACTGACCACAGGTGGTAGGTGGCGACATCATTGCTGAGTTGAGCCTGAGAAGCATCAGGGTAGATTCAAGGAAGACAGTGCAGGCACAACGGACAGGAAATTTCGATGCTGAGAATTGGGTTCCCAAGACAGAACGAGGGGCAAAAGAGGTGGGAACAGAGTGAAGGGCCCCACACTAACACTTTGGGGCAAAGATACCAGGGGAGAAGGAAAAGAAATTGTTACTTCCTGTTCTTTCTTCATCAGATGCAGGGCCTGAAACTGAACCACCGTGGTCAGATTTTGCTCCCAGGAGAGCTGCACTTTAAAATTTCAAAATGTCGGGTGCAGATCCCAGCTGAAAAAAAACATAATAAGACTAATCGTTCTTCCCATAGCAACGCCTATTTAAATGTAGAGACAGCGGTAATATATACAATCTCGAGTGGTTTATTAAAAGGCACTTAGAGCCATCCATGAAGAGATAATGATACTGTGAGGCAGCATGCCCTGAGGCCAGGAGAGAGTCTGCTCCTGCGAGATTAGATCTGCACTTGGATGGGAGGGAGGCGGCTGCAGGCAGGGCCCAAGCCCGCACCCCTGAAAGACAGTGTTGGGAGACAGTGTTCCCAGGCTTCCCTTGTCCCACTATACGTCCGCAAGCTTGAGCCTACCTAGAGGTGGTTTGTAGGATAAGGAGAATCTAGGGCAGGAGAGATTAACCCCCAGCGCTGGGACACACTAAGGCAAGAGCTGGGACTTGGTTTCCCTCTAGAAGGCAATTCTGTCCACACTCTATTCCAGGAACTTGCTTGGATGAGGCGGGGGTGGGCGCAGACCTTTTAGGACAGGAAGCTTGGTGTATTTGGGAGCTGCTCCTATACCAACTCCAGGGACATGGGGACATATAGAAGCTGGTGGACTTGGTCCCAGTGTTTGAGTTTGTGACTATCTGTAGGAGTTTCCAGCTCCAGTGCCTGATAGCAGAACCGCTCCTTGTGTTTTCACTCTGGTTAATTCTTCCCAATAAACAGGGGCAGCTGTCAAATGCTGTGCCTGGTACCCTTTGAGGAAAATGCCCTCAAGTTAGTTAGTTTGCTAATGGACTCTTTAAAATAATCACATCTCACACAATTGCCTGAAAGTAGAAATTAAATATAAAATGAAAGCCAGGGAAAGCGCTAACATTTGGATATTGAATAATGTACTGTTAACCTAAGAGGAAACCAAAGAAGAGATAAAGAGATTATTTTTTTGGCGAGGGGTGTGTGTGGGGGGCTACACACAGCAGTGCTGAGGACTTACTCCTGTCTGGACTCAGGGACCATTCCTGGCTGGCTATGGGGACCGTATGGGGTGCCAAGGATCAAACTTGAGGCAGTCACATGCGAGGCAAAAGCCGTACCCTCTGTACTATTGCCCTAGCCCCTGAGATAGAAAGGATTATTGGGGTGGGGATGATGGAGAGAGGGAAACGGGGATTCTGGTGGAGGAAAACTGACATTGGTGATGGGCTGGTGTTGAGACTTAAAATTCAACTATGAATAACTTTGTAAATCATGATCCCTTAAAAATAATAAAAATGGTATAATAAAAAATAAAAACAATAAAAATGTAAAAAATTATTCTCCTAGAAAAAATGAGAACAGGAGCCAGAGAGAGTATAGGAGCTAAGGCACAGAGAGAGTATAGGAGCTAAGGCGTTTGCTTTGCCTAGGGCCTCTTTGGCAATCCTCATTTGTATTCGTGGCACAACATACAGTCCCTTGAGCACTTTGAGGGTTCACACTTAAACACAAAGCCAGGAATATTTTCTAAACCCTAGTGAACGTGGCCCCAAAACAAAACAAAAAAAAATTTTAAAGAAATGAAAATAAAGACAAACTACCAGAGCCTATGGGAAATAGGAAAAGCAGCACTAAAGGGGAAATTCATAGAAAAACAGGCTCATAAATAAAGTTTAAAAAAGGAAAGAAAAACAGGGTTATAGAGGAAACAAATTAATAATCTTTTTAAGAGGAAATGAAGCATTTATTTTTGCTTAAACAAGTAAGCTTGAATAAGGTTTCTGATTTAGATATAAAGAGTCCATTCCCACAAAGCAATACAAATATAAACTTTGGGAGTCAGTCTATTCTGTGAATCATTGCAAGTTTGCTGAATAAAGTTGAACAAGCACTGTTTGCATTACTGTTACTTTTCTACAAGTTAACACATTTCCTTACCGTTGTGAAACACATGAAACACAGGAAAATTGCAAGTTAAATAAAGCACTATACACAGAGATGGAAATCCAGGTCATGAAGGGATCTTATTCTTCAGGTTTGAGCAAAAAAATTAATAATCTAAGCTCACAATTTGAAAATCTATAAAACAATCAAATAAATCCCAAAGTAGTATAAACAAACAATAAAAATTAGAGCAGAAGTAAGTGATATAAAAATCCAGAAAATTATGAAACCAATAATTTTTCTAAAGAATAAAGACTGACAAATACTAGCTAGACTGGCGAGGAAAAATAAAAAAGAGGAAACCCCCATATAAATTGGATGAGAAATGAAGTGAAGAACTTGGAACAACTAACTCAGAAATATAAATGATCGTAAGAGGTTTTATGAACAGTTTACGCCCCTAAGTTGGAGAACCTAGAAGAAATGATGGTGTTTAAGAATCATACAACCAAAGGATTGAATCAGGAGAAAACAGAAAATCTTAACATGCTGGTCATGAGTAAGGAAATTAAAACAATAAATAAAGATCTCCATTGCAAACAAAAGCCCAGTCCAGAGGGTTCACTAGTGAGTCTCCCAGGTATTCAGAGAAGAAATATCAGCCATTACTCTCTATACTACTCAGAGTCTTCCAAAATATTGAAGAAACAAGAATCCTTCTTAACACATTCTATGAAGCCAACATTACCCTAATGCCAGAAACAGACATAGATATTACTGAGAAAGAACCCAACAGGTCAATAAAACTGATAAACATTGGCGTTAGATCCTCAATAAAATCTTATTGAATTAAATCCAATAAAATATCAAAAAGTATCATAAACCATAACCAACAATTATAAACCAACAGTTATAAACCAGGGATGCAAAAACATGTTTGCATACATGTATAAATATATACAGATCAATTAATATAATATACCATTTCAAAAAAGGAAGTACTAAATCACATGATCGAATCAGCAGAATAGAGAAAGTTGGGGCTAAAGAGATAGCACAGAGGGTAGGGTATTTGCCTTGCAAGTAGCCAAGCTGGGTTCAATCCCCGGCACCACATATGGTTCCCCGAACTTACTAAAGTGATCCCTTGGACATAGAGCAGATGAAAAGCCGATATCTAAGATATAGTAAGTGCTCACAAACTTCAACAGCAACAAAAAATGGAGAGAAGAGATAAATAGGCACGGTGCCAAAGAGGATACTGGATGGTCAGCAGGCATCTGCAGTGTCCATTGTCAGCCTTCCGGGCAATGCGGGTCAAAGTGGAAGGGGGCATGAAGGGAGAGCTAGTACAGGGGTGAAGGCACTGTGCCTTGCATGTAGCCAACCTGGGTTCAATGCCCGGCATCTCAAATGGCCCCCAGAGCCCCACTGGGAGTGATCCCTGAGCAGACTCTGAGGGAGCCTGAGTAAGCTCTGAGTACAATTGGGTGTGACCCCAAAATAAAACACACAAAAAAATAAATAGAAGTGGAAAGTCCACGAGGAGCCAAACATTATGAATGCTAACCAGATCGGAAAATTTGCTTCTCTACAGCGCAAGACTCACTTATATCACTTGTATCACTTGTCTTCCCGTTGTTCATCAATTTGCTCTGGTGGGCACCAGTCACATCTCCATACATCCTGTCGCATGCTAGTGTAGCCTAAGGGCATCTGCTCGATCCAGGAACACGAAGAGCCTCAGACCATTCCTTCAGGTTATGGGAATGAGGTCCATAATTGTTACTGGTTTTTTGGCATATCAAATACGACATAGGTAGCTTGCCAGGCTCACAGAAAATAATTAAAAGAAAGTAATAATAGCAGTATGGTTTTAAGAGAGAGAACCGGCAGAGCCTGGCAAGCTACCCGTGTTGTATTTGATATGCCAAATACCAGTAACAATTATAGACCTCATTCTGGAATGGATTGTGGCTCTTTATGTTCCTGGAGCAAGCAGATGCCCTCGGGCTCTACTAGCATGAGACAGGACATATGGAGATGTTACTGGGGCCCGCTCGAGCAAATCGATGAACAACGGGAAGACAGTGATACAGTGATGGTTTTAAGATCAGAATAGTCTAATTGGTCAAGAAAAAGACTAACGACCTAAGCCTATACAGACCTGGTGAATTGCTAGTGAAGAAAGTGGTCTGTGGGTAGCTCAGTCAGTCCACAAAGCCAAGGTCTCTAGTCATAAAGGACAAATGCTAAAGGCAACCATTTTACACTTATGTGGAAAACAGCCACTCATACACTATAACCTTCAATATGGAGAGCAGCAAAGCTTTAGCATTTTCCGAAGAAGTTTAGGATACCTTCATAACCTTGGAATTTATTAGAAAAATTTCTTAAGGGGACTGGAGTGATAGCACCACGCGTAGGGCGTTTTCCTTGCAGCGGCCGATCCTGCATCCCATATGGTCCCCGAGCACCACCAGGAATAATCCTGAGTGAAGAACCAGGAGTAACAAAAAAAAATAACATTTAAAAAATTTTTTCTTAATATAAAAGACAAAAAGTGTCCACCAAAATGAAAACTTGAATAAATTAACATTAATGTTATCAAACATTAGTGCTCATTCTGTCCTAGAGTGAGAATACTAAATATCTTACTGGACATATTTGTAACAGATAGTTGATGATGAAATAATATCAAGATTTTATATATATGTTCTATGTTTGTGTATTAATTGCACAAATAAATGAGGATGACCAAGCTCCCCATAAAAAAGTTGGGTGGAGGGAGGGGGCCGGCAGGGGGACAAGATACAGACAGGCATTCCGCAGAAGAGCAGGCTCAGATGGAAAATAAACCTCGCAAATGATTTCCTCTCATTCACAAACTAAGGCCAATGAGATATTATTTCCTATACGTGAGACTGGGAATAGAAAGATAATAGCCGTGTTTATGAGCAGGTAGTTTAATAAGAGCTATTACATTCTGCTAGCCACAGAGACATTTGTACCATCCCTTTGCAAAATAATCTGGTGTTATATTGTAAAAAATGGAAAAATATTTCTATCTCTGGAATCTAGCAATTATGTTCTTTGACACAGACCTAGAGAAATTCTTGTGCCCGGGAGCTGGAGATCGGATCCAAAAAGGTGAATGTGGGTAAGTCTGGTGTAGATGTCCATTGAAGGAACTCACAAACGGGGTTTATGATGGCTCTGCCATGGTAGCTTCCTCAGTTGTGGTCTTTTTCTTTCTCTTTCCTTAATTTTAAGTATTTTAACCCCTCCCCCAGCCCTTTCATGTTACTGTGGATCCAGTTGTGGCTGTTCCGAGAGTGCACACATGTCTGGTCGTGTTCCTCATACATTGTTATCTGTGGTGCTCACAGTTGGGGTAGGGGCGGCACATCCGGTTTTGGTGCTCACACACTCGGCTGCAGTGCTCACCGAGGTTAGTTTTGCATAATAACCCCCAAAGTTAACATGTCCTATTTAACATAAAGCCTATATGCTAGAATACAGTTATCACTAATGAATGTGGGAAATAAAAGAACCCCCTTCCTGGGTCGAGAGAGAGAGTTCAGCAGGTGAGGTGCTGGCCTTGCACGCAGCTCACGGGGATTTGATCCCTGGCACTGCTGAAGTGACCACTAAGTTCAGAGCCAGGAGTAAGTCCTGAGCACAGCCGGGTGTACCTGCCCACTCTTGCTAAACAAAAAGCCACCAGTAACTTAAGAACGGAAATAGGACCAGTGATTGTCTTTTGTGGAAGTGGGCCACTATAGTCAACGTGCTCTAGGTGCAAACCAGGGTAGATGGCCCAGAGTTGCTGCCGTGACAACACACGTGCTCACCTGAGCTCACACTTCCTGGCTGTGGGTTCATTGCCGCATCTTTTGGCCTCACAGTGCCTGCCGGGGTCAGTCCTGTTTGTGGTGCTCGCACGCTTCCCTGCAGTCTGGCTGAAATGCCTGTCGCGCTGGAGACCCAGCCATGCTCAGCGTCTGTGGACACAGAGCTTTGTGCTCCCGACTGAAAGCAGATGTTCCCAGCCATGGCTGCTTGCTCGGGCTGACCTGCCGTGGAGTTCCAAGAGAGCAAGATGAAATCACGTTCTTTAAACATTCATGTGTAGTATGTAAATATGATCCGAATATGTCGTTGAGATAAGCTCAGACAAGGGAGAACCTGGGAAGCCATGAGGAGTGTGGTGCACGGACAAGGACGTGGACAGATGTCCACTGGCCCTTTGGAAAGCTGCTTCTGTCTCGGGCTGTGACTGCGCCGCAGAACAGACACTTACATGTGGTTTCCTCCCAGCTCTGCCGAGGCGGTCCCTGGTTTTCTTCCATCCTCAAGGTGCTGGTGGTCCTCTCTCTCTCTCTCTCTCTCTCTCTCTCTCTCTCTCTCTCTCTCTCTCTCTCTAGCAAGGCGGGGGCGGCCTGGCTGTGTTCAGGACTCAGTCCTGGCTCTGAGCTCAGTGATCACTCCCAGCAGTGGCAGGGATCAAACCCAGCACCTCACCTGCTGTATTCTCGCTCCACATCCAGGAAAGGGCTTCTATCATTTCACAAGTTCATTAGTGATGACCATGTACTAACATACAGGTTTTAAATTAGACATTACATATTCACTTTTTGGAGAGGGGGCTAGGGCCACACCCAGAGTGTTCAGGGTCTATTCCTGGCTCTGGACTCAGGGGTTACTCCTAGTGGTGCTCTGGGAACCGTATGGGATATTGGGGATGGAACCCAAATCGGCTGCAGTGCAGACCAAGCACTCTCCGTGCTAGGCTGTCACTCTGACCCTATATGAACTTTTTTTGGTGTGTATGTTTGGGTCACATCCGGCGATGCTCAGGGGTTGCTCCTGGCTCTGCAATCAGGAATTACTCCTGGTGGTGCTCTGGGGACCATATGGGATGCCAGGGATCGAACCCGGGTCAGCTGCATGCAAGGCAAATGCCCTGTCTGCTGTGCTATCGCTCTGGCCCTATATTAACATTTTTAAGAAGCCCAAAGAATAACAAAACTTGGAATAACTTTTATTTATTGGCAGCTTTTTATTATGAGCTATTTCAATGCAAGGAGCCAGGAATCAATCAGAGGCACTCTCTGAATTCAATTTCTGGAGATGACAGTGCCCACTCAGAGCCCTAGCCAGCCTACCAGTGCCCGGGGTCAGGATGGCTGCAGAGAGAGGGTGGACAGGAGCCAGGCCCTCTGCCTTGCCTCCTGTAAGAGTCAGCTACACTGTCCACAGCGAGATGGGACTGGCCACTTGTCACTGCCCAGCTGCCGGGCAGGAGAGGGGGACAGCCTGTCCAGCAATTGCCAGGAAAGGAAGCTGGAGAAAGCTGTGAGACGCTGCTTAGTGTGTGTGTGTGTGTGTGTGTGTGTGTGTGTGAGAGAGAGAGAGAGAGAGAGAGAGAGAATGCGCGCATATGTGTGCGTGCGTGAGTGTGTGTGTGTGTGAGAGAGAGAGAGAGAGAGAGAATGTGCGTGCATATGTGTGCGTGAGTGTGTGTGTGTGTGTGAGAGAGAGAGAGAGAGAGAGAGAGAGAGAGAGAGAGAGAGAGAGAGAGGCACACAGGGCCGGACTGTATACAAGGGGAATGACTGAGCAGAAGAGACACCCAGAGACCCTGTAAGTCGGGCCCAGCTCACGGCCCCTCATGCGTGCTCACAGGCGCCGCCCAGCGGCCGAATGGAGAGTCGTGATGGCCAGGAACAGTTTCTGCAATGTCGCTGCTTCTCTGCGCAGTGACTCTAGCGTTTAGGGACTGGAATGACCATAGTCTCCCGTGCTCTGGGTGCGCGGCCTTCACAAGCCCAGAGACTGAGACTTGGGGGTGAAGGAGCCTTACGGGGCGCTGGAGAAACGGCTGCACGAGGAGGTAGTTCAGTGGACACGTCCGCGCCCACCTCGGCTCTGCCCAGGGCTCCAAGGACTGTCCTGGTGACCTGTCCAGGGGCTCAGCTATTTCAACTGCGGTTGGCGGTGGGGAAAACGAGCCTACTGGGAGGGCCTTTGACATAGGTGGGCGACGCTGGGTTAGCACAGCAACCTGCTGGCCTGCTGGACATGTAAGTGTCCGGCCCAAGTGACCACTGCACAGCACGTCGGATGTGACCCAAACGCGACTTTCACAGCTCAGGTCCTGACGCTCTGTTCTCTGTTCCCCGGGCGAAGCATCCGTACCTTGAAGATTCGGTGGGATTCGACCGTGGGGCGCAAACTGGCTGGCCCCGGTGCTGACCGCATCCTCGGGGCCACGCGCGTTGCCGGGTTTGTCCTGCGGTGCAAAGCTCGGCAGTGCCCCCCTGTGGACACGCGGGCAATGTGCAGGCTGCTGCTCAGAAACCGCCCGGGCAGCCGGCTCAGGCCAGCTGTTCCTAAACCTCCCCAGTCCTGCCCCTCTCAGCGTGAGAAATGTTTACGCGCCCCTAAATATGTGTTTTTTAAAATAAGCGACAAACATTTACTGATGATAAATCTAAAAGTTTGTTTTAAAACAAATTGGGCGAGGGCACACCAAGAGACGCCCAGAGGCTGCGCCTGTCTTCGTGCTCAGAGGATTCTCCTGGCAAGGTCGGGGACTATTATAGGGTCAGATCAGGGTCGGCCTCGTGCAAGCAGGTTACTTAACCCCTAGATCGTCTTTCTGGACCTTTGAAACACGATTCTTTTCTTGTTCTTTTGGTTTTGGGCCCTGTGCCCAGCCGCTCATGAGGCGCCCGGGAGGCATGGCGGGTTCTAGCCCTGGCCCGCCACCCCAGCAGAGCCTCACAACAAGCCAGACGACGCCCCTCCCACTCCATGAAGGCCGTCATTTTCCACATCCGAACTCCCCCTCGTCACAACTCCACCCAGCAGACCACACTATCGTGGGCCGCAACGGTTCATCAATAATTGCTTTATTTAGAGGTGACTACAACCAAATAATGCTTTATTTGGAGGTGTTTAAAGAATATGCCTCCCGCACGGCAAGCCTAGCAAGCTGCTCGTGTTGTATTTGACATGCCAAATGCCAGTAACACTTATATTAGGTCATTCCCATGACCTAATATAATGGTTTTTAGGCTCTTTATGTTCCTGTAGCAAGCCGATGCCCTTTGCTCTACTGGCATGAGACAGGACATATGGAGATATTACTGGTGCCCGCTCTAGCAAATAGATGATCAACGGGAAGATAGTGATAGTGATCGTGACTACAACAGTATGCCACCCGCACGGCAAGCCTGGCAAGTTGCTCGTGTTGTATTTGACATGCCAAATACCAGTAGCATTTATATTAGGTCACTCCCATGACCTAATATAATGGTTTGAGGGTCTTTATGTTCCTGGAGCAAGCAGATGCCTTTGGGTTCTACTAGCATGAGACAGGACATATGGAGATATTACTGGTGCCCGCTCGAGCAAATAGATGATGAACGGGAAGATAGTGATAGTGGTTGGTTTTTGGGCCACACCGAGCGATCCTCAGGGATATACTGGCCCTGCACTCAGGAATTACTCCTAGAGGTGGTGCTCCAGGGGATGCCGGCGATCAAACCCAGGTTGGCCGCACGCAAAGCAACCGCCCCACCACCGACTATCTCTTGGCCCTGTTTCTGATTATTACTTTCTTTCAGGCCCACCGCTGCTTTCCTGCTCAGGAGAGGACTTTCTGTCTGCGCTGCTCTCTCCAGATTGCCGGCTCCCCTTCACTTTCCCTCTCAGCGCCCGCCACTCAGACCCTGTCCCCCTGCATAGCGACTTAATTTTTTTGGAGCATTAGGGAGCACACTAGGCTGTGCTAACGGCTTTTCCCGACTGCTCAGGGATCACTGCCGGCTGTGCAACTGCTTTCTCCTCTGTAAAGGACGATGTGCAGCAAAGGCTCCTTTGATTCCTCGCGCCCCCAAGGATTGCTTGGGGCACGTTGCCTCCTGACTCTCGCCATCATCTTGATCCTCTCAGGATCTACTTCCTGGAAGCCTCCCTGGGAAGTGCTCTCTGATGTACTGTGCTCAGTAAGAACGCTGTGCCCTGCTCCAGCTCACGGGCAGTCAGGAGCACCGAGAAGACCTTGATGATGGGAACCAGGGTGGAGGAGACTACCCCAGTGCTCCCATGCTCGGAGAATGACCCCGGTGCTCCCATGCTCGGAGAATGACCCCCGTGCTCCCATGCTCGGAGAATGACCCCGGTGCTCCTGTGCTCAGAGAATGACCCCGGTGCTCCCGTGCTCAGAGAATGACCCCAGTGCTCCCATGCTCGGAGAATGACCCAGTGCTCCCGTGCTCGGAGAATGACCCCGGTGCTCCTGTGCTCGGAGAATGACCCCAGTGCTCCCAGCCGGAGAATGACCCCGGTGCTCCCGTGCTCAAGATTCTACATCGCCAGCTGCGACGAAGCTTCTCCCTTCTTGTCTCTTGGATGCAGACAGTCAGACAGACAGACAGACAGTCAGACAGACAGACAGACAGACAGACATACAGACAGACAGACAGACAGACAGGCAGACAGACAGACAGGCAGACAGACAGGCAGGCAGGCAGACAGGCAGACAGACAGACAGACAGACAGTCAGACAGGCAGGCAGACAGACAGACAAACAGACAGACAGGCAGGCAGGCAGACAGGCAGGCAGGCAGACAGACAGACAGACAGACAGTCAGACAGACAGACAGACAGTCAGACAGACAGACAGTCAGACAGACAGACAGACAGACAGGCAGGTAGACAGACAGACAGTCAGACAGGCAGGCAGACAGACAGACAGACAGGCAGACAGACAGGCAGGCAGACAGACAGACAGACAGACAGTCAGACAGACAGACGACAGACAGACAGGCAGACAGACAGACAGACAGGCAGACAGACAGACAGACAGACAGACAGACAGACAGACAGTCAGACAGACAGACGACAGACAGACAGGCAGACAGACAGACAGACAGACAGACAGGCAGGCAGGCAGACAGGCAGGCAGGCAGACAGACAGACAGACAGACAGACAGACAGACAGTCAGACAGGCAGACAGACAGACAGACAGACAGACAGACAGACAGTCAGACAGACAGTCAGACAGACAGACAGACAGTCAGACAGGCAGACAGACAGACAGACAGCCAGACAGGCAGACAGACAGTCAGACAGACAGACAGACAGTCAGACAGACAGACAGACAGACAGACAGACAGACAGACAGACAGACTGCTGAAGAGCTGAACTTGGCTTCCCGCAGGGTTGGGCCGCGAGGCACTGGTGGAGGCTGATCCATGCAAGGCTTTGGTCCCATCCGCAGACACTTTACTTAGTCTGGAGCTTCTGGGTGGGCCACATGCGACCCCACCTTGACGTCCCATCGGGGCTGCCTTGGGAGGCCTCCTAACCCCAAGGCCCGCATGGTAAGCAGGAAGGGCCACCCCATGTAGACGCCTGCTGTTGGCGTGAATCGCTCAGGGGCAGGCTCTGTGCTCATCCCCTGGCTGAGACCAGGACTGGCTGAGCCACACGAGCACACACATGGTTTTCTTCTGGCCTTTCCACGCAATGCTGCTGCTGGGGCTGGAGTCATAGCACAGCAGGGAGGCCACTTGCTTGTGGCTGACGTGGACTCGATCTCCAGAGTCTCATCTGGTCCCCGTAGCCCTGGGAAGTGATTCCTCCGTGCTGAGCTAGGAGTAGTCTCTGAGCATCGCGGGGTGTGGTCCCCTCCAAACCTCGTAGTCTAGCCAATGAGGAGGGCAGGAAGAGGCGCCTGTCTGCCAGAGCATGAGGGAAGGCTTGGGAACCAAAAGGACCCCACTAGGTTCAGTGACTTCCTAGCTGTGTGACCTCGGGGAAGTGGCCCACCCTCTCTGTGCAGCCGTTTTCTGATCTGGAAAATTATGGGTCTTAATCAGACTATATTCATAGGACTAGTTGGAGAATGAAAGCTGAGTTGATCAGATGAGGCAATTCAAATGTAACCTAATGTAAACATGAAGCGATTCTATTCACGTTTTTCTAGTTGATGTTAATAGGTTAAAGGTGGATGCAGGAGTCTGTGTCTTTGGTGAGTGCTGAGCTTTAGCGGGTCTCAGTAGACTGCTTCACACACGTGTTGCACAAATGAAGATTATAACCATCAGAGCAATTGGCTGCAGACGTGGCTTATTGCTGCCAGCAGAGGGCAGCAAATAGCTACGGCCGGACAGGGAGCCCGACGCTAGTCAGGAATCACCGGGCCCTGGAAGGTCCAGTAGTCCCCACCGCACCTGTGGGCACTGCTTCGAGCCCACCCCGCCCCGCCCCGCCCCCAATCTGTGCAGAATGATCAGAAAACTTCCTGCCCCCAGCAAACCTTGGTCCCGTGTTTCTCCCCCCCTCACAGGCGCAGCCTATTTTTATGTTTCGTTTAATGTTTTATTGTTTACATTAGGCATATATATAAATTTATTTTATTATTATTATTATTTTGCTTTTTGGGTCACATCCGGCAATGCTCAGGGGTTTCTCCTGGCTCTGCACTCAGGAATTACTCCCGGCGGTGCTCGGGGGACCATTGGGATGCCGGAGATTGAACCCGGGACAGCAGAGGCCGGCCGCGTGCAAGGCAAATGCCCTATCCGCTGTGCTATCGCTCCGGCCCTTAAATTTATTACTGAAATGGGAAAACTGAATATAATGGATATTGCTGGATTTTTCTATTTATTTTTATGTAAATTTTATATAGATACATATATAAGTATATATAATTTTTATGAGAGACTCACAGACATGGGGCAGAGCTGCTATGGGCTCTCTCTGTGCCCAGCTGCTCATGAGGCACCCGGGAGGGATGGCGGGTTCTAGCCCTGGCCCGCCACCCCAGCAGAGCCTCACAAGAAACTAGACGACCCCCACTCCATGAGGGCCGCCATTTTCCACATCTGAACTTCCTTCGCGTCAGAACTCCACCCAGCCGAAGAGCTGATCACAGCCCGCGGTTCATCAATAAATGCTGGAGATCAGAGGTGACTACAAGAGTATCCCACCCGCATGGCAGAGCCTGGCAAGCTACCCATGTCGTATTTGATATGCCAAATACCAGTAACAATTATAGACCTCATTCCCATGACCTGATGGAATGGTTTGAGGCTCTTTATGTTCCTGGAGCAAGCAGGTGCCCTTGGGCTCTACTAGCATGAGACAGGACATATGGAGATGTTCACTTGATCACTTGAATTCCGTTATTCATCGATTTGCTCAAGCAGGCACCAGTAACATTCCATTGGACCCTATCACGTGCCAATGTAGCCCAATGGCATCTGGTTGATTCAGGAATATGAAGAGCCTCAAACCGTTCCTTCAGGGTCTTGACAAGGAAGTCTGACCATCTTGTAGGTGGGCGGCCACGTGATCTTTTGACATCCCGTGGGATCCAGTCGGTAACGGCTCTAGTCTAGCTGTCATCTCCAAATCACATTACATGTCCAGCCCATCTGATTTTCGATGCCTTGGCAAACGAGACAGCATCCCTGATTCTGGAATAGGTCAGAACTCCAGATTCCTTCTCTCACTTGAGTGAGGCGTGATATTCCAAGCATAGCTCTTTCGATTCCTCTCTGAGAGACCCGAGTAGCATTCTCATCCTGCTTTCGTAGGGCCCAGGTCTCTGAGGCTATGTTAATGCAGGGAGAACGGTGGAGTCAAAGAGATGTGCCCGGAGCCGGAGGTTCTTTGTTCTTTTAGCTATTTCTTCAATGCCTTTGAAGGCATTCCATGCCGCTCTCTTCCTCCTGCGCAGCTCAGGTTTTAGGTTGTTCATCATGTTGACTTCTCGACCTAGGTACACATAACTGCTGGAGATGTTACTGGTGCCCCGAGCAAATCGATGATGAACGGGAAGACAGTGATACAGTGATACAGTGATATATAATTGAATTACTGTAAGATACACTGGAAGTTACAAAGTTGTTCATGATTGGGTTTCAGTCAGACAACGCTCGGACCCACGCGCCTCCCCACTGTAGACTTCCCACCAACGTCCCCAGTTTCCCTCCTGCCATTCCCCATAGTTGTCAGCACATAAAGATATTAAAATATTTGAGACTTATGCACAGCATGTTTCCCGCTTCCCTCCCTTCTTCCCCTCCTTCCTCTTCCCTTTCCATGTTTTCCTCTCTTTGACACACACTGTCAGACACTCCCCAACTGTGTCTGTATAAATCCAGCGGGTTGTTCTCCAAACCCCAAAGCTCAGGATTAATCGCCTTATTCAATATTGTTCCCAGCTAATGCATGCTGCTAAATGCACTCTAACGGAAAGCTCCTCCGACTTGCTAAATCAAGGCCCAACGAGGGAGAGTAGCCGCAGAAGTCCTAGCTGGGCGTGGAGCTCCCACAGGCTCTGCTGCTCCGTCCGCCTCATTCTCTCTGGCTTCCTCTTGTGCCCACCGAGGGGGGCCCAGTTATTGATCCAGGTGATGTCATCACTTCTGACCTCGATGCTGCTCAGAGACAGTGGACAGGCGGCCACGCTGTTCTTCTGCTCGCTGGCCTGGCCCTGAGCTCTCTGGCTCCTTGGAACCTCAGAGTCCACTTCCCTTCAGGGTGTGGATCTGTGGCTATCAGAGAGGACACCCCAATGTCCAAGATGCTTCCTGGAAGTTTCTGAGGCAGAGCCCTGAGCACCCACCTGTCCCCGGCTATTTCCAGACTGCCTGTTGGCTAGATGGTTCCCCAAATCGACCTGCGCCTCATTCAGGGACTGTCCGTACCTGTGGCCTCCCCCAATTTGCTTCATTCCTGAAGAACGTCTGAAAAAATCAAGCTGGGGCTTAACTCTTTGGCCAAAAAAATAAAATGTAGGTGAGAGTCTGACTGAAAAAAATTAGTTCCATATGAGTGGATGAATTGATGAGCTCAAGAAGGAGAGGTGTGGGGCCGGAGCGATAGCCCAGCGGGTAGGGTGTTTGCCTTGCACGCGGCCAGCCCATGCTGGCCCGGGTTCAATCCCCGCATCCCATATGGTCCCCCAAGCACAGCCAGGAGTAATTCCTGAGTGCAGAGCCAGAAGTAACCCCTGAGCATCACCGGGTGTGACCCAAAAAAGCAAAAACAAGCAAACAAACAAACAAAAAGCATTAAAAGCTCCAGCCCCAGAGCAGGGAGGCACTGGGATAAGGGCTTGGCTCGCACATGACTGACCCCAGGTCACTTCCTCCAACACGGGAGGGCCCTGAGCATCTCCAGGGAGTGACCTCTGAACCCATCAAAGCTCTTCCACCAATGTGGTTCAAAATCAGCCCCTTCCTGAAAAAACAAACAAATAAAGACACCCCCAAAAAACATGCTGAGGTCAATATACTGGATTTCTAATATGTGTTGTAGAAAATGGAAGTTTTCTTGAGAATGTCAACAGGAAACATTTCTGTACATAATACAACTGAGCTAATAAGATACTGCGAGTAATGCAATTATAATAAGAATTTCCATCTAGGTTTGCTGTGCGCACACTTATGCACATGTGTGTGTATCACAGAAGCTCTAACGCTGCACTCATCTATACACGAGACATTTGTGGAAGGGCAGACTCCTCTGGTCGGAGGTGAGCGACCACCACTTACCTCTCTTCACTCCTGAGTGCTCGCAAATGTTTTACAAGCAGCCTGTTTCGCTTTGGAGCTCAGCTATGAAGCCATGCTGTCCCACATCTCCCAAGTCTCTCCTTGGGGAGTCTCTAACATCCTCGGGGGTGATGTGAGCGGGCCTTGGTGACCCCAGAGTCCACCTCGGTGAAGGGTCCACTGCATCTTTTGTGTACACGGGGATCCTTCTCAGTGTCCCCTTTTCTCATCCCAGTTCCTCCAGGGACGCCCTTCCAAACTGGCCCGCACCCCTACTCTCAAAGGCTGCTGCTGGGCAGACCCAGGCTAATGTATTGGAGGGTCATCTCATAACAAGGGTCACTTTGGGACCCTGCCCACTAGTTGGTTCTGGAAGTATTTTTGCAGGGGGCACTCTTGGGACACCATCTCTTAGTAGGGTCCATGGTGATAAGGGGGTCTCGATGGGCCTGGTTTTCTGTCTGAGCTGGCCCCAGGCCCCTGACCTTGGAGAGGGCCTGCAGTGACCTGTCCAGTGGAAGCGCTTATAGGATACGGAGCTCAGAGGGTCCAGGGCAAAGGGATTGACTGCTATTAGCTGCTTGACATGACCACCCCTCGACAGCGATGCCAGCACCTGGGCCACCAGCAACGTTCACACAGTGCCAGTCCGGCTGATAAGGGCCCAGGGTGTCTCACTCCAGAACAGTGGGTGAGGAGGCAGCCGGCCCGAGGGTCCCTGGGCCAGTTAGGTCAGTTAGGTTGCCCGCCAGCCTGGCCCCGAAGGTGCTGAACAGCAGTGATAAAGGAGCGAGGAGTGATGATCGACGCCCCAAAACACACACACACACACACACACACACACACACACACACACACACACACACACACACACACACACACTCTGAATCTGGTCTGTACCCCAGCAATCATGGCTGTCATTCCCCACCATGGCCAGAAGAGGGCAGTGTGACCACAGGCGCGCCGGCCAGCTGCGGCTGCAGTAACATCTCCCAATAAGGACATTTCACACACACACACACACACACACACACACACACACACACACACACACACACACACACACCCTCTGAATCTGGTCTGTACCCCAGCAATCATAGCTGTCATTCCCCACCATGGCCAGAAGAGGGCAGTGTGACCACAGGCGCCGGCCAGCTGCAGCTGCAGTAACATCTCCCAATAAGGACATTTCACACACACACACACACACACACACACACACACACACACACACACACACACACCCCCTCTGAATCTGGTCTGTACCCCAGCAATCATGGCTGTCATTCCCCACCATGGCCAGAAGAGGGCAGTGTGACCACAGGCGCCGCTGGCCAGCTGCGGCTGCAGTAACATCTCCCAATAAGGACATTTCACACACACACACACACACACACACACACACACACACACACACACACACACCCTCTGAATCTGGTCTGTACCCCAGCAATCATGGCTGTCATTCCCCACCATGGCCAGAAGAGGGCAGTGTGACCACAGGCGCCGGCCAGCTGCGGCTGCAGTAACATCTCCCAATAAGGACATTTCCACACACACACACACACACACACACACACACACACACACACACACACACACACACACACACACACACACCCTCTGAATCTGGTCTGTACCCCAGCAATAATAGCTGTCATTCCCACCATGGCCAGAAGAGGGCAGTGTGACCACAGGCGGCCGGCCAGCTGCAGCTGCAGTAACTTCTCCCAATAAGGACATTTCACACACACACACACACACACACACACACACACACACACACACACACACACACACACACACACACACACACACACCCTCTGAATCTGGTCTGTACCCCAGCAATCATAGCTGTCATTCCCCACCATGGCCAGAAGAGGGCAGTGTGACCACAGGCGCGCCGGCCAGCTGTGGCTGCAGTAACTTCTCCCAATAAGGACATTTCACACACACACACACACACACACACACACACACTCACACACACACACACACACACACACACACACACCCTCTGAATCTGGTCTGTACCCCAGCAATAATGGCTGTCATTCCCCACCATGGCCAGAAGAGGGCAGTGTGACCACAGGCGCGCCGGCCAGCTGCAGCTGCAGTAACATCTCCCAATAAGGACATTTCGCTCCGGATTGTGGCGCCAACAATTCCTGACTCTTCTCAGACTTCAAGACTCACGTTGCTGCTGCTGCTGCTGCTCCTCTTGTTTCTTGGTGAAGCAAGATTATTTTTCTAAATCAAAATCTGTTTAGAGAGATGTTGAAGGAGAGAAAGGAGGCGGAAGAAGTGTATTTGAGAGCGCACAGGGGTTTCTCCAGAGTGGAAACACAGAGCCAAGTGAGGGACGGGTTCGAGGGACACACGGCCGTGACAAGCTAGTTTGCTTTATCTTTCTGGGTCACACCCGGCGATGCTCAGGGGTTACTCTGGCTGTGCGCTCAGGAATTACTCCTGGTGTGCTTTGGGGACCATATGAGATGGCCCGACCAACCCTGGGTAGGCTGCGCGCAAAGCAAACGCCCTCCCGCTGTACTATCACTCTAGCCCACAATCATGGGCTTGAAGAGCAAGACTGAGATTACTTTTTTCTTAGTACAGATTTTATTTGGAGGTTTTTGAGGAAGGGGAGGGAGGAAGAGAGAGAGAGAACGGCTTCTCCAAAGGCAGAGCGCCCGACACATACATCCCAGCATTAGGAAAACATGAGCTCCACATCTCGAGGGGCGATGCGGCCACACGCGCTGGCCACGTGGACACAGCCGCACTTGGGCGCTGGCAGCATCTGATTCTTAATGAGACCATCCACTTGCCTCCTCACTCGGTGGGACAGAGGCTGTTCCTGATGCAGGGGGCTGGGGAAACTGGGGACCATATGGGATGCTGGGACCGACCTGGGTGACAGCGTACAAGGCAAACGCGCCCCCCCTGTACCATCGCTTCAGCCTCTCAACTTTGCTTATTTAAAAGCGGAAGGGATCAGGCTGATGAAGTAGCCAGAAGGAAAGGGAGAGAAACAGGACAATCACTCCAATGAGGACAGGCTAGCATGGTGGACCCAAACAACAAGAGAACTGCTTCATGAAACTCGAAGTTTTGGTGGTGAGTGGACATTGAAAGCAAGGGGAATTAGGTCCTTAGGAAAGGAAGGTGGGTACCCTGATGAGGGGTGGTGTTGGAATTACGTCACAGGAAATCATCATCCACAATGTTGTAAATCACGGTACCTCAATTAATAAAAGAAAAGTTAAAAAATCACTAGATCACTAGTGATTCACTAGACGTCCATTGTTCATCGATTTCCTCGAGAGGGCCCCAGTAACATTTCAATTTTAATACATGTTCAATTCTACCCCAAAAAAGGACTGGAGTGCCATTTTCTTAGGCTGTTGAGCAAGAAGTATTATTTTCACTTGATCCTGTTTGAGAAGGATGGATAAGACTCAGGGCAGTGAGCTGACGGCTAGGACGAGACTGAGCAGCTCGGATGGGTTCAGGACCTCTAGGGAGTTCAGTCAAGGGTCTGGTCATCACACAGAAGGGTTTTGGGACAACCGCTCAGTGCCTCACCATGGAGTTAGGATGCTCCTTGCTGGCTCTAGGAGTACCTGGAAGGCATCAGGAACAAAGATTGCTGAGGTGGTCTCAGACATAAGCCAAGTCCTCTTAAACAGAACCGCCACGGAGCAAGAGTGGTAGGTGAGAGCCAGCTCATGGGAGTCTGAAATGAGAGGACCAAGAAGGATCTCTCCAGTCCAGCCCAGGAGTTCACAGGCAGTGGACACTCCTTGGTGCTATTTCAGTGAGTGAAGGGTTGGTTAAGTCTGTGACATCAGGACGCCAAGGGGGCTCCCCCATACTTCGGGTCTGAGGGGCACCTCATTCCATGGCCAGACCAAGGAATGTTTGGCCCAGTGGGTCAAGTGTTATGGAGTGGCCCCAGGACTCTGAATATTACTTGCCCCCCCCCACCCCCGAAAAAAAAGAAGGGGAAAACTAAGGAATTTAGGTAACCTCAGCAATCACTGAAAATTGGAATTAGCTAAGGGGCGTTCCCACGCTCACTCAACAATCCTCCCTGGCTAACTCCCCCCCTGGGCTGCTCTCTAGGGGGCAAAGCATGTATTATTTTAGCTGTTGGAGGCTTAGGGATGACCCTTGAGGTCTCATCATGGTTGAGTTTCCTCAACTTAACCAGTCAGACTCTCAGAACTTAGCTGTGGAAACAGTTTCTAGAACTGACAAAAGGGAAATGGAAACTTGAGGCCATTTTTCCAGAAGATTCTTTTTAACCTTCTCTGCATGAACCCCAGTCGGTGGCCATTCCTCAGCTCTGAGAGTTGGACTACTCGAAGTGCTCTGGTAAGAAATTGTTAGAAGAAACCATTATTTCATGAATATGGACACTTGTCCCCCCAAAAGAGGCAAACGTAGGAGTAACATCAGGTGTTAAATGAATAAACAAAAAACATACTTTGATGAATGGATTGGTGGGTTTATTTTTTGTTTATTTTTTTTAAAGACAGATATTGGGGAATCTCCTATACTTTCTTATAACAAGCTACCAAATGACTTGAACAAAATTTTTTAGGACAACTCAAAAAACAACTAACATGGCCAATCATATTTCTCTCTCAAGATTCATCTCTTTTTTCCATCTTCTTGAAGAGTTCCCTGAAATTTCCACAGAACGAGACTGACTGTGAACGTCCAACACTGACATTGGTGAAGAGCAACGTGCGCAGGGAGTCGGGGAGGTGTACCCGGCTGGGGTCGACCTTACGCTTCAGTCTGCACTTTTCTCTCCTGCATCAGGACAAAAGTTTCCTTTTATTCTTTCCAAGCTAATCATCAACTCTCTGACTTGCCTTGGGGCTTTATAAATGCTTGTCCCCAGAGCCACCTCCCCACTGAGGCTCTTGTTACCTCACCACTGTCTCGCCTCAGGTCACAAATAGTCCAGTTTTCTGCCCAGAGAATATTCAGTCTTTTCTCTCATCTTCCTGGGCTTCCAACTGCTCTCTCTTCTCCATCCCAACAGCTGGGCTCTATCCACCGTCTGTCTTTGCCATCCCAGGAAGGTCTTTACATCCTCCGACCATCAACTTGACAGGTTTCAGGGGCTGGAGCAAAGCACAGCGGGAGGGCGTTTGCCTTGCATGAGGCCGACCTCGGTTCGATCCCTGGCACCGCCAGGAGTAATTCCTGAGTGCAGAGCCAGGAGTAACCCCTGAGCATTGCTGGGTGTGACCCAAAAACCAAAAAAAAAAAATCAACAAACAACAAAACAAACAAACAACCACAACAACAAAACACTTGACAGGCTTCTGTCCATTCTGAAACACTGTTCAACCTCTTGGGAAGCTGCCGCTTCCTGAGTCACTGACCTCGCTTTCCTTCTCTCTCCTGACTGGGGTCACGACGGGCTCACGCTCCGGCTTTGAGTTTCTTCTCCCGGTGATGGTTTCCCCCATCTCCTGCCATGCAGAGTTAATTCCACCTGGTCATTAGATTGCCGGTGCAGAAGGTATTGCTTCTGCATTGCTCAGGATGTTCTATTTTCTCTGATGGTTTGTTCAGTGCAAAAGGGATTCTGCAGGTTTTTCTATGAAAACAGACCCAATTCCCTGGGTAAACCACACATGGCCACCTGACTTGATTTCTTGATGACAGTTGTGGGGGCACCCGCCACACTGTCCCAGATTGGAAATGAGAGATACAGAGGAGGGGCTGAGCTGTAACTGGCGATTCTCTCTCTGGGCAAGTCTCATGGAACCATCCCTGCTGCTGTTCTCTTTGCCCAAACTTTCCTGTTAACTTCAATTCTCCCATGGATCCATGAGCTACTCTGGGAAAGTTCTAGAAAGTCCTTCTTTAGTTAAGTTTGCAGGAGTTGCCTTTTGCTTCTTAGAGACCTTTAGATAACTGACCTTTGCCAAGAATCTCTCCCAACATGGGTTTGAAATTTGACTCCTCTTGCTGGTCCATGAGACCACATTCAGAAGTTTTCATCTTACTGTTTCCAACACAGTTTTCTCTGCTCTGCCTTCTCGACCGATGCCTTGGTCTGGGTCTTGTCAGGTTTGTGTTGGGTTAGTTCAGCCTGACCAAGTGACAGTGGTAATTCTAGTCACATCACTTAATTTCCTAAAACCTAAACTAGGTTCTCTCGGTTCTTAGGGGGAGCATTAAAACGCTTTAAGCCAGCTTACAAGGGCATGATGAACTTTACGTTGTTTCCATCCCTGTCCGCCAAACCAGCCCAGTGATCAGCTTCAGGAAAACTTCATCTTCATCCCTGTCTCCATGACTTTTGTTCCTTTGTTGCCTTGGCCTTTAGGTGCTCTTAGTCCCTTGGGTCATGCTCTGGCCCTTTCCTCAGCTCCTTCCATCCTCAGGGATAGAAAATCGCCACTGTGTTTCAAGCTCATCTTCCCTTCCAGACCAGCAGACCCTTCCTGGAACTGTAACGGTTGGTGGGGACCTGGGACTGTTCTGGATCACACCCCATCTGATGCTGAACAGGACGACACCGAAGTTCTGCCTCTTGCGGTATTTAGACATATTTGGCTCTAAGAAAGGATGTAATAGTGTGCTGCTATGTAGATTGATCTAGCAGGTATCACGCTTAGAAGAAACAAGGTAGATTCAGAATGATCTCTCTGACTTGAGATGTATCTAGAAACATAGTAAGAGAATAATTCACGGCAACACAACCTGAGAACTGATCTATTGAGCTGAGCTTACACTGGAGGGTGGAGGTGGGGACAGTGTCAGGAGCTTAAGCTGAGGGGGAAGCGGTGGAGAAAGTCTGGGCAGGGTGTGATGTCGCAACGCTGCCTGTCAGAAACCCTATCAGCAGTATTATAAATCACAGTGACTAATTCTTTTTCTTAAATCACAATTATAGCCAATACCAGGGAGCAGGAGAAGATGGGGGCAGGAGGATGGGGAGCTACTATGAGTAGACGAAACAGAACAGATGAACTGAGCAGGCCCCGACTCATGGTGCTGAGAATCGACACTGACAGGACTATTGGTAGGTTCTAGGAAGACCGTTTCGCCTGGCTTTAGCGTTTTCAGATTTCCAGCACTGCTGTGAGCTGACTTCATTGGCACCACGACCTGTAGGGAGTTGAGGTGTAGGAAGGCAGGCTGGAGGTGAGGGCGACCTGGATTTGGTAGTTTCAGCAAGGTCACACAAGGCAGTGCTGGGCCTCAGTCAGGAAAGCAACAATTATGCAGCTGCCTGCGACCTTGGCACACTGTGTCCCAGCTGATGGTGGAAGTGAAATACAGTCCAGTGGGCTGTGTGTGAGGTGGGACTAAGGGAGGGGGCAGACAGCTGCTTCTAAACCATAACTCTTCCCTTCATCAACGCACACGCCAGCCGGGGAGGAAGACCCAGTAACCAGGGGAGAAAATGTTATCTTGGTCCCAGAAGCAGATTAGATACTTCTGCGCATTCTGATAGGATGGCAAAAGTATTTCCATTTCTCCTAAAGTTGCTTCCCCATTCCCTCCTCACCCCCTAGACTCGACTTGACCTAGGAAGAATCCACACATGCCCCATGCTGGGCCGGGCAGGAGGGCACTGCAGCCTCTGCCTCCAACAGAGACAGGTTGATTTGAATGATCGGATAAACTCTGGAGGCTGTTTGAAGAGTCTTATCAAAAGAAAACACATTTTAAGCAAGAGGTTAAAAAAAAGCTTTTCAGACCCAAAGGCCATTTAATACAATAAATCCTACTCGGAGTTTAGCTTTTTTTTTTTTTTTTAACCCACATCCAACAGACTGGTTAGTATTGGATATACAGATTTGGTTTCAAAGCTGAAATGCCCCCTGGTGTGAGAGACCGCCTCATGAAATCCGGTTTCTTCATTTCGGGTTGTAAAAAAAAAGAGACACAGATGTACAGACAACTTAAATATCAACGCAATAGCTACTTGGTGATATAAATAGGAAAACAGAGACATGATCACGGACTCGGGTGAGAAGCTTGATGCTAGTCCTTCTTGGGCTGCAAAGGATGTTAAAATCTATCCTAGAATCTAAACCAGGAAAACGAGTCAAATACTCCACTCCGTAGAAATCCCATCTGGCCCAGACCACCCCAACATGTTTGGTTTCCTAAGTACCTGCTACAGCTGTTCCACGCCCTAATTAACAACAGCACAGAACACTGTCCAACCAGAGGTTTTGCTATGATACACAATTCATCAGTGGCTGCAGGCGTCTCGCTCCGAGCGCCCGGGCGGAAGGCAAGCTGACAAGCATCCTTCACTGGTCCAGCCACCGCAGCTAAGAGACGGAGTGTTCGCTGGCACAGGAAGCTCACTCGGGCACTGGCCGCCTCTGACCAAAGGGGTTGGGATGGGGGGGGGTGCGGCCATCTCCTACTCCTGGGCCTCCTTGCGGGTCAACTTGTAGATCTCGGTGGGTCCATCCACGTGGGTGATCGTGGTGGTGAGCTGCAGTTCTTCCCACTGTGGACACCCAGGTCACCTGAAACAGGGAGGAGGAGTTAGACATGGACACGGAGGGAGCTGGACCACCCTAGGGCTGGCCAGCCCTCTTCCACAGCCTGCTCCTGGAAGCAGCAAACTTACCATCACTTTTTTTTTCTTTTGGGTCACACCCAGCAATGCTTAGGAGTTACTCCTGGCAGTGCTCAGGGGACCCTATGGGATGCCGGGATGGAACCCGCACCCGCCAAGTACAAGGCAAACACCCTCCCTGCTGTACTATGGCTCCGGCCCCCATCACATTTAAAACTAGGACAAACTCAACCTTCTGCCCAGTTGCGACAGCCATTTCATGGCATGATTTTTTTACCTCCCCTGAGAAGAAGCGCTAATGGAAGAAAGAAGAGACAGTTCACCTTTCTATTGTATTTTATACATTATATACAGTTGTTATATTATATAAATATATTAAATGTTATATAGCATATAAAATTTATTTATATTCATTTATATGAATTTTGTTTTAATATAAAATTTCTATTTATTTACATGAATTATATTTATTTATATAAAACTTATGTATTTATGTTATATAAATCTATTACATTTATATTGTTCGACGTAATTATCAACGTGACTGACACTATGCAGGGCCTCTATAAGTGATTCCATTTAATTCCTCCTAGGAGCTCTCTGGGGCAGGCATGCTTCATCCTGCTGGTTCCACAGAGGAGACCCTTGGGAGGGCACATGGGGGCTGGCCGGAAAAGGGAGCAGGCACAGGACATGGCAGGAAGTGGACAGAGGAAGGGTGGTTTGACGCTATGGACCCCAGGCCACTGTAGGGCTGAGCCCCTTCCCCACACACAGAGTGATAGGAGGGGAAGGCGCCACACACAGGCACACACTTGTGGTGCCATTTGCAAAGTGGCTCTGCCTTGAGGCCGTAGACAAGGCCGATCTCTATTTCTGCGAGGATGCTCACGGTGATACATCTAGGAACAAGGGAAGGCGGTTCTCTTGAGAAAGAAAAATACCAGAAATCTTTTCTGGATTTTCAGCTGTGCCCAGGAATCTGGAAACACATTAGTGTTTGGAAGTCCTCAGCCATGGACAGAGGTTCCACCCTTCAACTGGAATTAGGTGACCTTTCCTCATTGGGCAGGATCAAAGACCTTTCTGCTACTGACTTAAAGGCATTTCAATACTCATGCAGCCAAGAAAGGAAGAATGGGAAACACAGGAACCCAATGGTGCTTAGTCAAACTGTGGACACACACAGCAATGTGTACAATCATGGGCAGGCCCGTGGACATGGAGTAGTGGTGAGTCCACACTGTGCATATGGTGTTGACCACAAAAGGCAAGAGTTACATTAGTAGCTTTATACTACAAGTTCCTACTTTTCTGGGGCCTAAATGTTCAAAGCACTGAGTTAAGTAAACAAGCACCGTTTTCTATTGGGATTCCAAACCCGAATTTAAAGCTTTAAACATTACTCTGGCCCTTCCCTTTGGGACTAATATTCTGTCATCACTGGTTTTAAGAACCGCTGACACTAATAAATCTGATGGTTTTAGAATCCTGGTGCTTCGTCTCCTCTCTCTCACCCAGACATCCTGTGAGCTGCTTGACTGGAATCTAACCAAGCCACTCAGTATTAGTTAAACCATTGAACCAGGATTAGTGGAATGTTAGTCAAGTGCTTTAAGACCTACACTAGCACTCTGATCTGGGCTCAACAATTCCTGTACGTCCAAGCCACAGTCCCGGGGTCGAGAAGATACCAAGAGCAGGGGCTTCCTCTGTAAGAAGACTGCTGGCTTTCTTCTGGGACCGTGGGTCTGAGTCTGTCTCCCCTTACTGACTGTGCATTCTTTCCGGGGTGACTTTATTAGTGAAGCTCAAGGAAGAGTTGGCAAGTTTCCTAGTCAGGCCTGTTTTTGGATTGTCGTATCTGTCTTGTCTCCCAAACTTCCAAGCTACTTATAGGGCCCGCCTATCTTTGTTAGTCATCACTATTTCCGGAGAATCCAGCTACCCCAGGAGACTCAACTGACCCTTAGGTAGTGTGTGTCTACAAATTCCTGTGTGTCTGACGTGTGTGTCTACAAATTCCTTTCACTGAAGACTCTCAGAAATAGATACTAGAATGCAAAACCTATTTTTTTTTTTGGTTCTGTTATAACCCAGATGCTAATTTGTTAAGCTTAAAATGTGACAGCAAGAGGCAGGTCCTTGAAAATCTGGCCCATATCCAAAAGGGTAAAAACAACAAGTGCTGGCGTGGAAGTGGGGGAAAAGGGGGGGCTCTCATACATTGTTGGTGGGAATGTCAACTTGTACAACCTTTCTGGAAAACAATATGGACATTCCTCCAAAGACTAGAAATTGAACTCCCCTCTGACCCAGCCATACCACTCCTGGGAATATACCCTGGGAAGCCAAAAATACACAGCGGAAACACAATCCGCACTTTTATTTTCATAGCAGCACTATTCACAATAGCCAGAACGTGGAAACAACCAGTATGCCCGAGAACTGATGACTGGATAAAGAAACTGTGGTACATCTACACAATGGAATACTATGCAGCTGTCAGGAAAAATGAAGTTATGAAATTTGCCTATAAATGGATGGACATGGAAAGAATTATGTTGAGTAAAATTAGTCAGAAGGAAAGAGAGAGACATAGAATGACTGCATTTATTTGCATGACATAAATATACCAGGTGATCTTACCAAAAGTGGAAATTACCACAAGCGCGTGGGAGTCAGAGGTTAGGTAAGATAGAGAAGGGAACATGTGTGAATAAATGTCAAAAAGGTCTGATACTAACATAGAACTGAGCATTAAATACAGGCAAAAAATGCAAATGATGGCTTCTAAGTGTATGTAGTGCAACCCACAATGTGTAGGAGAAGGAAGAGAGAGAGAGGGAGAGAGAGGAGATAAAGAACCTGCCATTTAGGCAGGACGTGGGAGGGGGAGGGAATTGAGGACATGGGTGGTGGGTGATGGGCACCGGTGGAGGGGGCGGGGCTGGAACACTGTGTGACCGAAACCTCCAAGCGTGAACAATGTTGTAATTGTATATCTCACGGTGGTATAATAAAATGTTTAAAAATAAAAAATAAATAAATTAAAAAAAAAAAAGAAAATGTGTGTGAGTGCAGAGCAATCTCCTGAACAGCCCAAATTACTTGGATTCTTTATTTGTAACAGACGCCTAGTAAGGTGCTTCCTGTGTATCTGACACCATTCCAAACACCTCACAAATGCTAATGCATTCATTCCTTATACCAGTCCTCTTCCAGAGGTGAAATTTGCATCATTCCCATCCAATTAGGAAGAAAGGCTTCACAAAGAGAGCGACATTCCCCAGGCCCAGGTTGGTTAATTCTGACACTGGACTCAATCCAGGATCCAAGCCTCCAACCTTCAGGCTACGCGAGACTCCTAGTAAACCTTCACATTGGCAATAGCCAATCCGTCAGAGTCATACATACGCGGGCGCAATCACTCTGCAGGAATTTCTCAGAGATGAATTGCTCAGTATAGTCTCGCTTTTATTTTTCAAATCTGATGAGGGATAATTTAGAGTTCACAGAAGCAGTGCGCTATATTCAAGAGCTGGTTTACTGAGAGGTATTATCATGGGTTAAGCATGCCCCGTATTTCCTCTGAGATGCGAAGGCACCAAGGCACAGACAGACCTGGACTGTGATCCAGCTTCTCCTGGCAGAGCTGGGATAAGGCCCCAGATCAATGGGACTCTGGCTAGGAAAATCTAAGACTCCCATGTGGTTTTATTGCAATGACGGCCAACATTTTCCCTTCCAGGAATGAACCTGGCAGTAACATAGCAAGCTGGGACCCCCCCATATGTCCCCACATTCCGTCTACTCTACTTCTGCCAAGGGGCTTGCTCCATCTCTTCCTCTCCCTAGTCGGAGCCCCTGGCTCGGATACAAACAACTCAGAGCCTCTCCCTATTTAGGATAGGGGCCGGGGGGGGAAACCTCTCCTTCAAACATGTGATGTTCTTATTTGGGGGTAAGGGAAAAAACAAAGGGGAAAGCAAACATAGAGGAGACTTCTTCAGTTTACAATAAAGCTTTCCTGGGTGATAACCAGCTCAGCCCATCAACATCAAATCAGGCTTATTTCTAACCGTTAAACATCCAGCTCCAGCGGAGATGAAAAGACCAGCTCTAGCCTCAGATTTCAGCTCCAAGAACTGTCAGTAAACCCATATCTACATACGTACCCACAGGGGTATAGTGATTCTAACTACCTTAAACATTCTAGCATCCCAGAGGGCTGTACTAGGGAGAAGTAAGGAAAAACATAATTTCTTAGGGGCTGGCAGCATCATAATGGGAATCACTAGAATTTTTTGTGCCTACAGAGCAATAATAAAGAGGGTAGAGCATTTGCCTGGCATGTAGCCAATCTGGGTTCGATCCCCGGCATTCAACATGGTCCCCCGCACACTGCCAGGAGTATTCCTGAGTACAGAGCCAGGATTAACCGCTGAGCATCACTGGGTGTGACCTAAAAAAGAAAAACCAAATTTTCTGTGCCTGCCTCAAGAAAAAAAAATTTCTTGGGGTCACTTTTTAGCAGAGACAGAAATGGCCCCCTCAGCACTTCTGGGCATGGCCCCAAAACATGGGGCAGGGGCGGGGAAAAAATCAGAGATGGGGAGAGGGAGACGGAGAGGAGGGGTAGAGAGGAAGAGAGACAAATTAAATTGCTGCGGCAGTTCTGAGGTTATTCCACAGAATCTGGGAGGGCTGGAGCGAGTGAAGTACTGAGTGAAGTACTGAGGGTTTTGCCTAACTGTCTGCAGCACCTCAGACCAGATGTGACTTCAAAGAGCTTCCGGGACTTTACAGGATGCCTGGGGCCAAACACAGTGTACTGGAGTCAAGATTCCAAACCATCTGCGTCTACCTCCAAAGTTTATAGCCTTTCTATCACATTCTTGGCCTCACTCTGTTTCAACAGAGCTTTTTCTACTTCCCCATGCACTCCCATTCTATGCGCCTTCTAAGCTCTGCTCACAATAACAAAGCTCATAGCTCTGCGCTGAAGTCCTTAGTTCGGATGAGCAAAACAAGGGGAGTGACTGATCTTTGTAAAGCTCAATTATTTTCATGCAGAGGACTCCTGGTTTTTTACCTTCCTAAATTGGTGATGTTAAAAAAAAAGAGAATAATGATTTTATTTTCTCTTTTATTCTTGACTGATTTTGTTTCCTTGTCTAAAGAATGCAAATTAATTGTCCAGCATAATATTTCATTTAGCAATGGATGCTCAACATGTCCAGCAAGAGTTGCATAGTAGGTAGCCGACCCAGTTTCCCTCTGCTCTTAAGGCTAGATTCGGGTCCACACAACAGCCTTGATCAACTTTGGGGGATCCTTTTTTTGGAACAGTGGAGCCTTGAAGAAGCCTTGAAGAAACAGGATTTAGCAATCTTGCCTTTTCCTATTCAAGTGGGCCCTAATCCAATAAGACCAGTGTCCCTGTAAGAAGTGATCAGGACACAAACACAAGAGAGAGAGACTCTGGAAGAAGACGCAGGGAGAAGAGGGGTGTTAACAGGGCCAGGAGTGAGGCTCAGGGAGAAACTATCCCTGTGGACTCCTGGATCTTGGACTTTGAGCCTCCAGAATGGAAAGAAGAAACTTTTTTTTGAGTTTAAGCCTCCCCAGTGTCTCCAGTATTTACGGTAGCAGCACTGTCAAAACCTACACCTAAGAAGCGGAAAGGTTTCCCAAGACGGTGCCTGAAAGCCAGAGAAATAGTTCAGAGGGCTGGAGTGCACTTGGGACCCCTAGCATTCACTGCTGGGGACCAAGGACTGCAACGGGTGTGGTTAAAAAACAGCATAAAGAATGTGACCTGGCCTCAGGAGGAGCCTCAGGGCTGGAAGTGCAAGAAAGCAAACAGCAGAACAGGAAGTGCCAGGCCCCCGGAGTTGGGGAGTTGGGACTCAGCGACTGAGGCAATGCCTTCTTCCCCTTGGGGTCTGGCTCCAGGCTGGTGGTCAGACCCACCATCCCTACTCTGGAACGCCCAGCTAAAGTCAGGTTGGCCATGAGAAGCAGAACTGGGAGCGCCTGAACACCAACCCTGAGAATCACCTCAGTGAAAGAAGCCATTGTCACCCGCCAGGAGCCTAAACCAAACTGACGGTGTGAACTCCTCTGTAGAGACACAAGTAACATGAAACGTAGAAGCTTCTGGAAACAGCACCACAGAGTCAACAGCTACCAAAACAGGATCTCGGTCTTGCTTCTGTGGCTTCCAGCAGAATGCATGGGTCAGACAGAAGACGTTTAGTGTGAATGGAAATAGAAAGACTCAACCAGCTGTCTTTCTATTTAAATTAGACTGTTCCCTTCGCTACCAACTTCCAGTCAAGAATTCCATCTTTCACTTATTTTCCTCAGACCTAACACGCATCATTTGTGAGAGCAAAGAACACAAAAGTGAAAGCTTGGATCAGGGTTGTGTGATTTCCCACACAAAACTCCTGCTGCTGCGGCCGTCTGACCTGGAAAGTTCTCGGTGCGCATGGTGGGGCTGCTACTCCGGGCGCAGGACTGAAGGCTCCCCTCCTCAGCCACTCACTTCCCCTCTGCGTGGGTAACCTCCAGAGTGACTCGGGTTCTAAAAAGGCAGCAGAGGCTAGCAGAAAATGGACTGAGCGAGAATGCCCTTGCTAAACTAAAAGCAAGTTTATAGGTGACCGAGAGAAGGTGCTCTGGTTGAGCACGTGCTAACGCACATGAGGCCGGGTCCCACTCCCCGTCACCCTGGTCCTTGAGAACCTCCAGGTATGACATCCGCTTCCTGGCCCAAATTCTGTGCTATGTCTGATATACACATATACATATATGTATGAGATGTGTACAAAACATGAATCACTGAATTCTGGATTTGAACATTAAATTGAGGTGGAAGGAGACCAAGCCAACTTCACATATGTTCATGCACGTCCACACATGCACATAACACAGAGCAGTGTGCACATACAAATACACAAAAAGTGTGTGCACATGTGCATGTATATGTAGCCATACATACTATATACACACATATAAATGACTGATGTGTCTGTGGCACGGATACAGGGATGGAGCCAGAGCTCCACACTGCCGTGGCACCAGTCACTGAAAACATGAAGTCATGGAGCCAGCCCAGAGGCCAACCTCACTGGCCTTTCAGGAGACAGAGGACAAAGTCTCGTCTCCTGGACCAGGCTACCAGCGCCCCAAGCGCAAGCTTCATGCACTACCCTTCTTGGGTAACAGCATTCCCTATGCGAGTGCACGGCTAAATCCCCACGGTCTGTGGGACCTTTTAGGTCCACAAAATAGAAGAGCAGCAGACACATGGTCAAAGAGTGCTCTCCGGAAGCCAGCGCTCTCTGGAAGCTGCTTCCTCCTGGCTTCTCTCCGACCTGCATTGGAAAGGAACGGTCTTCCACCATTCCTGACATTCCTCCTTGCACGCCCAGCATCCTCCTCTGCGTCCCCAAGTAAAACCATGTCCAGGAATCCTTCTTTGCTCCTTTGCCCCTTTGGCTTCGGCAATATCAGAAAATGCCTGAAAATGTGCTTTGCCCGGAGTCCGTGCGGGATGTGCCTCATGGAGCCCGGCAATGCCACGCGCCTGGGACTCATTCTCCAGAGCCAGAGATCTACATTCTTGGCTCTGCACTTTCCAAGTGAGGGAGAGAGGGATTGAGGCCAATTTAAAAATAAAAACTTTCCACGGGAAAGGAAAGGAGCATGGGCAGGCTAGGGGGGAGGAGAAGGAACGCCAGCCAGCGACTCCGGGAACTGGAAAACACAGTGTGGCCCCGAGCATTCATTTTCCAGGTTTCCATGTGACATTCCAAAAGCGCTCTCTCACTCAGGGAACTTTGAAATCCTGGCCAAGGCTCCATCATTCTTAGAGCCCAGGGCGCTGTCCAGTGGTCAAGGGAGAGGCGTAAAGCAAAAGAGCAGAGATGGAAAATGATCAAAGAACCCAACAAGGCAGCCCTTCCGTGCCATGTCAGGGCACCCAACAGGAAAGCACAGGGCACAGGGAGCTACTGGTCACTCATGGCTGCCGCCGTCATGACTGGGCATATGGCCCAGCTCCCTGCTGAGTCCTGAGGATCCATGTTTAGGAGCAGCACAGGCTTCCTGAAGAGTCTGCCCCACTCAATTAGCTCCATGAATGTTTTCCAGGGGCCAGAGAGATAGCACAGTGGGTAAGGAGCTTGTGTGGGTAAGGAGTAAACCCTGAGCACAGAGCCAGCCCTGATTACCACTGGGTATTGCCCCAATGCCCACTCCCTAAAAGAATATAATTTTTTAACAAGGGGGTAGGATTGATAGTAAAGCAGGTAAGACATTTTCCTTGCACATGCCAACCTGAGTTCTATCTCCAGCACCCCATGTGGTCCCCCAAACCAGCTAGGAGTGATCCAAAACTCAGAACCAGAGTAAGCCTTGAGCACTGCTGGATTTGATCAAAAAACAAAAAATATAAAATTAAAAAAACTAAAACAAAACAAAACAAAAAAACCAACAAGACCCAAAGAGTAATTGGAACAAGACAGTTCCCTGCTCCACATGGCTGCTCAGCATTCCACAGGACATTTGCACATCCCTGGAACCAGGACACTAAACGCCAGGGCAGAACCTTGCCACGGTAACAGTCCATAAGTGTCACTGTCCAAGTGCTGCTTGATAGGGAGCTGGAGGGGATGTCCTACGGTGACAGTGGGGTGACAGCTATGCCTCCGACAGCCACAGAATTCTGATGGGGATTGAACTGAAGATCACTCTCAACTGGCAGGTTTCTGGTGCCTTAGGGAAGCAGATGCGCAGAAGTCCAGAGCTACCAGTCACCAAATAATCGGGTCTGCCAAGGTGGAAGGGAGGCAGTCACTTAGCCCATGCTGTGGGCTATGACTCTGGCCTCTCACTGTCCCCAAGAGCTGGGTATGGGCGACTGTGGGAATCCTTTATCAGTGACAGAATTTCATTTCCTCCCCGACACCTGGGGACAAAAGGTGTTCTTTCTTGCTAAAGAGAACCAAAGAACTTCATTATTGAGAAGACCCTTTAAAGGATTAGGGGACTGGAGCGATAGTACAGTCAGCAGGGCACGTGTCTTGCATGCGGCTAAATCAGGTTCGATCCCCTGTATCTCATATCCCCTCAAGCACTGCTAGGAGTGATTCCTGAGTGCAAATTCAGGAGTAGCCCCTGAGTAATGCCAGGTGTTACCACTCCTCCACCAAAAAGAAAAATAAATAAAAGTAATCATTTAAAATAGGGACAAGAAGGTCACCATTGGTCACACAGTACAAGCAACCAGAACATTGATACCTACTATGTGGATATAACATGGCATATATAATGGTATAGACGTGGGGCCAGTCTGGGCAGTGCTGGATCACATGAGGATGATCAGTCCAACATTTAAGTCGGTAAAGTCACTGTTCTATGGCGGTATTTCATTTGGAGGCAGATATTCTACCTATAGGGTCTATTCTTCTTTTCTTTCTTTTCTATTTTTTTTTTTTTTGCTTTTTGGGTCTTACCTGGCAATGCTCAGGGGTTACCCCTGGCTCTGCACTCAGGAATTACTCCTGGCAGGGCTTTAGGGACCATATGGGATGCTGGGGATAGAGCCCGGTTGCTACACACAAGGCAAACACCCTTCCCGCTGTACTATCGCTCTGGATCCCTATAAGGCATATTCTTAATACAATGACCGGGTGGGTCATGTGCTTTCTGTCAAAGTCCAACCAGATGGCCATGAAATGAAGTCCAGATCCCTGTTCACAGAGAGAGAACTCCTTCCTGCTGGCGCCGCGGAAGCCATTGATGGAAGTCTTGCACTGTGTTCATTCCGGGTGTGAACAGTGAGAAGGAGAATAATGGCTCCCAAGCTCTCCAGAAAGGAAGTCAGTCTGGGAAGACCTGGCCTTGTGAGGGTGAGTCAGAGACCTGCTCCTGTCTAGGACTCAGGTCAAAAATGGGCCCATGGGGCCGGAGCGATAGCCCAGTGGGTAGGGCGCTTACCTTGTATGTGGCTGGCCTGTGCTGGCCGGGTTCGATCCCTGGCATCCCATATGGTCTCTGAGCACCACCAGAAGTAATTCCTGAGTGCAGAGCCAGGAGTAACCCCTGAGCATCACCAGGTATGACTCAAAAAGCAATAAAAAAGGAAGAAAAAAAGGGCCCGAAACTGAGCAAGACATGAAGTCTTTCCGCCTAAACGTGTTGGAGGAGGAAGGAAGAGAGCCAGTGTGGGGCAGCTGTGTTACCACACACACATGGTGCCTGAGACCACCACACCCTTGACATTTCTCACAGACCCCATCCCCTCCCTGGGTCAACACTCATACCATCTCCATCACCCCGACTAGTTTACTGCATGTCTGAAAAATACAAGAGCTAAAGCTCTTATTATTTTGCTTGTTTATTCAACACTTTCAGAAACACCTTTCGAACCAGTACCTGGGTCCACGGACCCTATTCAATGCCTGCACTGCATATGAATCTCCAAGCATCACCACCAGGGTCAGACCTGAGTACAGAGCCAGAAATCATCCCTAAATACCACTGATGTGCCCAACACCCCCTTCCACCGAAAGTAATGTAAAATAACCCTTCCTTGCTCTGAAGAGGGTGAGTGTTCCAGCAAGAGTGAAGCAACATGTCCACACATTGAGCATCACATAAAAATGCAATCATACTCTTCCATACCTATTCTTTGGCACTAGTTCCAAAAGATGCACAGTCAGAAAAAACGACTCTAGGGCTAAATGGTTTAATAAATTTGGGAAAGGCTGTTACAACCACCTGTTGTAGAAGAAGGCTTACAGTAGAAATAAATGTACTGAAGACGCAAAACGCTTTCCCCAGTTTATGGGCTGACTTGGTATTCTGGGAGCTCTGTGGATGGATTTGGAGAGTATCATGTTCAGTGAAGTTAGTCAGAGGGAGAGAGACAGACACAGAGTGATCTCTCCCATATGTTGATATGAAGGAACTTTGTAAGGGAATAACAAAGTTCCAAAGGGCAGGAGAGCTGTAATTCAGTAGGAAGCTTGCCACTAGTTGGAGGTGGGGGCTGAATGGGGAGATAAATTAGAGAAGAGAACAGGACAATGATGGAGGGGGAAAGTGCCTGCTCTAGAGGCAGGCTGTGGGCTCTGGTAGGAAACTGGGGACATTGGTGGAGAGAAATGGACCCTGGTGAAGGGATACTGGTGAAGTGTTGAACGTTGTATGCCTGATTTATGCATAAATAACTCAATTCTTGGTGATTAAAAAAATTTCCAAAATAAAGTCATTAGAAGGGCTAGAAATAGAAACTTCACTGATGCCAACTAACCCGATGTTTGTTAAGCCTGTTGATTGCTAAACCCTAACAACACCCTATGGCACCAACACAATACTGCATGTCAGATTTGCTAGATTTGCTAGGATATGCTAGATTTCAGAGGGAGTGATCAAGAACAGATTCCAAGGAGAAGGATGCATTTATTAATGTGCCTGTAGGCAGGTAGAATCTCAGCCAATCCAGGTGAAGGACAGGCAATACAGTCCATTCATTCCTGCTCACTGAGCACTTCCTATAAGTTAGGCCAACTCTGGACAGCCAATCCTCATGGTCCTCAACTCTACTCTGCGGTGGAGTGAAGAGCCATGGCTTTGAAGAAAGCATATTATGTATGGGGTATGTGGGGTGGTTATCAACTTGTGTGGCAAGGATTAGCAAGCATGAAAGAAAGAAACAAGAGTAAAGAATGGAAGAGTGAGCACCCCAAGAATAAGGTATGCTGAGACCAGCTATTCACTTTAGCAGCACTGGCCAGGGTAGGGCTATTCACTTTCCTCTGCAACCAGAGTACTAAGAGCTCCCAATGCAATCTCTTCTCTTCTTTGAGCCTCAGTTTCTTCATCTGTACAATGACTAGACTAGTCAAGTTCTTTTAGCAGCATCCACATGGAAGACAGCATATGGCAACATGCAAGGATAGGAAGGGGCCAGGGCAGAGACATTGATTTGTGTGGATGTCAAGACGCACCTTCCAGCAAAAACAAGCAACAACCTTTCTAGTGCCCAGGACCCAGTCCCACTCCTCTTCATATGTGGTACAGTTCCCATCAATCATTTAGTTCAAGAAAGTCGAGTAGAGAAAATTTGTGTGTGTGTGAGTGTGTGCACATGCTCAAACTACAGCATTAGATGAGATTGAAATATTCCCAGTGATTGCAAAAAATTAAAGAATGAGGACATAGTCTTTAAGAATTGATTTTTTTTTTTGCCCTTAGAGTTCTACCACCCCAAGGGGTGCTCATCTGTCTCCTGTTTTAGGAAACACTGAAAGGGAAGTTTCACGACTGAACCTAGTCTTCTGCTACTAAAATCTGGCAGAGACCAAAGCCTACTTATCCTGCGTTGTCGCACTAAAGACACCAGAACTCACCGTTGGACTGATCGTCCCATAATTCTTATGGGATGGAGCATACAAGAACATCAGCGAAGACGCACAGGTTCCACATTCCATAGATGCCCGTGAAAAAGGCACTGTTCACCTGCACCGTCACCCCCGCCCCACTTCCAATGGCCTTCAGTCACCTGTGGAGAAAAGACAGAGACGTTCAGTGAGATTAGAGGAGAAACAAAAGCATAAGGTAACAACTACCCAAGGCAAAGGCTGAGTCTTTTCAAAATGAGGGAGAAGACAGCATGCCAGGATTCTGCCTCTCCCTCGGATGAACCACAGAGGAATAAATCAGTTCACTGAGGGCTTGCTGTAAGCGCCGCGGAGTCGGTGCTTTCACCTCTTCCTAGAATGCCAGTACATGAATTTAAAGAAAGTGTTTGGGGCCTACTGCCTATTCACAGTTATCCACAATTCCCCCTCTGCCAGTTTTTCATCCCAGCATAAGTAGGCAGAGACCAGTCCTATTTTGTTGGCTGGCATCTCTCCTGGACCACACGAACCCTGGGGATTCATGAAGGCAGATGACTAAACACATACAGAGTGAGCGCTTCCTCTGTGGGGGCAGTGTGGGCAGGCAGACAGCTCCAAGTTAGAGACTTGGATTCAAATCCAGATTCTAACACTCTCTTATAATGGCAAGTAGATATAGACACTGAATTTCAGCTTTCTTAGCAAAAGTAAGACTTTCAGGGTTATATTTTACTAAAAAAATATTTCAAGTAAATTTTTTACTTAATATTTCAAATTTAAAAAAAGAAAGAAAAGCTCACAAGTTTCCTGGCACAGAGGAAACACTTAATAAATCTTATTGTTATCACGTCACTCCATGTTAATCATTCACGAAGTATCTGTACACTTTCCAATTCCTCGAGCATGTTTCAAAGCCACTTTTGTCTAAATTTATAACTTGGTAATTGTTTTTGTGGCTGTCTCATGACGTGGATAATGCAAAGAACTGTCAACAGAACTTTAGAGCTGAGTGACTAGTGTTTTGTATCTTCTTTAAGATTGTAAAAGTATTTTGGTCACTCTGCTTGCTACCGCACATTTTAAGTTGGAGTAAAACTGAATGTCAGTGATGACCTCATCAGGTTGGGTCATGGAATGGATCCTTACAAGCCCTTTCTAAGGCATTAGATGGCAAATGATATCTAAATGGTAATTCTTTTACTCAAAGGTTGACATCACCTTCACAGTTAGAAGGTGGTCCGTCTCCACTTGGAGGCCTCTTTATAATGCATAATCCCCTGAGGTTCTAATAATAAGTTTATCAGTACAGATATATCGTCTTTAACAGACCCAGCCTGTTGGTTAGCCAAGGTAACTGATTACAGACTTAACAGTCTTCAGTTGGCCATTGTGACACATAAGTTTTCATTTATATGATTCATAAACCAACCAACACATGGACTCACTCATTTTGGAAAGTAATTCACTTTCTATGACACACTCTGGAATCTCAGGAATGCTTCTAGCACAGGATTTCATTAGCCTGACTGATTTTCAGGCTACACACCAGTATTCAAGCTACTTAGATCTGACTTTTTAGAAACATTTTCTTTGAATGGAATTCTTCTTACTTTGAAGAACAAAATATTTTGACTTTATGAAAGTCACAGTATTTAGAGTACCTTGCTTTTGGCCCAGAGAAGAGCAATTTATATATCTTCTTCTGCCCTTTAGGGGACAGTGCCTCTCAGAGGGGGAAGGAAGGGTAAGAATCCATGTTTCCTGCGCTATGAGCTGGGACAACTGAGTTCGACAAAGCTCATGAAACTGATTCTCACTGCGACTGGGGAGGCCGAATTCATAAAAGAAAACTGCCAGTGAACCCCTGCTACACAACGGTGCTCGCAGAAGGATGTGGGGAACCTATCACAAACACACAGAAATAGAGGGAATAACAACAGTCAACTTGAAAAGTAAATTAAGGCGCTGGAGAGATAGTACAGAGAAGGCGTTTGACTTGCCTACAGCAAACCTGGGTTTAATCCAGCACTGAGGACTGTCCCCTAAGCCCCAGCAGGAGTAACCCCAGCACAGTGTCAGGAGGAAGCCCTGATCACACCTGGGTGTGGTCCCAAAGCCCTTAATGAAGAATTATAATTAATTAAGTATGGTGGGCCATGGTAGGTCATAATAATTTTTACTTGACAGTGAAAGGGGGCAGATAGCAGGGTAATTATTGCTATTCTGATTAAATATTCTACTTGCATTTTTTCCTTGACTAAAACTTAGACTACGCTAGCACAGACAGATATTATAAAGTAAGATTACTTTGTAAGCCTAACAATGATAAGAATGATTAATATTTGTTCAACCCTAATGATGTACAAGGCACCATACTAGGAAGTTTACATGAGCAATAACAGGCAGTCTAAGAAACCTGTGAGGTAAGTAAATAATTAATTTCACCTAAGACACAGGTAAATACCAGAGAAAGGCAAGACTGTTCACCCAGAAAGTTCCCTCGACTCTGAAAAGAGTTTTCAACTGTTATACAAGAAAAGGATCCAATATCAGCATAAAGGGCAGGAGTCTGAAATTAGTGTATGTGGCAGTGATTGGGTGCCAGTGGAATTTCCTTTGAAAATTTACTTAACTGCCCCAAACGCCAGTCATTTCCACAGTACACACATCTAGGTTTATGATTTCAAATCCTCACTGTGCCCTTTATATGCCCTATATCTCACTCGTGGTAATAAATGGCATCTGAGAAATTGTCAGCCCGTTAAATATCATTTACAGTAGACCCGCAGGTCAGAGGGCACAGAAGCTGGGACTCAGAAGGCAGATCTATGCCCTACTCAGGTTTGCTGAGACAAATCACTGCTTAAAAGGGAGTGACAGAAATCAGCACTGTTGAATCTCTGGATGTCTGATTTCCTGCTGAGAACAAAGTGTGGCATTTGCATAAATGAACTGTGTACCCGGTGTCATGCTAATGTTTGGAGACTTGTTTTGTTTCTTGTCCCCTCTCTCAATTCTTCATGCCCCAGACATCCTGGGCTCCAAGTATAGTCCTACCAAATGTCCCACACATGAAGAGACCTCAGCAGAACAGACCTAGTGCATTCACAGTTTAATTCATGTCTGAGAGGAGACAGTCACTCCCTTTGATGTTGTTAGAGAGAAAAATCAGGTAATCCCACCCCGGGCAGAAAACAAAACAAAAGCAACCAAAATCATCTCTCTTCGGCCAAGGTCTCATTTCTGAACCCCCTGTTTTTCCTGATTTAACATTTGAACAATTTACTTTTGTATGAAGCCACCCAATTGTACGTCTGCAGCCAACTGGAGGTCAAATCCCTTTACTCTCAGTAGTCTTGACAACCAACATTCCACTTAACAAGACTTCCAGCTCTTAGACACAGTCTCGCATTTCTTCTGGAAGGAATGGAATGACACACACGAGCACAAAACAAACTAAAATAGGACCAGAGCGATAGCCCAGCGGGTAGGGCATTTGCCTTGCATGCGGCCGGCCCATGCTGGCCCGGGTTCGATCCCCGGCATTCCATATGGTCCCTGGAGCACTGCCAGGAGTAATTCCTGAGTGCAGAGCTAGGAATAACCCGAGCATTGCCGGGTGACCCAAAAAAGCAAAAAAACCCAAAAACCCTAAAATAAAAATTAAGGTGGGAGCAGACTTTCTGTGACTCTGTGGCCTGTGAGTTGACCTAGAACCCAGGCAGCGCCTGGGGAAATCATCCAACTGTTCCCCTGCTTTGAGTTTCTGTCCCCTACGCCCACCACCTCTCATGGGACCATTTCTTTCTTTTCCTGGGGAAAGGGCTGAAATACCAGACCGTGATGTACCATCTTTCAGTTGCTATGACCGAGGCCATTAAAACAGCAGGCATTAGAGGGCTGTACCTCAGGACCTAGGGACAAAGCCTCAAGGTCACGGCATTCCATCGCTTCCCACCCGCCTTTCATTCCTGGCTTCAGCTCTTCAATATCCTGGCGCGATCCCCTTGCATTATATTTCACGGGGCTTAAATGCAAGCTCTCCCAGCAAGCCCACGACTATAATGGGAGTTTTAATACATTCCTTTTACCTAAGGCTGGGATCTATTTCAAAAAGTTACCCAATAGGTTTGCTTTCTGATGAGCTCATTGCGGAGACATTCCAAAATGGCATTAAAAATATAAATCCTCTGACGACTCTATTAATACAGTACCTGGGACAGTGAGGGTTAGGCCTGAAAAACGCCTTAGATAGCTATAAATAAACCTTTTTAAAAAAATAGCCCAGCAGGAGGAATGTGAGGAGCTAAAGGAATCCAAAAGGCCTCATTACTTATCCCCTTGGAGTTGAAATCCACTCCGGCCGGCTGCTGCAGCAGATATAAAGGTAAAGCCACAGGCTGGAGCTGTGTTGGAAGAGGCTGGGCCGGTAGAATATTAATCTTTTTCTCATAAACACAGCCACAAACTGTGCCCCTGGAAGACTGGCTCCCTTTGCCCCGAGGGAAGGCACCCGCTCATTAAGCAGGTCAGAGGAAAATCTGCCTTCAAGAGCAGTCCGATGGGTTGGTCTCAACTTCAAGGGACTTGGACCTTCAGCAAGGGTAGGCGAGGACATGGGGGGGAATGGGGGGAACGCCGTAATTTTTCTTTGTGTTTTGGGGGCCACAGCCTCAAGGGCTGTGTTCTGGCTATGTGCTCTGGACTACTCCTGACAGTGCTCAGGGTGTTGGGGGACCACCTGCAGCTGCAGCGATAGAACTTGAAACAGGGTTAGCTGCAAGCAAGACCAGCACCTTATTCCCACGCTCTCTCTTTCTGGTCCAAGATGTGGAACACTGTCTACAGATTTTCCAGAGTAGCAGGAGGGCCAACCACCACACATATATCCTGATTTGGTGCCTGCCAGGGACCACAGCTTGGTATCTGCCTTTTAGTCCTCAGCCAATCTTCCCTGTAATGGTATCTCTTGGCTGTGGTGGTGCCTTGTAGAATAGGTGAGATTAAAAGTCACAGTGTACACCGGAAGAACTATAAGCATTTTGGTCATGAAAAGAATTCAGCCTGGGAAGAAGTCAGACTTCACACACTCTTGTTGGAGCCTCCACTGGTTGGATACAAAACTCATGCAGAATTTGAGATTGTTTTTCACTATGTTTGAAGGGGAGAGTAACGTTTCCAAGATTTTATACATAAACAGCCTGATACAAACATAGCAGTGTTGTAGGGCAAAGCAGAGGTGGGGAGCGGAGCTGAAGACCGACATGCATCAATGTGCACGTTTGTTTGACTTTTCCACATTCACTGCAGCCTTTCACAGCAGCAGCACTAATGTGCCCAGGGGGCAGGTCTTAGCCGATATAGTTCTAGAGCTTCCAAAGTGGGTTGGAGGCACCACTGGGCGTTTGTGGGGAGAACGCAAGCTCTCCGTGGACTGAAGCCAGGGGAAGTGATTTTCATCAGTTCCCACATTGAACATGACAGTTTCTTTTAGTTATAAGTATAGAAAACAAATGCCAGTAGAAAATATATTAGTACTGTCTGTCATTTTGTCTGCAAGAGAAATCATCTTTCTTGCAACACTAGTTCCAATAGCCAGAATGTGGAAACAATCTGGGTGCCCAAGCACAGATGACTGAATAAAGAAACTATGGTATAGCTACAAAATGGAATACTATGCAGCTGTTAGGGAAAATGAGGTCATGAAATTTGCTTATAAATGGATGGACATGAAGAGTTTCATGGGGAGTGAAATGACTCAGAAGGAGAGAGACAGACATAGAATGATTGCATTAATTTGTGGGATATAAAAATCACAGTATGGGACTATCACCTATGGAAAATAAAAATGAAGGATGGGGGACGGGCCCATAGTTGAAAGCTTGTTACAAGTTAGGAAAAGAGGAAGAAGGCAGTTAGGACAGCGAAGGGACCACTATGACAATGAGAGTTGGGAATGATTGCTCTGGACAAGAACTGAGTGCCAGAAGTGTAAAGACATATACATGATAACCTTACAGTATTTGTACCTCAAGCCATATGACCAAAAGAAAGATAGAGAGAGACAGAGAGGCAGATAGACTGAGATAGAGACACAGAGAGAGACAGAGAGAGGGAATGAGAGAGAGAGAGAGAAAGAAGAAAATTGTCTGCCGTAGAGGCAGACTGGGGTGGAGGGATAGAAGGAAAGAAATTGGGTGCATTGGTAGTTGGAAAAGTATACTGATAAAGGGACAGGTGTTGGAACACTGTATTACTGAAACTCAATTATGGACAACTTTGTAACTATTTGTGTCACAGTGATTTAATTAAAAATAAAGTAATCAAGTTTCACCATCGTTTAGTTATGGGTCCATCTGTAAGTCAGTCCAATGTATAAAGGGAAATACATGGCATCCACCTGTCTACCTACATGATTGTCTTTGAAATACAAAGGATTTTCTTTAAATACTCATTTAAACATGCTCCAGCCCAAGGCCCTTAAGTATCCATGGCACAAAAAGGAAACATAGGAGTCATAGCAGGAGGAAATCTGTCAGTTGGATGGAGCCATTCCTGTCCTGAGGCTCTCTCTAGACACTAACAATCTCTACAGGGCCAGATACAGGGATGATGGAGCGGCTGGCGGGAATCAAAAGACCTAAAGCTCTGCTCTATAACCCACTAAATCCTTTGGCACAGTTTCCTTCCATTTGCAATCGAAGAGCACAACTGTTCACGCCAGTCACCACGGGTCAAGCGCTGTGCAAACCACTTTGTAAGCATTCCTTCAAATGCGCTACAGCCACCTCCGCCCTCACTGACACAGATACTTTACAGATAAGGACATCAACCCTGACACTAGTAGATAGCCCACCCAGACTAGAGTCCCCACCCAGTGGAAAACAGCACAGTGGAAAATGTTTCAAAGGTCCTTTGATATCCTGTTCTAACAACTGGGATAAACTGATATTCCACTTCTCAACAGGATTTTCGTAAAACTCAACTGAATGACAGAAACAGACACAGGAACAGCAGCACCCATTTTACAAGTTACCGATAGTTTTCAGGAATTCTCATTTTCACTATTCACATCTTCAGGTAAGCAGAATTTTTAATTTTAGAAAATAGCAATAAAAATAAGGTTCTATTGGGGAGTTTGGGAAAATGCTTTACATTTAATTGGCAATAGAAGTGCTATGATGGCCAGAGAGATAGTTCAGGGAGTAAGTAAGAGATGTATAGACAGATAGTGCATTTGCCTTGAAGGCAATTCAGGATTAGCAAGTTTTAAAAATATTTTATTGGGGCCGGAGCAATAGTCCAGCGGGTAGGGTGTTTGCCTTGCATGCGGTCGACCAGTGCCAGCCCAGGTTTGATCCCCGGCATCCCATATGGTCCCCCCGAGCACCGCCAGGAGTAATTCCTGAGTGCAGAGCCAGGAGAAACCCCTGAGCATTGCCAGGTGTGACCCAAAAAAGCAAAAAAAAAAAATTATTATACTATCATGAGATATACAATTACAAAGATGTTCATGTTTGGATTTCAGTCATACAGTGTTCCAGCACCCATCCCTCCACCAGTGCCCATTTCCCATCACCAATGTCCCCGATTCCCTCAACCCTCCCCTAGCCTGCCTCTATGGCAGGTTCTTTATCTCTTTCTTTTTTTTTCTCTTTCTCTCTTTCTCTCTTCCTTCTCTTACATATTGTGGATTGTAATACATACATTTAGAGGCTATCATGTGTATCTTTTTGCCTGTATTTAATGCTCAGTTCTAGGTTGGTATTAGCACTTTCAACAATTATTAGCACACTGTTCCCTTCTCTGTCTTACCTAACCTCTGACTCCCACATGTTTATGGTAGATTCCACCTTTGACAAGACCTCCTGATCCATGTTTTTCCTGACCTTGGATATTGGTATCATTCATTCATTCATTTTATCTCTCCCTCTCTCTATCTCTCTCTTATCTCTCTATCTCTCTATCTCTCTCTATCTCTCTATCTTCTCTATCTATCTATCTATCTATCTATCTATCTATCTATCTATCTATCTATCTATCTATCTGTCATGCAAATAAATGCAGGCATTCTATATCTGTCTTTTTCCTTCTGGCTAATTTCACTCAACATGATCTTCACGATGTCCATCCATTTACAGGCAAATTTCATAACTTCATTTTTCCTAACAGCTGCATAGTATTCCATTGTGTAGATGTACCAAAGTTTATCCAGTCATCAGTTCTCGGGCACTCTGGTTTCCAGATTCTGGCTATTGTGAATAGTACTGCTATGAAAATAAAAGTGAAGGTGATGATTCCGTTGTGTGTTTTTGGCTTCCCAGGGTATATTCCCAGGAGTGGTATGGTTGGGCTAAATGGGAGCTCAATTTCTAGTCTTTGGAGGAATGTCCATATTGTTTTCACTCAGGTTCAATCTCTAGCACCATGTATGGTCTCCTAATGCCTCCAAGAGTGATCCTTGAACAAAGAGCCAGGAATAAGGGAATAGCTGATAAGCACCACCCCCTGGCAAAACAAACAAACAAAAAACCGAAAGCCAAACAATGTGAGTATTATAAAGAATGAGTAAGAGGCAATCTCTGTTAATATTAGATAGGAATCAAATAACATTGATGCTTTTCGGTGTTCTGATACAGAGCTAAAAATGTTGATTCTCTTAAGTAAATGAAACCAACTCCCTTCAACCTGGCTATGAGCTTTTAATTTAATTTAGCAATTTTTTCCTTCTACAAGGCTGGACTGGAAGGGAAAATTCCAATCTACCTCTGGTCAGGTAATAACAAGTTCCACACCTGGGGCCGGAGCGATAGCCCAGCGGGTAGGGCGTTTGCCTTGCAGCGGCGCGGCCTATGCCAGCCCGGGTTCAATCCTCGGCATCCCATATGGTCCCCGAGCACCGCCAGGAGTAATTCCTGAGCACAGAGCCAGGAGTAACCCCTGAGCATCGCCGGGTGTGACCCGAAAAGCAAAAAAAAAAAAAAAAAACAAACAAGTTCCACACCAGAAGTGCCTTAAAAACTAACACTTGGCTGGAGAGAAAAACCAAGATACACCTGGGTGTCTCTTGTTCTATCCAAGGGTGTCTCTTATTCTATCCAGGGGACTGCAAGAAGCACACACATTGCCAGGTGTGGGAAAACTGAAAATTAAAAAATCTAGCATGGCCAGCTGTCCAGCAGTAGAGTTCACGATCCCCGCCCTCTTGCCCCCATCTTGATCATTCTTTAGATTGTCTGCGTAAAGTCACCTGTCCAAGGACACGCTCTCCATGACCTCCACATACCTGACTCACGATGAAGAAGATCACAGTCATGGCAGCACAGGCTAAGGTGATGAGCATGAGGAACTTGAACCTGAAAATCAGCCCCTAAGAGGAAAGAGAACGAGGTTAATATTCCACCAGGTTTCATCGATGCTCTCTGCCAGCCACAAATCTATAAAAAGCTCATTTGAAAGCAATCTATCAACCCAAAGCCCAGAGTGATGGGGACATAATTTCATTTAGTAGCATTTCTTCTGCAGGGGGTGAATGTGGCTGAAAAATATTTCATGGGCCACATATATCCTCTGTGCTTATCTCTCCTGAAATGGTGGTGTGGCAGGGGGACATTTTATTCACAGCACGTCAGGAGGCTGCTAATTTCCCTGCTAAGCTGGTTACGCTTCTCTGCAAGGGTTCAAAGTGACCAAATCAAGTTTTCTGTGGTTATAATAAAATTCTGCTCCAGTGAACAAAAATAAATGTGCATATTAATCAACATGAGTGGATCTGATGGAATTTTTTTTTTTCATGTGGCACTCTAGCCTTGGAGACAGGAGAGCTTTGGGAAGGAGTTGGGAGTCTCTGAGAGGAGAATTTAAGGGAACCTGCATTTTATTTATTTTTTAATTTTTAAACTTTATTTAACACTGTAATTCACAAAGCTGCTCACAGTATAGTTGTTTCAGGTATTCAATATTCTAATAGCAGTCCCACCACCAGTGTGCCCTTACCACCAAAGACTCTATTTTCCCCCAGTCACCACCCCCCCACCACCGCCTGCTCCCTTAGCAGGCACGAATTATATTAGTTATTACAGCATATATCTCATAATAGCATTGCTAAAATCGTGACCTTTTTACTGAGCTGTTGCATCTGAATTGGATCATCTGTTTTATTGCTTTCACTTATTGAACTTATTTATTTATTTATTTATTTATTTTTGATTTTTGAGCCCCAGCAATGCAGAGGGGCTACTCCGGCTTGCACTCAGGAATTACTCCTGGCGGTACTTGGTGACCATATGGGATGCCGCAGATAGAACCCAGGCTGGCACAGGCCAGCGCGTGCAAGGCAAACACCCTACCCGCTGGGCTATCACTCCGGCCCTTATTGAACTTATTAAACGTAGTTCTCAATTTTTTAACAAAGTTGGTTCTGCTGATGTCTTCAAATATTCAATATTCAACTGAGCATTAAATACAGGCAAAAGATACACATAATAACCTCTATGTGTATTACAATCTACAATATGTAAGAGAAGGAAGAGAGAGAGAGAGAGAAAAAGAGAAAAGAGATAAAGAACCTGTCATAGAGGCAGTCTAGAGGAGGGGGAGGGAATCGGGGACATTGGTGTTGGGAAATGGGCACTGGTGGAGGGATGGGTGCTGGAACACTGTATGACCGAATCCCCCAAACGTGAACATCTTTGTAAATATATATCTCATGGTGGTATAATAAAATATTAATTAAAAAATGGAAAAAAACAAAACCAAAAAACCCAAATATTCAATAATCAACCCCAATCCCACCACAATTACAACTTCCCACCACCATTATTTCCATTTTTTTCCCAACCACCACTGAGGCTTGCCCCTATCACTTGATCACTTGATATCCCGTTATTAATTGATTTGCTTGAGCGGGTGCCAGTAACATTTCCATTGGACCCTATCACGTGCCAGTGTAGCCCAATGGCATCTGGTTGCTTCAGGAATACGAAGAGGGAATACGAAGAGGAATACCCTAACCCTAATTTATTTTATATGGTCTGTAATAGTTACTTTGCTAAAAATGATCGAGTAATGTTTTCTTAGAAGAAAGTAAAGACTGTTCTATCTCACCATGGAGCCACTGAGCCATGAAGCCCTTGTATAAGAAAGTACTGACTGGTTGTTACAGGATGGGCGTGTGACTATGTATTTTGGTACCGAACCTGCATTTTAGCTGGGGAGAGCCACTGAGTATAAAACCGGTGGCTTGACAGTTCTGTATGTCTTTCACAGAAGAATTCTTGACTTGCAGGTACCGGGGCACCCTACGGTCTGCATGAGAGCAGCGAGCAGGTCAGTGTTTCTCCTGAATGTGGCATCTGATCAAAAAGTAGAGGTGATTCCTCGGCTCTCCTGAGCACCTGTTGGCTAGTTCAGGGGGAATGTGGCCCACTGGAGTCTGGAAAGTAGATCACCAGGGCTAACCCCTAGTCTTAAGGTTAATTCTTCAAAGGGAATTCATTGAACGCCCAAGTCAAATCCCACTTGTAGCCTCTTGAATCTTCCATCAAAGCTGAATAACCAGCCAAACAGGTTTGCTCCTCCTGTGGCTTTTTCTTTCCTTTCTCTTTCCTCTCTCTCTCTCTCTCTCTCTCTCTCTCTCTCTCTCTCTCTCTCTTCTTTCTTTCCTTCCTTCCTTCCTTCCTCTCTTTCTATCTTCTTTCTTGTCCTAGTAGAACTTATATTCTCTTCATTATCTGTTTTGATATATTATGTTGTCTCTTTTTCTTTCTTTCCTCTCTCTCTCTTTTAGTTTAAGTAATACAGTTACAACCTGAGCAGGAACAACAGTACAGCAGGTAGTGTGGGCATTTGCCTTGCACTCGGCTTACTGGAGTTCGATCTCTGGCACCCCATTTGGTCCCCCAAGCCCACCAGTACTGATCCCCAAACACAGAGCCAGGAGAATGCCATGAGGGAGCAAAAAGGTGTGGCATAAAAACAAAACAAACAAACAAAAACACCAAAGTTACAACCATTTTAGGTTCATGCTGGTGGTGAATAAATTTACAGCACCTCTACCACCACCAGAGCTCCTAAGAACTTCCACAACTGTCCTGGTGTTACTCCTTGTCTGCCTGTCATGAGCACAGAAAACACCAGGGATGAGAGAGCTAGGTGGTTCTCAGAGCAGGGTTTGCCTATTCTATTCCTTTGACTGGGGAAAGTAATACTGCTCAACGCTCTCAATAAATACATGCAGGCACATGATCAATATGCATGCATGTGTGTATGTGTGCATGCACCTGTGTGTGTACGTGTGTGTGTGCTGCGGCGCGCAGCGTGGACACCCACAACTTGGCGTTATTACGCATCCCTTCCCGCATGAGCCCAGTGATGTGTCACCTCGTAGTGCAGCCGCCGGACTTTGCTCATGGCTGGCAGGCTGGACTGCTTCCCGCTGATGTTCCTAAACACCTGGAACACCATGAAGCACAGGAACAGGAAGTAGAGGCAGAGGCAGATGCCAGCCACGATGATGAAGGCCATCTGGAGGCGGCAGTGAAGGAAACTGCAGGCGAACAGAGCACTCCCTCCCCTCCCCTCGCTCAGCTAGCCCCACACTCTGTCTGTTTCACAAAACTCATGCAATTTTCAGGGATAGAATCTTAAAAATTGGTATTTTCGGCTAGAGAATAGTACTGGAGTTAAGCCATTTGCCTTACACGTGGACAATCTCAGTTCGAATCCTGGTACCATATACGGCCCTCTGAGCACCATCAGGAGTGATCCCTGAGCACAGAGTCAGGAGTACTCTGGCTGGGCACAGCTGGTTGTGACCGCGTGTTTTAGTGAGCAATCTATTCAGTGTACTTTCTTCTCCCCCCAAACTCAGCAGCATGGTCTGGAAATATGGATGGTTGGCTGCAGGAATTGAGGTTTTACTGGTCTCCCTTCACCTCCATCATCTCTAAGGAACGAAGTGGGGGTGAAGTGGATTAAACACTCTAAATAGTTCTCAATGTCGTGCTCCTAATAATGGGGGGTTGTGAGTGTGGGGCAGGCAGAGAGGGGGAGATCACTTGCAGATCTTTCTTGCAGATGAAGAGGCAACTGTTCAGTGAGCGTACTCGGTCCCTGGGATACTAAGAAGTTAGGGTAGACCCCAAGGCTGGAGAAAGCACATTTATCAGCTCATATCACCCAACAAGAAATACAACTCCGGTGCGGAGGGCTAGTACAGCAGCTATGGCACTTGTCTTGCTTATGGTCCATCTGGGTTTGATCCCCGGCACCCCCATATGGTCCCCTAAGCTCTCCAAGGAGTGATCGCTGAGCACAGAACCAGGAGAAAGTTCTGAGCACTGCTGGGTATGGCCCCTAAACAAAAACAAACCAACCCCCACGGAAGGAAAAGTAAGAGTTCAGCTCAAGCCCTGCTCCCTGACCCAGGATTGTGCAGTGCCCCTTGCAGGAAGCTCTTAACCAGTTACTCAGGAAGATAAAATACTGAGATGCAGAAAAGAGATGGACTGGGTTGTGGCTTCAGCTGCAGGAAGATGACCCGGAGCTGGTGGCCCCAAGACGAGGAGACTCTCCTGGAACCCCCATAGCCTCTTGCCACTTGGGTCTTGAAATGAAGAGAAGCAGCGCAGCCTCCAGTACTCCCAGGTCACTGTCAGATACCACCAAAGCCTCAGAAACAGGCTCTCCCTTGGGAGCCCAGAAATGAGACTCCGTGGCACCAGGGAAATGTGACTTAATAACCGCGTGGGCTGCAGAAGTCACGCAGCTCTGGACCCCGCCCCCCACACACACACACGCTGTGGCGTCTCATTCTTGTGCCTGCTCCCCCAGCTCGCAAAGCAGGCTTCCATTCTTCCCCTGTGTGCCATCGTGGTGAATTTGGGGAGCAAAGCTCGGGGAGCTCAGATGGAGACCATAAGCAGGGCTTAGAAAAATGATCTTGGAAGGCCACAGCTGTGGGAAGAAATAAAACCCTGGAGCCATGAGGAAGGATACCGCCAGCTCTGTCCCGACATCTGTGGTCCAGATACTGTAGAAAGGATTCGTGAGCTGCACTCCTCTGCGAAGAGAAAGGGGCAGGGGCGGAGACACAATCAGCACAAAGGGGATTTTCCTCCTGACCTATTTAGCCAGAGGCATAGGGTGGCATCTAGCCTAGAAGTCACAGAGGGGCCAGAGAGATAGTACAGTGGGCAGGGTGCTTGCTTTGCGGGGCGTTCAACTGGGCTCAATCACTATTACCCTATATGGGGGAAGGCACTACCAAGAATGATTCCTGAGCGCAAAGCCAGACTAACCTCTGAGCACCACTGTATGGGACCCCCCAAAACAAACAAATAAAAACTAACACACAAATAAAACCAATACAGAAATGGCGGTGGAAGAGTATAGCCAGTCCCGATAGTTGACATCTAGAAAGAGCTTCGCTTTTCATTTGGTGGCGAGTCTTATCTGAGGTTGGGACCCTCTCCCATGCTTTCCTCTCCAAGTCTCTGGACCACCCCTGTCCTTTTTAGAATAGCTGGTCCTCAGAAGCTACAGGTGACTGCATCACGTGTCCTCCCGCCTCAGCGCCAAGGGACCCTGCTCACCTCTCGCACATGTCAAAGATAAAGAGGCAGAAAGAGCCCACAGCGATGGGTCCCACTTGCTTCCAATACCCTGCAATGTGATTCCGTTCGTGCTGATCCTGCAGGAAACCAAATTGAGAAATGAAAGAGAAAAACAGACAATGTCTGGTGAGTTAGTTCATTCAAACCATCTTACTGACCCCAGCCCGTGCCAGTATCGCATTGAGCTCCAGGCCAGGCACACAGGGATGTAAAGAAACTCTTGCTGCAGGAGGAACTCACTTATGCCAGCTCGTCTTTGAGGACTATCAGAGCAAGGAGACTAGGATGCCAGGGAAACACAAAGAAAGACCTTGTGTCCCAGGCAGGCGAAATTTTGGCCTACAATGTAACCTATTCAGTATTAAATTCCTCTGTGAACTTGTGTCTGTAAAGATGAGATAGGCCCCAGAAAACAAAATATTCTCAGGCATTAAAATATTTCAGGGGTGGGAGGAAGAGGTGGAGAGTTCATCCAGGGGTTAAGGCACTTGCTTTACATGGAACCAGACTGAGTCTGATCCCAGGCATCCCATACATCCCTCAAGAATAACCTTGGGCACAGAGTGAAGAGTAAGCCCTGAAGGGCTGAGCAACTGTACATTGGGGAGGAAGTTTGCCTTGTACACGGTCGATCTGGCTGGGTTTTAGCCCTGGCATCCCATGAGCACCACCAGGAGAAATTCCTGGGTGCAGAGCCAGGAGTAACCATGGAGCAATGCTGGTGTGACCCAAAAGGGAGGGAGGGTGGGAGGGAGGGAGGGAGGGAGGGGAGGGAGGGAGGAAGGAGGGAAGGAAGGAAGGAAGGAAGGAAGGAAGGAAGGAAGGAAGGAGAAAGGAAGGAGAGAAAGGAAGGAGAGAAGGAAGGAAGGAGGGAAGGAAGGAAGGAAGGAAGGAAGGAACGAAGGAAGGGAGAAAGGAAGGAAGGAAGGAAGGAAGGAAGGAAGGAAGGAAGGAAGGAGAAAGGAAGGAAGGAAGGAAGGAAGGAAGGAAGGAAGGAGAGAGAAGGAAGGAGAGAAGGAAGGAAGGAGAGAGAAGGAGAGAAGAAGGAAGAAGGAAGGAAGGAGAGAAGGAAGGAGAGAAGGAAGGAAGGAGAGAAGGAAGAAGGAAGGAGAGAAGGAAGGAAGGAAGGAAGGAAGAAGGAAGAAAGGAAGAAGGGAAGGAAGGAGAGAAGAAGCAAGGAAGGAAGGAGAGAAGGAAGAAAGGAAGAAGGAAGGAAGGAGAGAAGGAAGGAAGGAAGGAAGGAAGGAGGAAGGAAGGAAGGAAGGAAGGAAGGAAGGAAGGAAGGAAGGAAGGAAGGAAGGAAGGAAGGAAGGAAGGAAGGAAGGATAGGTCTTGAGCACAACCAGGTGTGACCCCAAAACAAAAGAAATAAACCAGAAAAGGATGCTGCTACCAGAGTAAATCCTGACCTCGTGCCTCCCCAGCAAGTAAGCAAGAGCCTTGGTCCTCTCCCCACTCTCCAGGAGGGTTGTGATGACAAAATCATGCTGAATTCAAGAACTGTCTACTCTCCCCAGAAGCAGGAGCCCAGCACAAGGCCCTAGCTCCACCTGGCATATTCTCTGGGCTCAAGAGATGGCAGCCCTATATTTATTTTTTCTCCATTTTGCTTTTAATCCTTTCTTGAAATAAGATTTGGTATCCATTCAAACTTAGGAATCTGGGGTGGTTAGTATTTCAGGATAAGTGGGGGTTTAGTAGGTCACCTGGACAAACGACCATCTGCAGGAAGCAGGCCACCATGAGAGCAGGAGCACCCGGTAGGCAACTTGGGCTGGCACCAGCCCATATCAGGTAAAAATGATCATCACTAACCTGTGCGTTCACTGTCTGCAAAGTGGGTGCAGCGTCTCAGTGAATCCCACAAACCCCTTCTGTGTGGGCCTGAGGCCTTCCCTTCCGTCTTATGGCTGAGACTCAGCGAAGATCCTGCCTATGTGTTTGCCCCCAGCTGCTTAATAAGTGAAGCAGCAGCCACGTGACGTGGAGCTCTGCCCCTGCACCCCCCTCCCCCCGCCTCTCTCTGTCTTCCTGTCTGCCCTTCTCGGGCTCTGCCGTCAGCCCGTGCTCTCACTGAGCGCTCTCACCATCATGTGCTCGCCACAGAAGATGATCCAGAAGGAGAGCAGCGTGGCATAGAAGAGGCCCCTGTCGGATGTCGCCGAATAAGAGCATCCAGGTCCAGTCGAAGCCAATGGAGAACCACTCCACGGGGATGTTGATAAACGTCATAGAGATTCCCAGGGCGAAGATGACTCTGAGGGTAGGGACGGCAGGAAAACCACGTTAATCATCTGTGGGGCAGGTGTCAAAGCTCAGACACAGGATGAGGGAAGTGGAGGTGCCGTTTAGGGAGATGCTATTTGGTGGGGTGAGAGGTGACATCCTGAAGCCAGATGTTTGCTGCTTAGCTGGTATAGTATGCTTCTATAAAGTTGCAGGGAGCTTGTTTCATGGCCCCATGTGGGGTGGGACACTGGCCTGACCTTTCTAGGTAATGAACGTGGCAGCTTGGTGTTCTGAATCTCAGGGGAAGCCCTCCCGACTGTGTGTTTCTCCTCCTTGCCTTCCTATGCAAACTCCATTGACTCTGCCCATCTTTTCTTCCCTTTGAACTTACCCTTTGGTCATTTCCCCATCCTATATATATTCATTATTATTGCAGTATCCACAGCAACTATGATAAGTCTATTTAACAACATAAGTATATTTGTTGCTGCCCCTCGAGGTGTTGCAGGTGTGGCTGCGGTGCCCAGCTGCATTGACAGATGACAGACAGGAGATAGGCTTGTCCACACCCAGGGCTCTGCCCTGTGGCCCCTGGATGGTTGATGGTCTGACATAGAAAAAGACTGGGCCCCCTGGGATGAACCCAGAGCCACAACAGAGCATGGCAAGCTACCCATGGTGTATTCGATATGTCAAAAACAGTAACAATAATGGACCTCATTCCCAACGAATGGAGACATTACTGGTGCCCGCTTGAGCAAATCGATGAACAATGGGAAGACAAGTGATACAAATATATTTGTTCCCATATCAAATGACTGAAAAATACCAAACACCCATTCTTTGACTTGCTTCTTTTTTGTTGGCTTGTTTTTTGTCTGATTTGTTTTTGTTTTTATACCCAGAGGTGCTCAGGCGTTAGGGTTAGGTGTTTAGGTGTTTAGGTGACCATATGAGATGCCAGGAATTAAACCCAGTTGGCCATGTATAAGACAAGTGCCTCATCCACTGAACCCAGCCCCACCTTTTTCCATTTAAATGTTGCTTTTCCCCATCTCTCTATTCACTGCTATCTCCACCCAAATTTTCACTTGTTTCTGTTCTTTTGCTTTAGTTTTGGAACCACACCTGGCTATGCTTAGGGGCCCCTCTTGATGTGTTCCTCAGAGCACTGCACTGCCGAGGGCAAGCCCAGTGTCCTTGCCCATAAAGCACTGGCACTACCTCTCTGAGCTATCTCCCCAGCCCCTGTCAAATTAGTTTTTGTAACAGACTTACTCAGACTTCCATTCACAGCTATGAGATACATAAAGGTTATTCCATTTGTTTGGGGTTTGTGGGAGGGCCACAGCTGCTCTGTTTTCCAAAACTAGCCCTGGTAGTGCTCAGAGCACAATACAGGATAGCAGATCTCGAACCCAAGTCAGGAGTTTGCCGGGCAAGCACCTCACTTACTGTGCTCTCTCCAGCCCGACATGGGGATTATAAGCCACAGATCATGCTTCAAGCACTTAAATGAACAGGACTGGTTCTCTCCCTCGGTAAGATGTACTGATTGTGGACGAGCCAGAGGAAGAAACAGGAAGAAACAGATCCAGTGTAAGAAGCAAGGAAGAAACAGATTAAGTGTGCAAAGCAAGCTGACAGTGTGTGCAGAGGTTGTAACCAGGACATCCAACCCTGACACAGATGCACTGAACGGAGGTGTGAGTCCCAGTGAGGGGGGCAGGAGGGGCATTCGGGCGGCAGGAAGAGACTGGATGGAGAGCAAATCTTTCAGCCTTCAGGCCTCGGCATATAGTACATATCCCGAAGTGGTAGGACATGATAGATATCAGGAAGCGAAAGAATCTCAGGGCTCAGAGCGTAGGAAGTCACTTCATCAGAGAGTTTGAAATTTACTGTGAAATCACCAAGGAGCAATTAAGTCAAAGTAACATGATTTATTCAACACATTCCACATCACTGAGTGCCCTGTGCCAGTCTCTAGTCTGGATGCTGGGGAAGCACCGACAAAAAGAAGCAACAAAAACTTTGCTCCAGGAATGCTGGCACTCAGGCAGGGTCTGGGAGAGGCCAGGAGGAAAGATGATAAATAAATACAAAATGGGTACTGAGAAGTACAGGAAAGCAGGCCAAAGAATGGATTTTTGATGGGCAAGGCTTTGAGATGCTGCAAAGAGTCTGATGAAGTGAAGAATTGGGGGTCGGAGCGATAGCACCGCAGGTAGGGCGTTTGCCTTGCACGTAGCTGACCCGGGTTCAAGCCCCAGCATCCCATATCGTCCCCGAGCACCGCCAAGAGTAATTCCTGAGCAAAGAGCCAGGAGTAACCCCTGAGCATTGCCGGGTGTGACCCAAAAAAGAAAAAAAAAGAAATGAAGAATTGAGCACAGAGATACCTGGGATGAACATTTTGGACTAAGAGAACAAGTGCATGAGGCTGGAATGATAGTGCAGCAGAGAGAGCTCTGACTTTTGCATGGGGCTGATCCAGGTTTGATCCCTGGCACCCCGTATGTTCCCTAAGCATCACCAGGAGGTGATCCCTGAGCAGAGAGCCAGGAGTAATCCCTGAGCAGAGCCAGGTGTGGTTTTAAACAAGCAAACAGAAAAAAAAACAAAATGAGAGAGAAAAAGAAAAAGAGAGAGAGAGAAAGAGAGAGAGAGAGACAATCAGAGGCACTGAAGTATGATGGGTGAATTAAGCATCTTAAGGCAGTGGTTGGTAGAGTGGAACAGTGAGTGACACTCGGGAAGCTGGCTGAGGTCAGGGAGTAGTGGGTGAAGTAAGGGGAGACAGGCGGAGCTCGGAGAATGATAGGTGAGAGTGAATGAGGTGGGGGGAAGGAGTGTAGGTGGGGCTGGGGAAGGGTGGATGGGAGCCAGGGATAGGGGTGAGGCAACGGGACTTGTGGATGGAAGTCAGGTAGTAGAACCAATCAGAAGTGAAATCAGGCGGAGCGATAGCCCAGCGGGTAGGGCGTTTGCACGCGGCCGGCCTGTGCCGCCCGGGTTCGAATCCCGGCATCCCATATGGTCCCCGAGTACCGCCAGAGTAATTCCTGAGTGCAGAGCCAGGAGTAACCCCTGAGCATCGCCGGGTGTGACCCAAAAAGCAAAAAAAAAAAAAAAAAAAAAGAAATCAGGAGCGAGAGATAGCACAGCGGATAGGGCATTTGCCTTGCACGTAGCTGACCTGGGCTCGGTCCCTGGCATCCCAAATGGTCCCCGAGCACCGCCAGGAGTAATTCCTGAGTGCAGAGCCAGGAGGAACCCTGTAGCATACAAATTAAGAGTTATCAGGCTAAGATGAGTTTTAGTCCATGGGACCAGATAAGACTCACCCAGGGGGTGATGTCTCTAATAAAGAGAAAGACTCCAGGAGACTGTCAGGGTTAATGCGGTGGGTGAAGCCGGGCATGTGCCTGCCCTATTGATCCTGGGTGGGGCATGGTCTCCCTCGCACTCCGGGTGCAGCCCTGGAGCTCCCCTACTGCACCCCAGGGTGATCTTGGTGTCCCAGGAATGACAGGGCTCAAGAGTACTCACATAGAATCCTCCCCCCCCCTTTGAACAGCCAGGTATGGCCCCTCAAGCACCCGAAGTTTGGGAACAAATAGTGACACCTCTAACCCCCCCCAAAAAGGGGAAAACAAGAAAAGAAAAAGAAGTAAAGTGTCAAAAAGATGAGCCCTGGACTGAAAGCTTAAGAGGGCAGGAGCGATAGCACAGCAGGGAGGGCGTTTGCCTTGCATGCAGCCAACCCAGGTTCTATTCCCGGCATCCCATACGATCCCCTAAGCATCTCCAAGAGTGATTCCAGAGTGCAGAGCAAGAAGTAGCCCCTGAGCATAGCCAGCTGTGACCCAAAAAAAAGGGGGTTAAAAAGATAATGGATGTTGGTTCTCAGAAGTGAGGGACACTGTAGAAGAAAAGGGAGTGGACAACTGTCCAATGCAGGACAGGAGATGAGGCAAGAAAAATGAGATCCAACGGGGCCAGAGCAACAACACAGCATCTAGGATGCATGCCTTGTAGGGCACCTACCTAGGGTTCGATCCCCAGCACCCCATAGGGTCCCCTGAGCCCTCTAGGAATGATCCCTGAGCACACAGTCATGAGTAACTCCTGAGCACTACTGGGTGTGCCCAGACAAACAAAGAACAACAACAAAAGAGTAAAGTGTGGTCTGAGAAATGTCTGGTGGGCTCGGAAGGTAGAGGTCACTGGTAACACCACCATAGATTTTGGAATGTGGAGCCCAGGATGGCTCAGTGGCAGAGCAGCTGACTTACAGATGGGCTGTGAGTTCTTGTGGTACCACCCACCCCACATGACGAGTGATGAACGTGATCCCAAGAGCACTGCTGTTCGTGATGCTTGGTGCTTGCAGCACGGTGTGTGATAAGCACAACAAAAGTGTATCATCACTGGTGCACACACCAGCACTGAGGCCAACTGTGAAAACACTGTCATACTGAGTGTGTGGGGCCAAGGCCCACAGCTACAACAGCAACAGGGAAACAAGGTAGGGGGGTAGAAGTCATTGGCGGCTGCCATAGTTTAATGAGAGGTGCGTTGGAGAGGAGATGATACAAAGGGACACTTACTTTTTCTTTTTTTAGTTTTGCAGAGAGGAGCAGAAAATTGATGACTGCCTTCACAGGAAAGCAGAGAAAGTTTAGACTAAGAATAGGGGATAGTAAACCGTGTTGCACAGTAATTGGAAGACCCCATAGGAAGAGAAAAGAATAACACCAGTTTGTTTTGCTTTGGTTGTGTTTGGGAGCTACCAGTGCTTGCCAGTGACCTCGGCACTGGGGCTGGCTCCCAGCATTGCCCAGGACTAAACCTGGAGCCCCCACATGTAAAGCACTTGTTCCAGTCTTTTGACCATCTCCCCAGGAAAGTGTATTTCTGCAGAAGCATCATTGTCTTGAAACAAAACACTGCATCTGACACAGAAGAGAACACCAGCCTGGGATGAGGAACAAAGAGAGTAGAGCTGGAAATAGGAGAGGCAGAAAACTACAGGGTTTTATAACAATTTGCCTGGTGGGCAGAGGGAGAAAGGAGCCCAAGTGACACTGGCTGGAGCAGCCCACACTACACAGTGACTGCGTAAGAGCCGAGCAGGGTCAGCGTGGTGGGAAGGCGTTCCTGAAGCGTGTCCTCCCTCAGTTCTTACTTTTCCAGAAGCACAGGGGTCGAGACATCATATTGATCCTCCTCCAATACCACACCATGATGATGAAGATGCTGGGCGTGAGGAAGGTCTTCATGGCAAACCACACTTTGGTGAAGCCCCCGTTCTGGTGGATTCCCTAGGCAGAAAATAAGAGTCTTGAAGTTGAGTCGATCCCTTCTTATTTTCCTACTGTGGGCCACCTTTTGGGGAGAGGTTCAAAGAGACATGGTCTGACTTTCAAGATCTTGTCTTTCAAGATCAAGAACTTTCACACTGTGAAATTCCCTCCTGGATTCCTTCAGCCCTCCTTAGGCAGTGGAGAAATATATATATATATATATATCAGACAGACCAAGATTTGAACCATTAAAAGTCAAAACATTTAGTCTTACTTGACACAGCATTTGCTGATGTTAATATCACCTGCTGGGTGGAGTTCACCCAGCAGACCAGCCTATCACAGCCCGGCTCATCGATAAATATATATATCAAAGGGCTCAAAAGTGCACCCACTCTATGCCCAGGGAATGATTGAGAACATGATCAAAATGTTTCTGTAAGGTTTTCATTGAACATTGGGTGATGTCCTACATGTCTTCACATGTTGAGACTGAGAAAACTTGTTAGGATGAATCCAGAGTGGAAAATTAGGTGGCACAGTACAGTATGGCAGAGTGCTTGTTTATATGTATACGTTGCATTCAATCAATGAAAGCAGGAAACTAAAGATTCTCACTTTTGTAAGGGAAGGATCACGAAGGCAACTCCTGGGTTATGGATGCAGAGAAGCGTCTGGAGCCACATCTCCACAGCGGCTGCTTCACCAAATGCTAAGATCTTACAAGTGACTTTAATGTATTTCTGTACTTAGGGGTTCCTCCTAATTTATGACACTTGATAAGTACAGTTGACCCAGGGACAAAGTAGAAGGTGGGGAAACCACTGTGTATAGCAAAAGATAAAACATTTGTTTGCAACTTCAAACATCGCCCAACTAGTGACCAAAAGTGTTTCCAATAGCATCAACACAAACTTTTCTACATGCCATACATATTCTAAACTAAACTCTTACAATAAACTAAGAGAGAGAAAAGAAAATCCTATTAAGAAACCACAAAATTACATTTCTAGGACTACACCAGACTTACTACTCTAAATTGACATAACTGATATATAAGAAAACCTACATATACGTGGGGTCTGTCAGTTTAAACCTATGTTGCTCCAGTGTGAATCAGATTTCTTGTTTAGATTTAAAAAACATTCTCCTGTTTCCATGTTTTGTTCTTTTCCCCTTGCTCAGAAAATAAAATGGAAAAAAGAAAAACAAGAAAATCACTATTCCCTTGAACATGTGTGTACATGCACGGTGGCACAGTTGGGCTTATTTAACCAAAAATCATGAGTGTTATAATGCAAACTTAAAAGGGCTCTGTGCTTGCCTGGTTGGCAATCTCTATAATCTCTCCAGATATTGATGAGCTCCAGGGTTACGGCAGTCTCATCATTTCTGTTTCTCAGATGATACCAGTAAGAAATAACAGGTACCAAGAGGGAAACATAGATTTCCAATACACTCGCTTAGGAACCTGTGATCTTGGTGACTGCCCCCACACCTCAGGTGACCTAGGCCCATTCCATCACTTACCACCAACCGGATATCCTTGATCTCCCCAATCCCAACATTGATCTTCTTCTTCTCATTCACAGGCAGCCGGATATTTAGAAGGTAGTACTTGTGAGCCACAGACCCGATCTCCATGAAAGGAAGCACGTCACACTCATAGTAACGGCCCTCATGCTCTGGGGTCTGAAAGAAGGATGAGAGGGTTAGAGGCAAGGTACTCAATTTTGTAGAGATGCCAAAATTCTCTTACCTTCGCCTCACATCACTAATTTTAAAAAGGTTAATGCTTAGGGGTTGGAGAGACAGTACAGTGATAAGGGTACTGCCTTGCACAGGGCCACCCTGGGTTCAATGCTCACCTAGCACCTCATATCACCCCCCCCAAACTTCCCTAAGTGCAGAGTCAGGAGTAAGAAAGCTCTGACCACCACTGGGTAAGCCCCAAACAAATACAGACAAGAACACCTAACACTGGGGGAGGATAGCTCAGTGGGTAGGGGTGCTTGCCTTATATGAGGCTGGCCAGCATTTGGTCCCTGGCCCTATACATGATCCCTTGAGTCCTTTCAGGACTGATGCTTGAGTCTAGAGCCAGGAGTAAGTCTTTAGCACTGCCAGGGAGGCCCCCAAACTAAATAAACAAACAAACAAATAAAAACCCAATGCTTAGAGGTACAGATAAAACATCCTGGAGGCTGGTGCCCTCTGCTGACCACCTTTCCCCCCCCTCCCCCTCACCACCCTTCCCACCCTCCACACACACACCTATGTGGAATGAACTGTGGAACAACCAGATTTTTTAGGTGAAAAGCCAACAGCTCTCTCACTGATGTTCTCACCTTTTGAACCTTCATTCCAGCCTTGCATTTTATTCATCCGATTCCCTGGGCTACAAAGGACTAAGATCTGCAACTCAATCCTGGTGTGCACCTAGACAGCTTCCTAGATTGAGGAGGGCTTTTGGCTGATTTCTGATTATTTTTATGGTTTGAATAATCAAACCGTAGCCCAGCAAGAGAAGCTACCAGAAGCTGAAAATTTCTTCCTTTTTATAGATTCCGTGTGTGTGTGGGGGAGGGGGGGGAAGCAAACTCAAAGAGCTCTTGGGATTTAGGGAGAAGAGAAAGGGAAGAAAGGAGTAAGCAAAAGTCCACAGGAACTTTTCTGTCTCCGAACTTCTAACTTCCAAAGAAACAAGTTGGGAAAAAGGAGTAGATGCCTTAATAAAACAAAAATGTAGACCAGTTTCTAAAGAAGTCTTTTGAACTTCCAGCCAACTGAAAGAAGAGGAGTGGGCACCTTCTACATAAGGAGAGTGTGTGTGGGGTGGGGGAAGGGCACGTTGCAAATCTGGGCTCAGCTTCTCTTTGAAAGCAAAACTGTGCTTTCTCCACCAGGACTCCTGCTGTTTCTCCATCCTCTGGGCAGGGCCTGCAAAGGTTTAAGCTATTGTAGGCAGAAACTTCCCCTGATAAAGCAGAGGGCGGCTGCCATTGATGTTTGGGTTTTGTTACAACTTCCACATTAACTCCGAATGTCCTAACCCATGGATACAGGAGACCTACTTTGTCCTGAGTTCTCTGGATCTCCAAAGGTTTTTTTTTTTTTTTTTTTTTGCTTTTTGTTTGAGGGCCATAATCTGCAATGCTCAAAGCTTAATCCTGGCGGGATTTGGAGTATCAGTGGGCTGCCAGGGATCAAGCCCAGGTCAGCTGCATGTGAGACAAGTGCCCTGTCTGTTGTACTATTGCTCTGGACCCATTTCAATCATTTAAAAAAAAAATCTTCAGGGTCAGAGAGAGAGTACCGCTGGAAGGGCATTTGCTTTGCATGCAACCAATCTGCGTCTGAACCCTGGCATCCTTTATGTTCCCCCACGCTGTCAGGAGTAATTCCTGAGTGCAGAGCCAGAACTAACCCTTGAGCATTGCCACATGTGGCCCCAAAACAAAAACAAAGAAACAAACCAAAACAGCGCTTCCAGAGTAAAAAGGTCAAATAGCTGGGGAGAAGGCTCAAGAATCTGCCTTGATGGGGCCAGAGCGATAGCCCAGTGGGAAGGGCGTTTGCCTTGCACGCGGCTGGCCCATGCCGGCCCAGGTTTGATCCCCCGGCATCCCATATGGTTCCCGAGCACCGCCAGGAGTAATTCCTGAGTGCAGAGCCAGGAGAAACCCCTGAGCATTGCCGGGTGTGACCCAAAAAAAAAAAAAAAAAAAAAATCTGCCTTGAGAATATGAGGGCAAGAATCGGATCCCTGGTATTCCAGCGCAATCCTGGCAGTTCTACAGCCTGAGATTCCCAGCACAGCAAGCGCAGAATGTCTGAAAACTACTAAGGCACGAAACTGCAGCAAGCACTAAGGCTGAGCTTGTGAGCATGACAAGAAGCTATGCAAGGCCCAGTGAGCACCACAATTCAAACGTGTGAACGTGGTCAATTCCATGTCATCTCAGCAGGAACATGAACAGAGGAACAAGAAGGTGGAAACAAATTCAGGAGGAAGAGAACAAGTCTATAATCTAGTGTGTGAATTATCTGTGCCCCTTCTGTGATTTTGGAGAAAATCTTTATTGGACAGTCAGAGCTTGGAACACGCAAGAAAACTCTGGATTGAAATATTTAGGTCCAGTTCAGGGGCCATTGTGCATTTCTCTTCCTGCCTCCACTCACTGCAGACATCACTAATCAATCACGGTGGTTTTCCACGCTTTGCGCAGATGGTTCTCACCTTGCAAAATTTAGACACTTCTGTCTAAAGAATTATGCTTCTTTTCCAAACCTCATTGTCAGGGTGGGTGTGCTCCAAGTCTGGAGCCATCTTCCACTTCTCCCTTTATTTTCCTCTTTCACTTACACTAGGGGCTAGTATTAAGGCACTGTGGGAACTGCTGAAAATATCCGGGCTCTGACTCAACCTCAGAGTTGCGCTGATGAGTGCACGGAGGGAGACAGCAGCTGTCAGGTCATGGCAAAAAACAGGTTTCCAAGGGGCTGGAGGCGATAGTCCAGTGGGTAGGGCGTTTGCCTTACGCAGCAGACCTGGGTTTGATCCCCAGCATCCCATATGGTCCCTCAAGCACTGCCAGGTGTAATTCCTGAGTGCAGAGCCAGAAGTAACCCCTGAGCATTGCTAGGTGTGACCCAAAAAAAAAAAAAAAAAAAAGAAACAGGTTTCCAGAGGCCAGAGTGATAGTACAGTGGTAAGGGTATTTGCCTTGCACATGGCCAACCGGGTTTGATCCCCAGCATCCCTGATGGTCCCTCCAGCACCACCAGGAGTAATTCCTGAGTGTAGAGCTAGAAGTGACCCCTGAGCATCACCGGGTGTGACGTCCCCACCCATCCAAAAACATACAAACAAGACACAGGTTTCCAGGTGCGTTTCTCACTGGGGTCTCTTTTCTTTCTAGAAATCCAGAGTTTGAAGGTGGAAGCAAACAAAGGCCTTAGTCAGAGGCCACGTCACTGACTGGATTCTGCCTCTCTCCCAAGGCTGGGATTGAGTGGAGGGACTTTCTCCCCCACAGGGCCATCTCCAGCTCTGCTGGGGACAGGTGGCAGAAAGTAAAGAGTGCACCTGAGGGGTTCTGGTCTCCAAGGCAGGAAGTTCAAACTCTAGCCCTGACTCTGTTCATGGCCAGCTCCCTTGGCTACCAACCTCATTTAGCCTCACTTCCCTGGAAATAAAGCCAGGAGTTTCCATATAAGTGTCCAGGGTTCCTTCTAATTCTTTGTACTGAATCTCTAGAGTCCCGCTTCTCCGTCCCTTTGGAGAAGATAACCGAATGCCCCATGAGCTGCTTTACTTACACTGAAGCTACTAGAAGCATGGTGGAGCCTGGGTTCCTTGCTCACCTACCTGGCTCACAGAGAAATCTCTTGGGACCTGCCCGTGAGGACACGTTCTTATGCCCTGAGATTTTGCTTCTGTCATATCTGGGCACTTAGGAAGAAAGAGTTGCTTCTCCTTACTTCTCTCTCCCCTTCCCCCCTCCTCTTCAGTTCCCCCCCCCCCATTCTGTCTTGGAGACTAGCTAATTAGGACAAATTACAGCAGGTGGCGAGCTAACATTTTTTTTTCTTTTTAAACGTCACAATCCACCAGGGACTGAGAAAGCTTTCAAGCAATTTCTCATTTAATCTTCACACGTAAGACTGAATTTCATGGCAATCAGAAAGTATACGTGTGAAGATTCATTTCCTGCCCTCCTTTCAAGGATTAATCTCTCTTTAGAAGGGGTGAGCACATCCTAAAGATAATTAAGCAAGCATCATTAAAGGCGACTGCAGGCTTCTTACCCGCCTTCCGCATTCTGTACCTCCTGCTCTCCAAGGGCGGAGAGGAAGGGGAGAGTCAGGCCCTTTGGAGGAGAAAAAATAGAATCCAGGCTCTATTCCAAAGCCCCAGTCCTTCAGCTCAGATTCCCCATCACATCTTAAGAGATCCGAGCCCCCATGCCGTTTTTAATTAATTTCCTCCACTGCATTCAGAGATTTAGAAGCGGGAGTTATTCTTTTCTGACTCCATCCAGCTGCACACTACCACTCATTATACCTCCAGATTTCCCAAAGGCAGACCCCCCAAAACAACTCCAGGTGGCTTTTGCTTTAGGGGTGGAGGGGCAAAGCAAGCATGGGGAACAAAGCATCAACCATTAGCAAGATGAAGAGAAGCCATGAGACCTCATGAACGGGGCAGGGAGATAGTACAGCGCTTAGGGTGCTTGCCTCGAATGCTCCAGCATCACATGATCCCCAAGCATCACTGGGTGGACTCCTAGAGGGTACCACTAGGAGTGGCCTCCAGGCCCTGTTATGGGTTTAGATTCCATGGGTTGTGGCTATACACAACCCACCAGTTGTGTAGAGCCACACATGTGTACCAGTGCCACAAACGGTGCTGATATGTAGTGGATGGTTCCCCAACACAGCCCAGGTGGCCAGTTAGCTCACGTCCCCTTCCATCGTCAAACATATCCCAGTCTAGATGTACCATGTAACGGTCACTGTGTGTGTCCGTGAGCACCTCCTCGGTCCTGAGAAAGACTCCCAAGGCATGTTCCCATCCTGCAGGTGCTTGCTGGGCAGTCAGAGGGTGGGGGGCAGAGGCCACAGTCTGGCTCCAGATCCGTGATCTGCATAATGCTGGAACTGTGCATCCAGACCCCCCTATGTGTCCCCCTCTCCAGAGAAGGACAAACTGTGCTGGGTCTGGCCCCTGGAGGCTTCGACCTGCCTTAGCACTTCATGCGGAATCCTAACCCTGAAATTACGGGCAAAACCCAAGTTAGGCAAGACCAGCCCTGGAGCAGAGATGAAGAGGGGGCGACGGGGTGTCCAATCAGTGGGTGGGGGCGACAGAGCTATCCAAGTCCCTGTGGAGTGACTCAGTCAAAGGTGGCCCGTGACAGAATGAGACATCAAACATGTGTTTGGGTGACCTTGGGTCTCTCACATACTTCACAGCAAGCAAATGAGAACATTTCTGTATCCAGAGGAACATCAAAGACCACCCGGCTAGGGAGGCTCCAGACCAACTCCCTAAAGAAACATGAGTGACCAATAGAAGCAGTGACTTTAATTGTTTTCATCTTCACAGAGACCTGGAAAGAAAGGCCTGGGGCCCTGAATCTTGATCTTGGGATGGTGTGTGTGTGTGTGTGTGTGTGTGTGTGTGTGTGTGTGTGTGTGTGTGTGTTTGGGGGGGGGGGGGGTGTTGCATCATCTCTGCTTCTGAGTTTCTGAGTTGTGAGGACTCTCAGACTTTTGTCCCAAAGGAAATTTCTCCCTTACTCTCCATGCTGGGAAGTAACTTTCCTAGGATGTTAGGAAGTCTGTTCCAGGAAGACCCAGGAAGAGGAAGTCTGTTCCAGGAAGACCCAGAGAAGCAGAAGCCCTTGAAGGTGTGAAAAGACCTCACAGTGTGAGAAGTCCCAAATGGATTAAGATTTCTTCCTTAATCTTCCACAGGGGTTTTCCACCAGCTGTGGCATTCGCTGGGGCTGTCCATCACAGGAACTTAGGCTCGGAATCAACCTGAGATGCGCCACGAGCACAGATCTAAGGTGGGGTCTCAAGACTGCTCATGTGAATACCTTCATCACTTTGTCCTCACTCTTTCAGCCATTTACCAGAACCAGAACTCCAAGAGCTGTTTGATGGACGATTTCCAGAAAAACAACTCAATCATTTCACAGATATTCTTTCTTCTGCTGTCTCTCCCTTGGCAAGAATATGTCCTACAGCTCCAGAGTCCTGTTCTCAGCTGAGAATCATGACCAAATTCTGTGGGTCACACACACCGAGGAACACACCCGTAAACTCTGACAAACCTTCCCCACACCTGGAAAGCCATGAACCTTCCTCGTAGGCAGCCACTCTCGTACCTTGGGGGATGTGAAGGTACATTTGAGCTTCCGGGCACTCTCCTCATGGGCCATTTCAGTCCACTCAGCCAATGAGTCATCACGGTAAGCCAGAGAGACATCCATGGACACTTCCGCATTTTCTCCTGAAAGAAAAGGATGCACAGTTCAGCAACGGCTTCGGGAAGACATTCGGGAAACAGGTTTCGGCTGTCGGGGGCAGTGCTGTGCCAGCAAGCCTTATGTTTGTTCCTCTTAAACCCGAAGCTCCAAAGGAAAGATTGAAAACGCACAGAATGGAAGTCTCTGCTGGTTGCTGGGTCTTTGTCACCACGATCCAGCACCCAGTTTCCCTCTGTGATCAGCACTTTGCGTGCTGCATAGCACCCACGGTCCTGCCTGTGCCCATGAGTTTCCCCCAAGCTGAGGGGTGTTTTTCTAGGGAAGCACCATAGGTCGGGGCCCTTGCCCGCTGTAACTCCCCTTCCTGCAGTTTCTCTCCTCTCTGAACTATAGGGGTAAGTAAGCTTCAGTGTGTGCTCTCTGGACACTCTCAGTCTGAGAGTAGCCTCTGTTAAATGATCATCTGAAAGGATTATCCAAGGTGTGGGGGTGTAGGAAAAACCTAAGGGGGAAATGTATGTATTGTAAGCCACAATTTGTGCAAGGCAGACGCCCTACCCAGTGGGCTATGGCTCCGGCCCCATGTAAGCCACAATTTGTAAGAGAAGGGAGAGAGACAGAGAGAGAGAAAGAGAGAAATAGGTGGAGAAGAAAGAAGATAAAGGAAGAAGGAGGAGGAGGTGTAAGAGGAGGAAAAGGAGGAAGAGGAGGAGAAGGAGAAGAAGAAGGAGGAGGAGGATGAAGAGGAGGAGGAAGAGGAAGATAAAGAGAAGGGGGAAGGGGAAGGAGGAGGGAGAAGCAGAAGAAAGAAGAGGAAGAAGAAGGAGGAGGAGGAGGAAGAAGAGGGAAGAAGAAGAAAGAGGAAGAAGAGGAAGAAGAAGAAGAGGAGAAGAAGAAGAAGAGGAGGAGGAGGAGGGAGGAGGAGGAGGAGGAGGAGGAGGAGGAGGAGGAGGAGGAGGAGGAGGAGGAGAGGAGAAGAAGAAGAAGAAGAAGAAGAAGAAGAAGAAGAAGAAGAAGAAGAAGAGGAAGAAGAAGAAGAGGGAAGAAGAGGAAGAAGAAGAAGAAGAAGAAGAAGAAGAAGAGGAGGAGGAGGGAGGGAGGAGGAGGGAGGAGGAGGAGGAGGAGGAGGAGGGAGGAGGAGGGAGGAGGAGGAGGAGGAGGAGGAGGAGGAGGAGGAGGAGGGAGGGAGGAGGAGGAGGAGGAGGAGAAGAAGAGAGAAGAAGAAGAAGAAGAAGAAGAAGAAGAAGAAGAAGAAGAAGAAGAAGAAGAAGAAGAAGAAGAAGAAGAAGAAGAAGAAGAAGAAGAAGAAGAAGAAGAAGAAGAAGAAGAAGAAGAAGAAGAAGAAGAAGAAGAAGAAGAAGAAGACAAAAGAAAAAGGCCTACCACAGATGCAAGAGAGGGGAGGGAGGGAATTTGGGGATATTGGAAGGGTGGTGGAGGGTTGGATGCCGGAACTCTATGTGGCTGAGACCTAATCATTAAAAGATTTGTAGTTATATATCTCACAGTGGTATAATAATAATAATAATAATAATAATAATAATAATAATAATAATGATAATAAACAATAAAAACAATAACCCAAAGGGAGCAGAATAGCTTTGGGCATAATTCAGTTAGGGTGGGGGGGGAAATTAAGGAAAGTAAATTTTTCAGGGGTGTATTGAGTGATTTTATTTCTGAAAAATGGTGCAGTAGGTGCAGAAAGTGTGGGCACCTGTTCCCTAAGCTTTCCATACAATCTCTACTTCTCTAGAATGCAAAAGCTCCTCTAATGTGAAAGATGTGAAGAGAAAACATGAAGAGAGTCTCCATAGTTAAACCAGGCCAGAGTCTCGGTGTGTGTGCACACAAACTGCGCATGTGAATGTCAGCACAGAGTTCCCATCAATTAAGAGACGAAACGGGTTGCACTCATTGAGGAGATTACATCAACTAAAATCACATCATCCATTTGCCTGTTTCATTTCTTGGTTGGGCCTACACAGTGGTCCCTCAGGGACGTGTCCAGTCATCAATTTCAGCTAGGCAGACTCCGAGCACACTGGGTGGTGTCATGGTGGGGCCCAAGGGGTAGTAGTCCTACCTCTTTTGCCTCTCAGTCCGATTCTGGCAGTGAACAGAGTCAGGGCTGAGGCGGGGCCTACAGGGTTCAGAGGTGAGGCTGGAGTGATAAGCCAGCAGCTAAGGCACTTGCCTTGCATGTGGCTGTCCCGGGTTCAATTCCCACCACTTTCTATGGCCACATGGGCCCCATCAGGAGTGTTCCCTGAGCTCAGAACCAGTAGTAAGCCCAAAGTGTGTGGCTCCAAAACAAAAGTAAGAAGCTTAGGGAATGTTTGCTTGGCTAAGTGAAGCTCAGAGTCTGTCTATTGCCTGGGGTAGGGCCAGGCCAGCTCCAGCTCCTCTGGGCTGCCAGAGCTCTATTATGCACCATGATCCCGCCCATTTCTCCGGGTCAGCAATAGGACAGCAGCTAAGGTGCTTGCCTTTCACATGACTGATCCGGGTTCTATTCAGCACCATATGGTCCCGAGTCCCATCTGGAGGGACCCCTGAGCTCAGAGAAAAAAGACGGCCCTGAGCACATCAGCAGTGGCCCTAAAACAATAACCCAGGTCTACATTTCTCATCTGAGCACTAGGAATGAGGACTTTAAAGTATCTAACAAGGGCTCTTGTCAAAGCCAAAGATGCAAAGCTACCAATCCCAGAAGCTCAAAAAGGGTCTTATCAATTCATTTGTTGTGTTTCTATGGTTTAGAGCTGAGCTGGTCTTAGAGCAGAGGTGGTGGGTGGAGAGTAGAACAGTGACTAACACACAGCTGACCCAGGTTCGAATCCTGGCTTCCCATAAGGTCTTCTGAGCCTGCCAGGGTGATTCCTGAGTGTAGAGCCAGGAGTAACCCATGAGCATCACTGGATGTGGCCCTAAACCAAAACAAAACAAAATAAAACAGAAAGAACACAAGTGGGAGTGGGCCTGCTTAATCTGAGTGCATCATGTTCATTTATTTATGACCACAGGCAACTATTATTTAAAAAATGTAGAGAAAGCTCCTTAATTATGCATGAGCAAATCTATTTCAGCTTGATATCAATGAAAAGAAAATCTGCCCCAAAGGACTGATGACAAGAAAGGGAGATGGATTGATAATTTTTAAAAGGGCATTAACACAACTTATCCAATTAATAAGACACAGAAGGAAAAGGCTGCCGTCACCACAGACGCCCAAACATGTTAACCTCTGAGGCTGATTAAAATTCTTAGCTTGATATTAATAGAAATCTTCATAGTAAGATATAGGAAAATCTTCTAAGTCCTATGCAAATGCCATGCTTCTTGGTGGTAACATGTATGTGTGTGTGTGTGTGTGTGTGTGATTTAGCTTGGGCCTAACCTCGTGGTGCTGGGGGCTCCCCAGTACAGTGTTGTCAGGTTATTCCCAGCAGTGCTCCGTGGACCAAGAAGTCCCAGGGATTACACCTGGGGTTCCCTATATACTCTCTGATCTCCACCCGTGGTTGCTTCCAGTGGAGTGGGAATTACCCCAGTAGTTTTCGAAAATAATGATTATGAGGTTGCATAAACTCTAGGGTTTCTATTCAGGCTTACAGGCATACTTTGAGAAGTATTGTCTGCAAGACATTATCAAAAAAGTTAAAAGCAAGGTCAGTGGTCTTTGAGTACCACCATATTAAACACTAGTCAAAAACACAAGCAAGCAGAAAAAAGTTTCTTTTATTTGCAGATGATATCATTGTTTACCTGGAAAACCAGATAAAAACCAACTAAACACAATTTGTATTAGTAAGAAAGTTCACACAGCTGATAAACAGATAATTATAGGTCAATAGCCTCATAGTCCAGATACCAACCATTTAGAAAATATTCTGGAAAACACCATGCATTCATTAGCCTTAGTAAACAAAATATAAAATCAACATAAATGTAATATCGAATAATGTAATCGATGCACAGATAAAGAATTTTTTAAATGTAGAACTTCTTTAAAACACACTAAAGCAAAATGTTAATAAATGGGACATCTGGGGTCCAAAGGAATAGCCCAGTGGCTGAGAACACCTGCCTCATAGGCAAAAATTCTCCAGTTCAGTTCCCGGTGCCCATACCTGCTCCAGACCTGCATTCTGCACAATTTCCAGTCACACTGAAACCTGGCATGCATAAGCACCACAGCAAAGGGGTGTGACCCCTCTTTCTCCCCCAGTAAGCAACTAAACAATAACACAACTAGGAAGTGAGAGAGTCCTGGTTAGTGCGTAGGCAAGTATCACAACCTGGTATGCACCAAGCAAGCACAGACTGATGTGCAAGCATTACAGCCAGGCATTTGTGTGATCCCTCATCACAACATCAACTACAGTGAAGGAAAGGGAGGAGTAAAAGGCATAATTTAAAAAAAAATCAGGGGGGCCGGAGCAATAGTCCAGTGGATAGGCGCTTTGCCTTGCACGCAGCCAACCGGGTTCAATCCCCAGCATCCCATATGGCCCCACTGAGCACCGCCAGGAGTAATTCCTGAGTGCAGAGCCAGAAGTAACCCCTGAGCATTGCCAGGTGTGACCCAAAAATCAAAAAAAAAAAAAATCAGATCTGAGAAATGTACAGCAGAACAGGTGAGTGCTTGCACAAGAGAGGAAAGGGTTCAATCCCTGGCACCCCATATAGTGCCCTAAGCCCCACCAGGAGTGATCCCTGCACACTGTCAGTTGTGCACCCCAAAACAAAAGTGGGGGGAAAAGGGGGGAGAATGTGTTATGTTTTTAAATCAATGGGAGATTTGATTTAAAAACAAAAAAGAAATATATATATATTTCTTTTGTTTTTAAAAGGAATCCGGAGTTCTGACCTCCGTCGCTATTCCAGAATCAGGGACGCTGTCTCGTTTGCCAAGGCATCGAAAATCAGAAAATCAGATGGGCTGGACATGTAATGCGATTTGGAGACAACCGCTGGACTAGAGCCATTACCGACTGGATCCCACGGGATGTCAAAAGATCACGTGGCCGCCCACCTACAAGATGGTCAGACTTCCTTATTAAGACCCTGAAGGAACGGTTTGATGCTCTTCATATTCCTGAATCAACCAGATGCCATTGGGCTACATTGGCACGTGATAGGGTCCAATGGAAATGTTACTGGCGCCCGCTCGAGCAAATTGATGAATAACGGGATTCAAGTGATCAAGTGATATATATATATATATATATATATATATATATATATATATATATATATATATATATACATATATATATATAAATTTATTTTTTTTTTGTTCTTTTTGGGTCATACCCAGCAATGCTCAGGAATTACTCCTGGTGGTACTTGAGGGACCATATGGGATGCCAGAGATTGAACCCGTATTGGTCGTATGCAAGGCAAATGCCCTACCGGGCTGGGCTATCTCTCTGGCCCCAAGATTTAATATTTCAAAGGTGTCAGTGGTTGAACCATGCGCTTTGAAAGGATCTGTTCTGTCTGGTCTCTTCCAGCCATGCTCACCATAGAAAAAGTGGCCACCCACAGTCTGATCCCCTCCTCTATCAGCTTCTAGAACCTGCTCCGGAAACCCGGGGCCCTGTACAACAGCTTTGTGCTTCTTCCTCCTCTCTGAGACTGTTTGCGCCTTTGGTTGTGGGGTTTTCAAAGGTTGTTCTAGGCAGGGCACTTAGACCCAGCTTGAGGTGCGAACGGGGACATGCCCACAGAGCCCCTCCCTTCCTATGGGCGATAAGCTGGGGGTTGAGGTGGGGAGAGTGGCGTTTGGGAAGAAAAGGCCTCCGGGAGACCCCATGCCCTACTCAGCACATTTTGACACAGAATTCCAGGGATTCCTAGAATTCCAAGTTCCACTGCGGCTTACCCTTTAGGTAAACACATTGCAGGTAGAGGCTAGAACTTGGCTGCCTTGGCAACCTGTTGGCTCATTTGCTTCCCACTGAGACCAGGCCACAGCACAGCCAGTTCTCTTCTCTGGGCTCTGCAAACACTGGCGTCAGGGCAGGTGCCTCATGCATGGAGGGGTCCAGCCAGGCTCCCGCTCACCTGCTCGCTGGGAGTTCCCAGAGAAAAAGGGTTGTTGAGAATGTTATTCAAATTTAACAAAACCTTCAAACATGGTTTTTCTGTAAAACACCCCTGTGGTTTCCATGCCCTTCTCTGGATTGGTGTACTAACACCCCTCTGAAGAGGGCCTGGATATTTCCTTTTGGTTAATGGGTAACTGAGGCTCTCGGTTCTTAGAAAACTTGCCTGAAATTGTGTTCTTGTGTATGGTAGGTAGAAGCAAGACAACTATTTTAAAGTATCTTAAAAACTATCATTTTTTTACACTTAAAAAGAATTATTTTATGGAGGGTCAGTGAGATTAAACAAGGGTTTATATGTACTGTTTTGCATGCACTGGCTCTGGCTTGACAGCAGGTGCCATATATGGTCCTCCCAGCATGCCTGGGAGGATTCCCTGAGCCAGGAGTGAGCACGAGTACTGCTGGGTAAACCTCCCTCCCCAAAATTCAGGGCTGAGGGTGAGGGAGACAGCTCAAAGGACTGGAGCACATGCATTACATGAAGTCTTGGGTTCTAGCCTTGACTACATGGTCCTATGAGACTAAGACTGACCCCAGCACTGAGGGGGAGCAGTAGCCCCCAAACACTGCCAGGTGTGTTCCAGAAACAAACTTTTTAAAACAATGCCTTTCACCCCTTCAGATTAAAGAGAAATCTGCTAATAGTCTCTATTAGTGAAAAACATGAATTGTAAGACTTTAAACAGGGCCTTTCAGGGCTATAGCTCAGCGCATGGGTGTTGGGGTGTGGGACGCCCCGTCCTAGCTCCAAATGTGGCATCACAGGCCCTGAGCTCATCCACCAAGCAAGGAGTCCTGGGGGCTCCATCGGCTGAGCCCTGCAGTCCCACAGCCTCAGGCCCGAACACTGGATGGCCAAGCATCACCAGGAGTGACACCCCACACTGTCAGTTGGGGTGCACAACTGACAGTACACAGGAATCACTCCTGGTGGGGCTTAGGGAACTGGCACTCCAGTTGCTTGGGGAAAACACCAGTCCCCCAAAATACTCCTTGTAGACCTCTCTCCTCAGCCCTTATATCTATCCTTTAAGAAAGACATGGTAGAAGTGTTTTAGCCCCCCAAAATACGAGACTGGGACCTTCCGTTTGTGAGGTGAGTCTGCCCAGGGACCCTGCTTTTGATCACCACCTTTGTGGGTGGAAATCAGCAGAATTCAAAAGAAACCGAAGCCGTGTAAACAAGTAGCCGCCCAAACTCTCCTCTCCGACTCCCTCTGCAGCAGTTAGGCAGGAGAGGGTCGGGCAGGGAGAAATATGCTTGGAATTCTCCAATCTGAGCCTTGTGGGAAGAACGGCTGAAACCTGCGCAACCACATTTCCAAAACTGACTGCAGACACAAGACAGGACCCAAACAACATGGAGCCGGAAGTCGCCAGAGTCCACGCTGCGGTTCTGCTCAAATCACTTGGAGTCCCACAGACATGTGGATCTGGCGGGGGTGACGCTGAGGCGATGTATTACCTCATCTCCCTTTGGCAAGAGAAGACAAAAAATTCGGTTGCTCTGAAGCATCCCACAATGTTTAAATTTCAGTAACTAAATCACTTTAATAGTAAGAGCAATTCAATTCAAGCAAAATGGCACAGAACCTTTTTTTTTTTTGGGGGAGCAATGCTCAGGGGTTACTCCTGGCTCTGCACTCAGGAATTACTCCTGATGGTGCTCAGGTGTCCATATGGAATACCGGGAAACAAACCTGGGTCCACTGTGTGCAAGAAAATGCCCTTCCCGCTCTACTATTGCTCCGCCCCAAAACGGCACAAAATCTTCAACAGAGCAGAAGAACCGGTAGCCAGGTCACTCTGGAATAGACCATGTTTTAAAGCGGCCACCACGTCACCATTCCTTTTGCCCATTGAAGTGTCCAGTGGAGTTATTCTAAGGCTTCTGATACTGTCCATGAATTTTAACACCTGTTCTGCCTATTCTCATTCATCCCCTACTGACTTCTCTGTATACAGGTTGGGGCCCGGATTTTATGTTTCCTATTTGTGAGGTTTTGCCCCTCAAGGTGTTGGAGGTGTGGCCTTGGTGCCCGGCAGGTGGCAGACAGGAGACAGGCTTGTCTACACCCAGGGCTCTGCCCCGGGCCCTGAATGGTGATGGTCTGACATAGAAAAAGACTGGGTCCCCTGGGATGAAATCAGAGCCACAGCAGAGCCTAGCAAGCTACCCATGGTGTTTTCAATATGCCAAAAATAGCAACAAAAATCGACCCTCATTCCCAATGAATGGGACGTTACTGGTGCCCACTTGTGCAAATCAATGAACAATGGGAAGAAAAGCGACATTTGTGAGGTGAGTCTGACTTTGGAAGGAACCATCACAACACAAAATATCGGATTCAAACCTTGAGTGCAGCATGGATTATTGCCGTCTTTTAAGGTGCATCTTAAAAAAACAAACAAAACTGAGTACAGCAGGTAAGGCAATTATTTTATGTGAGGATGACTGGAGTTTCATACCTGACTCCCATAGGATCCCCTGAGCTCCACCAGAAGCAATCCCAGAGCTAGGAGTAACCCCTAAGCACCACTGAATGTAGCCCCCAAACAAAAACAATAAAACCCTACCTAAAACCTTGGTTGAGAGAGAGAGAGAGAGAGAGAGAGAGAACAGCAGGTTTGTCTTACACAGTACTGACCTAGATTTGATCCCAGCATAGAGTCACTGTAGTCCCCCAAAAATAAGACAAACATACAAAAAACAAAACAAATTGAACCCAAATACCCAAACCCCCCCCCCCGCCCAGAAACCTGCTGCCTTCGGGGCCCCTCTACACTGGATTTTATGATGACCTCCCTGCCCTATGCATGTCCACTCAGAAATTCTCAGCTTTCTTACTTATCAGAGTAAAGTTTACTTCTAGGATTGTGAGATTATTGAATTAATTAATCTACCAAAAACACTCTTAGACTAGCACAGAATACATGAAAGGCTGCCTCTTGTGATTTGATTAGGGGAGTGAAACTCTTCTGCCTCCCTTGTCCTGAAAATAATGACCTGGTTTCAAGAGTGTGCTCTTCCCACTGGGAAGCCCATCCCCATGGGAACGCACTGGGCCCAGGAGCCAGCCAGCCTGGGAGGTCAGCTGTCTGAATCATGCTCTCTTCTGACTCCAATGGACTCGGAAATAAAGTTCAGCTTTGATGATTGTGTTACATGTAATAAGACGCTGGTTTCGTGACTCTTGCGTGGGCAATACCCCACCAACCTTCTACCCCGCTTCCTGGAGATAATGAAGGGGAAGCATCCAATTTGAACTCCATGGGAGAACAGCAGGAAGACCAATGTTACCTCTGGCTCCCGGGGGAACCTTCCCTATAAAACCAGGACACTGGTTCTACCAGTTTCATGGAGGAAAGTTGTTAAGTATGGATTCAGGGCTCTGACGCATTTGAAATACCTGGTTTTCCACATCTAGACCAGGCCAGCCCCTTTGCCATCCTAGCTGCTCTGACTTTAGAAACACATCTGGATTGGATGGAAGATTTTCTTAGGGCGGGAAGGCGGAGGCGATGTGGGATGTTCCTTACCCTTACTCTTGCCATCTTTTTATGGGGCGAGTGCCTTTATACGAGGCAACTCACATTCTAGGTTCTGCTGGCACTGTGCCGGGCAGCAGAGTGGAGGAACAGGTAGAAAGATCATCCGTTCTTACTGGGCGCTCAGACCAGTCCCATCTGGAGTAGTTTCCCCACACCAGGGAGAAAGACCCATCGGTTTCCCAAAAAATTAGTGGGACGTCAGAGAGAAGAGAGAGCCTTCTGCAGACACCCCAAATGGCACAGAGGCAAAGCCTGAAAGGCCAGAACAAGCCTTAAGAAGCCCAGGGAGGCTCTTTAGTATAAGAATGGTCTTGGCATTTTATACATACATACATACATACATACATACATACATACATACATACATACAATGACACCATCCAAGGTCAGGCGAAACATGGATCAGGAGGGCTTGTCAAAGGTGGAAATTACCACAAATGTGTGGGAGTCAGAGGTTAGGTAAGACAGAGAAGGGACCAGTGTGCTAATAACTGTCAAAAGTGCTAATACCAACCTAGAACTGAGCATTAAATCACTTGATCACTTGAATCCGTTATTCATCAATTTGCTCGAGAGGGCTCCAGTAACATTTCCATTGGACCCTATCATGTGCCAATATAGCCCAATGGCATCTGGTTGATTCAGGAATATGAAGAGCCTCAAACCGTTCCTTCAGAGTCTTGATGCATTAAATACAGGTAAAAAGATACACATGATAACCTCTAAGTGTATGTATTGTAATCCACAATGTGTAGAGAGAGAAGAGAGAAAGAGAGAGAGAAAGAGAGAGAGAAAGGAGATAAAGAACCTGCTATAGAGACAGGCTAGGGGACGGGGGGAGGGAAGTGGGGACAACGGTGTTGGAAGATGGGCACTGGTGGAGGGATGGATGCTGGAATACTGTATGAAACCCAAACATGAACATCTTTGAAATTGTATATCTCATGGTGGTATAATAAAATATTTAAAAAAATGGTCTTGGGGGAATGGGAGCTGGTTTTGAAATAATGAACCCTGAGACCCCTAAATGTCTCTCCACATAACACTCTCTAGAGGCGAGGGGTAACAGCAGTTACCTGGCGGCCAAACAGACCCATGTTCACATTTTTAGTGATTCCTTTCTTGCTACATGACCTAAAATAAGTCTTGGTGACGCCATTTTCCAAGACTGCTGATAGGAGTACTGGGAACAGACGCATCGAGAAAAGAAAAAACACCACTAATTCCCTTTTCCAGTCAGTCCTGGGTCTTCAAAATAGACTTGTGACCAATTAAGTGGAAATAAAGCGGGGAAAGCAGAAGGCTTTGGAGACAAGAAAGAATGATTTTATGGTTGTCAAAAGCTCTGAGGTTCCCGAGAAACCTGGATTTTCCTGGGACCTGGCCCCCAGGGGCAGGGCAACAAAAGCGAAAGATTTCCAAATGTTGCTCTGTATTCCCACATTCCATGGGGAGCCGCCAGTGCTCAGGGTTTGTTTGGGTAACCTCAGAAGGAGACAACCTCCTCCCTGCCTCCGGCAGATGTATAATGGGAGTTTATTTATGCCCACGTTCCTTCCGCATCAAAAACTCTGTGACCTGGTTTGTATTTTTTTTTGACGCTTTCAATTAAGGAAATAACAAAACCAACCCTGTCCTTGATCTGGCAAAAAAAAAAAAAAGAAAGAAAAGAAAAAAGAAAAGAAAAGACTGAGCTAATTATAAATGTGGCCTTGGCTGTTTTCTTACAATGATGCCTTGCAGGCTTAGGAGTGAGCAGTCACATAAATGAGTAAAATGGCTTTGCAAACCACCCTAACAGTTTAATTCCTATTTCCTCTCTTCCATCTTCCCTTTCATGTGAAGTCTACGCATTGTGGAGAAATGTCCATTGGTAAGAAGGCATCTTCCTTAGCCTCATAAACAGTCCACAGATGCACAGGAAAGTAATGACCTCTTGGTTGAGTTAAGCCGGCAAGAAGAAGTTGAGAGACAATACCTCATGCCAGTCCCTTTGCAAAAGACAACAATTCAATGGAAATATACCCACGTGGGCCATGGAGATGGCTCAAAGGTTTGGAGCCCTTGCTTTGCCTGTTGGAGTTGCTGGCTCAATCCCTGCCACCTTCCCCACCTCCTACCCTCAGTACCTGCCAGAACTGACCCTGGAGCACACAGCTGAACGTCACCTGAGCACCAACATGTGGGGTTCCAAAAATTTTTTGGAAGTCCACTAATGTCAGAGATATAACACAGCAGGCAGCATGTTTGCTTTGCACACAACTGACCCGATTCTATCCCCAGAACCCTATATAGATCCCCATTTCCTCCAGGAATAACCCCTAAATGCAGGACCAGGAAGGAGTAAGCCCTGAGCACTGCCTAGCGTGGTCCAAAAAATAAACAAACAGGGATATACCTGACAACTTTTGGTATCTATATTGCAAGCCATAATGCCCGAAAGAGGGGAGGGGAGTGAGTGAGTGAGTGAGGGAGGGAGAGAGAGAGAGAGAGAGAGAGAGAGAGAGAGAGAGAGAGAGAGAGAGAGAGCTGCCTGTCATAGTGATGGGGCATTTGAAACTGGGGACATTGGTGGTGGGAACCTACGTTGGTGAAGGGGCATGTGTTGGAATATTATATGGCTGAAACCACATCATGAACAACTTTGTAACTGTGTTTCTCACTGTGATTCAATTAAAAAATAGAAATATTTAAGTAAACAAAGGTAAACAATTCCACTTCTACCTCAGGACTAGGCACCCCTTGAGAGTGCTAGGATCTGAGTTCTATCCCCAGCAACAGTCTCTGCCCAGCAGTGAACCTTCCTGGCGGGCTCTGAGCACTACAGAGAGTAGTCCAGGTCCTCTGAGCACTGCTTGGGAGGTCCCCAAAAGAATTTTTTAATTAAAAACATTTTTAAACATTAAAAACAGGCACCTAACCCTCCAACGTCCCATGCCGCTCTTCAGGGTGAGCTGTGTCAACTGTTTTGTTAAGAAAATGAATTACAGGACTCTGAAAAGGACACCCGGATGGTCGGGGGGGGGGTCCTGCTGACCCTTCCCTCCATTCCTGCAAACTTGTCCCCAGGGGTTTCAACTGTCTCCTCAAGGACCACCATCGGTGGTCAGTCCATGATCTTGTCTGATCTAGTCACTCGCCTAATACCGCCCATCCTCCCTTCAGCGGCTCGAAAGAAGAGGGGCCTGGCCCAAGTACCAAACCATCAAGTCCATACTGGAGGGCGAGTATCTAGACACAGCCTTGGATTCCCGAAGCTCTGCTGGGGGACCCTCTCCTCCCCACCCCGAAAAAAAAGTAAAGAAAAGGAAAGGGAATGCCACTAGCAGACCCATCCCTGACGCCGAGGCTCTACAAACACTGGGCCCAGGGTCCCAACAAGGCCTGGAACCCCTTCAGAGTTCATTCAGCAATGCCGACTACTGTTTTACAGTCGCTACTTGGGGTGACTTACTGGACTCATCTTGGCAGGCGCACCCTATTTGTAAAGGTATCTCCCCCACCGCCTCCCGACCCTTCTAAAGTACTAGATCACTAGATCACTAGATCACTAGATATCCCTTATTCATCGATTTCCTCGAGAGGGTGCCAGTAACATTTCCATTTGACCCTATCACGTGCCAGTGTAGCCCAATAGCATCTGGTTGTTTCAGGAATACGACGCGCCTCAAACCGTTCGTTCAGGGTCTTGACGAAGAAGTCTGACCATCTTGTAGGTGGGCGGCCATGTGATCTTTTGACATCCCGTGGGATCCAGTCGGTAATGACTCTAGTCCAGTGGTCATCTCCAAATCACATTACATGTCCAGCCCATCTGATTTTCGATGTCTTGGCAAATGAGACAGCATCCCTGACTCTGGAACAGCAACAGAGGTCAGAACTCCGGATTCCTTCTCTCACTTGAGTGAGGCGTGATATTCCAAGCATAGCTCTTTCCATTCCTCTCTGGGAGACCCGAATAGCATTCTCATCCTGCTTTCATAGGGTCCAGGTCTCTGAGGCGTATGTTAATGCAGGGAGAACGGTGGAGTCAAAGAGATGTGCCCAGAGCTGGAGGTTCTTTGTCCTTTTTAGCCATTTCTTCGATGCCTTTGAAGGCATTCCATGCCGCTCTCTTCCTCCTGCGCAGCTCAGGTTTTAGGTCGTTCATCATGTTGACTTCTCGACCTAGGTACACACAACTGCTGCATTCAGAGATGTTTGTTCCATTGAGAGTGAATGGGGCCTCTGGAACTAGTCCATTTTTCATGAACATTCTAAAGTACAGTCACAAGAAAACTTCCTTTTCTCTGGGCCTACAGATAATTCCTCTTCTCATCTTCGGGATTATCTGGGTTGAGGTCTGCCTTTAATTTATTCATTTTTGGCTTTTTGGGTCATATCCAGCCATGCTCAGGAATTACTCTTGGCGGTGCTTAGGGGACTCTATGGAGTGCCAGGGGTTGAACCTGGGTTGGCCGCATGCAAGGCAAATGCCCTACATGCTGTACTCTAGCCCCTGGTTTCCCTTCTCTTACCCATAAAACCCCCTTAAAAAATAAAACCAGAGCAAACAGGACACTGTCGCCCCACCCCAACCCACTCTCACCATCTCTGCTGTGCCCAGGTCCTGGGTCCTCCCCATGTCCTATTCAGACTGTTAGGTACATGCTGGTCTTCCCTAGAGGCCCAACTTGTCTTTCTGCAACAGTTATTTGTCACCTTTGCTGAATTCCTGGGTAGCATCTTCTTTCTCCCAATACTCCCATCACCCCCAAATTCTCCCCATCTCTCCAGCATCTCTATGCGTTCATGGGGGCTCTAGAATTTGCATGGATTCTTTGACCCATTTTCCTTCCCTCACCCTCAAAGACCTCAGAAAAAGGGCTCTCTTCATATTTGATGCCCTACTTGCTTCAAAGAAAGAAGTCCCAATGTACAAAAGGGAAGGGAGAGAGAAGAAGAGGAAGAAGAAAAGTTCCTGCCATAGAGAAGGTGGATAGGGGGGAGAGAGAAACTGGTGACATTGGTGGTGGGAAATGTGCACTGGTGGAGGGACAGGTGTGGAACACTTTATGACTGAGACCCAAATATGAACAGTTCTGTAATGGTCTATATCTCAATGATTCAATAAAATTGAAAAAAAAAAAAGACAAGACAGTGAGTCTATTGCCAGAACAGGGTGGAAGGGGAGTTTTATAGGGGGTGCTCCTGAGGAAGGGCCATCCACCCCCCCCTTCTGTATGAATAAGTGGCCCCAGTGTCTCGCTTGAGAGGCCTAGTGGGGGCTGCCGGGAGACAGGGTGAAACCACAGCACTTGAAAGCAGAGATCTGACCCGGTCTCGACTTTGGGATGAAGAAAAGCAATGAAAAGGAAGGCCTCTGAGCTGTGCATGAGGGTTGCCTATAGCGAGCAGAGACCAGAAGACTAGAGGCAAGAATGTACAGAGACAAAAGTCTGCAGAGGTCCTTGGCATCTGTGCCAAGTGTCCACCCATCTACTCAAGTCTATTTTACCAAGAACTGAAATCCTAAAGCTGGTACTGCTGCTGAAATGGAGTCGCCAGTCCCAGTATCCCATCCAAGTACTAACCAGGCCCGACCCTGCTTAGCTTCTGAGATCAGACGAGATTGGGTGCGTTCAGACTGGTATGGCTGTAGACAGTCCCAAATGCTGGATATTCCATTCATTCCCACTCATTAATTTTTTTCCTTCTACTTAATATTATTTTGTAGAAGTCTCACCTGGTCATGTTGAGGGGACCCAGAGTCACCTCCCAAGATACGCGAGGTGGAGTGGAGGTGAGACTGCATAGTGCTAGAGACTGACCTCATGGTTTTGCATCTACCCTATGAGTTATCTCCAAGGACCCTCCACCAAGTCATTTTAAGGACCTGTTAGCCTTCATACACAATAGCATGAAACCAGAATCAAAGTACAAGGCCAAGTTCTTAAGTCCCCTTGGTTGTTCTCAGGGAAGCAAAGAAGGCAAGTAGAGATGCACACATTATAGTAAATACAATGGGAAGTTCACAGGCAGTTCATAGAAGTGCATGTGACACCCAAAGGCTGAGCACAGACGGGGCATCAGGGGTGAGCAGACATGGCATGGACCCAAGGAATTAATTCCCTGCCAGCCACAGGCTGTGTAAGCAAGTGTTCACCAGGTAAACTGAGAAGAAGAGAGGCAGAGGGAGCCCCTCCTCCCACCGTCCTCCATGGCAGAAGCAAAGAAGCTCAATCCTCATCCAATAGGGTGGAGACAGCAGAGGAAAACCAACCAGGTGGTAGACCAGAGGGGGTTGGTCATAACCGGGACCTGCTGTCCGTCCACAGCGTGGCATCCTGTGCGGAGGAACATTTAAAGATGGCAATGTGGCCCTGTGTGAGGGGCTAACTAGCATTTGTTAGGGGGTTACGGGCTCAGGAGAACTGCAGGCTACTAAGGCTCATGGGACTTTACACAACCCTCTGGTTGTGCAAACAGCACCAGGAAGCGTTGGTCCCTTTTCTCAAGAAATTTCTACAATTACCAAGAACCAACTATGAACACCTTTGTAATTGTATGTCTCACGGTGGTATAATAAAAAAAAAAAAAATAAAAAATTTCTACAATAAAACCATCGTTTCGGAGGAGGCTAGAGAAGCCCGAAAAGGGCTGGAGCGATGCAGCGGTGGGTAAGGAACTGGCCTTGCCTGCTCGCATGGGGTTGGATCTCCGGCACCCCACATGGGCCGCATGAGCACCAGGAGTCAATCCTGAATGCAGAGCCAGGAGTAAGTCCTGAATACTAGTGGGTGCAGCCCAAGAAATGAAAGAGAGAGAGAGAGAGAGAGAGAGAGAGAGAGAGAGAGAGAGAGAGAGAGAGAGAGAGCTTCAGAAGAATGGCAAAGCACTGGACGGATGTTATGGCAATAGCTCTTTCCCTTTCCCACTGCACCAGGTCAGAGAAAATACAAACTTGACAAGAGGCAGGAAAACTACCCAGACTCCATCTCTGCTTTCTCTCTAGGAACCCAGTGCACAGAACACTTAGAAAAGCCAATCTGATGGCTAGGACCCTCCTGTTCCTGTGCGTGCTTCTCTCTCTCTCTCTCTCTCTCTCTCTCTCTCTCTCTCTCTCTCTCTCTCAATCTCTCTCTCTCTCTCTCTCTCTCTCTCTCTCTCTCTCTCTCTGCAATTAGAGCAGAGAGCTCCATTCACACTGAATCTAAAAATAGATGATGGCAGGGTTCAGACTGACAGCAGCTTCCTTGCACTGCCACCAGGAAAAGGAAAGGGCTGGCTAATTTCACGTAGTAACTCCCCAACAGCAGGTCGGAGAAACACACAGGTCACTGCTTCAAAGGACTACAGGAGGCATGGCCTGGCCCAGGGTGTTTATTAGTAGGCCCCAATCCTGGGGAAACCAACCCGCTGAGGTTTGTGGCCCCCACCTGGCCTGATCCCTGCAGACAGGCGAGCTGGTCAACGCTGCTGCCCAAGTGGCCCAAATCAGAACATTCCAGCCGGCAGGATCTGCCCTTTGAACTTCACTCAGGAAGGCTCTGAAAGTCACTGCATTTTCTAGATAAGATAAATGTACATTATTTTCCCTCCCTCCCCAGACCGAAATTACACTCCGTTGCCTGGGGCAGGAAAGAAAGTTTTCCAGGAAACAAACAGCGAGAAATGCCAGGCAGCTAAGAGGAACAAACCACGTCTTTTCCTGGGTCCCCGAGTCTGCCCTGGGCACGGAGGGATTTGTGGGGGACTTCCAAAGACACAAGGGCCTGCTTGTGGCCAGGAAGCAACTCCCCTCACAGCTCGCAGCTCGCCCACAGATCTGGGTCTCAGCTCCGGTCTCTGCCAACCAGCTGAATGTTGGCTCCCCCAGCCCAGCATTCCCACGCACGCCACCTCCATCGCCCTGGTGACGGAGCTGTTTCAACAGCTGTGTTATTGCTGGAGTCCTGCCAGGGTTATTCAGCCCGAGGATTCGTTTGTGGGGAGTGAGTGCATTCGGGACGAGGGTCCTCTCCTTGATCCGTCAGCCAGGGTGTGCCCTGAACGTGAGCTCCCAGACAATTATGGGTGACCACCCATGTTTCTGGGACAGCACCCAGAACCCAGATTCTGAGTTTTTCCAAGAGAGTGAGGGCAGGGGTGGGAGGAGAGAAGTAGAATAAGAACCTAAACTTCAGAGTGAGCCTCGGGCCTAAACCCCGAGCACTGCTGGGTGTGGTCCCCAAACAAAAACACAAAGAAACAGAGTAAACCCAGGAGACCTGCACAGCTCCCTGGCCTGCCAATAATAGTCACTCTTTCTGTTTCTTCCCTCTCTCCGGCTTTCCTTTGGAATCTCCTCTCTTCTCTCCAGATAATTCCACTGTCTGTCTCTACCTACAGCTCTTCAGAGTGTTGCTCCAGAAGCTAAGAATGTGCCCCTGAACTCTCTATTCTCAGGGCATCACTTAGGATCACCTATGCTCATATTGCTCTGAAGCAAATTAAGTCATCCACTCATACCTGCACCCCACAACAGACATTTCTAACCCCCTTACTCAGTAGACAGTTCCCTAATAACCGCTGAACAAGTCAACCACCATGGAACAAATCAGCCAATCACAGAACAAATCAAGGAACTACTGAACGAGTCAAAAAATCACTGAGCAAGTCAACCAACCCCTGAACAAACCAATCAGCCCACCTAGCTCTTACTTAGCTTGAGGGTTGAGAGGAGGAGGAAATGACCTCACTGCCCTGTGGGCTGGACCTTTTCCATGTCTAGTTCATTCTAGGTTCGACCTAAAAGGCAGCTCTATCTTTTGAGTGCTTACCAAAAGTCATCTTGAAACATTCTCAATGCCATAGAGGCCACACTTGATAGAATGGGAAGTTTTCTGGGCTGGTGAAGTGAGAGAGAGAGCTCAATGGGGAAGGCCTTGTTGCATCCTTGGCATCACAGAGTTCCCAGAGCACAGCCAAGAGTAAATTCCGTGCACTGGGTTTGACCCCTAACCAAGCAACCCTCAAAACCCCAAGAGTACAAGCTGGGCTGTGCACGCGGCTCTCACGTGGGAGCAGACTATTGAACAGACAGCCAGATGCCTTCCTATTGCAAAAACTCATCTCCCAGCTCCAAATGGGAACTGAGGCCCATGCTGCAGGGTCAGGTTGGTCAGCAGGTTGGTCAGCTTTCCCCGCACAGCCTCTTTTCCAGGAGTCAAGGACTGAGGGCCCGTTGCCTGCTGCAGCAATCCACTGAGGATCTGAACAGTTAGAGTGAGTTCTCTCTCTCTGCATCTCTCTCTGTCTTTCCCCACCCCTACCCCTCCAAATCCCCACCCTCACCCTACTGGCCCACTTCTTCACCCACTGAGGTAGCCGAGAGGCCTCTCAAAATCAAAGAATAAGCAAATAGTTCTTGACCTCAGGAGCCATAGCAAGGCACTGGACCGACAAAGGCCATACCCAACCCGGGAAGAATTCACTAGCAGCAAATCCAGAGGTGCAGGGCAGTCGGTGGAAATTTTGGCATAATAAATGCTGCATTACAATCAGGCTTCCCACCCCCCCCCCCCACACACACATACTCCAACTCTCCCCCCCCCCAAATTCTTGGTGCTGCTGGCAGGCAACCAGATACCCGAAGGGATCCCCTGGGGTTCACGGGCCAGCTTTGTTTCTATCAAGTTTTCGGAAAGGAAAAGTAGGCTAGAACCAGCCTTTTATTTCCAAGCCTCCTTTTCTTCGTTCCCATGAATGAGGAGGAGAACAGATGAGAACAAGCAGTCAGGGAGAAAAATAATGTGGCTGGTGGAGCCTGACCTCACGGATTCCTGCCGGCAGAGAAGCCCGAGAGGCAACATTTAATTGTGGAAAAACCAGCCTTGCTCTCCTCTTATCTTTTTCCTCTGTGACTTAAACCCACAATTACTGGCAACCCCTAGATTCGGGGTGGCTCAGCTGGTGGTGGCGGTGAGGGCTGTAGCTGCACAGCCAAGGGGAGTCAATTCCACCCGCCTCCCAAGCAGCCCTCACCCAGCTCTGGGGCTTCTCCCATTAAAAAGTTCACAGACGCCCTCCTGGCGGGAGTGACGCTGTGACTAGTTCGGATAAGGAAGCAGAATTTATTTTATTTTATTTTTTTAAATAAAACTGCAATGTGATTTCCAGTAGCTGTTTAATTCAAAGGACCAGCTCTGACTCTCAAATCCTGAATTCCACATTTCCTTTCTTTTATTGCCTTTTCTTACGGATCAAACTCCCAATTTCTTAGTCTGGTCATGAAGGCAACTCAGCGACTGGCCCTTCGGTCTTTTCTCTCTGGGATGCGATTCTTAGACAGCCTACCTACAGGCTTCCTGTTCATCTGTCACTCTGGCACATTCTGCTGAGGAAGAATAAAGGTCTTAGTCTCACCTGATTCACCAGCTCAGCAGGGACCTTTGAAGAAGGGATTTTGTGCCCAGAATTCCAGCTTGAAGAAGTGCAGAAGGTAGTCACCCAAACACCTCTGCTCTCTTCTTGAGTTATTGATGATTCTATTTAATGCACTTCATTTTTAATTATTTGTTTATTTTGCCTTTTTGGGGTCACATGCAGCGATGCTCAGGGGTTACTTCTTGCTCTGCACTCAGGAATTACTCCTGAGTGGTGTTGCTGGAGGACCATATGGGATGCCGAGGATGGAACCCGAATTGGCCACATGCAAGGCAAATGCCCTCCCTGCTGTACTCCTGGCCCTCTAACGTACTTTAATTTGCATGTGTGGGGCCGGGCGATAGCCCAGCGGGTAGGGCGTTTGCCTTACACGTGGCTGGCCTGTGCCGGCCCGGGTTCGATCCCGGCATCCCATATGGTCCCCGAGCACCGCCAGGAGTAATTCCTGAGTGCAGAGCCAGGAGTAACCCCTGAGCATTGCCGGGTGTGACCCAAAAAGCAAAAAAAAAAAAAAAAAAAATTGCATGTGTATCTGATCATTGTTACTAGATCAAGCCTTGTGCATTGTGTAAGGATGTTCAGAATTTCCTACATCTTTTGTGCTTGGATGCTCTCTGATCACTTAGGTTTGACCAACATGCGCACTGGCCCTGGTAGACACTGCCTATAAACTCAAGAGCTGGAGTTCTTGAGATCTATAAACTTCTGAATTCCAAGGATGACCTTCGGGACTTTGAGCATACAGGAATGCAAAGTGTGTGCTTGGAACTGAGACACACTTTCCACCCAGGTAAAGGTTCTTAAAAGTTAACTTGGAATGAGAGGCCTGGGGCCAGCATCAGTGTCCACTTGTTTTATGAGCCTGACTGAGCTGCCTCTCTGTCTGCATTCTGCCTTTCTCCAGCTCACGTTCCGCTCTTTGCTCACATCTAAGCATCATAAGAATTCTTCTTCGTTGAGCATTTACTAGGCCAGCCAAGCATGTCCTCTACAAAACTTAGTATTTTTCAAGTTTAGTGCTGAAAACCATCCTACTAGGAAGATACTATGATTATCAATTTTATGGATGATGAAAATAAAGTACAAGGTAGTTTAGAAATGCACCCCCAAATTGGTAAGTGGTAGGTTGGGGATTTAACCTCAACTTTTTGGCATCCCAGAACAGAATAAGGCTATCCTTGTGCTCTTCTTTGCCAATAGACAGGACAGACTCACCAATTTCACCCTGTCCTTTATATCTCTACCTTTCCAGGCAGAGTTTTAAAAAAAATAACTATAAGTTAACCATGTCTGCCCGCTCCTGCTCACAGAACACTCCGGGCTCTGAGCACTGAGTGCATTGTTGTAATTTTTCTGTTTCTCCTGAACCAGACTGTGAGCTCCTAACTAATTATTTTGACTCCATGCTGAGTATTTCCTGTGCCTGGGGCTGTGCTAAGTATGGGGATACAGAGATGAACAAGAACTACAGTCCCTGGCCTCAAAATTCAGACTGGCAGGAGAGAAAGAAGGAAATGAGAAGTAAAGGCAAGAGTGTTTGTGTGCTTGCCTTTTTTGGTTTCTAGAATTGTATTTTAAGTTATCTGAAATCCAGAATTAATACCTGCAGAAGATGGAAGACCAATAATTATGTGATAAATGAAAGAAGTTGGGAAGGGGGCCTTAGAAGCTGGACTCAAATTAAAGACCTACCAGCACTTCATGAAGACTCTTTGAGGTTATTTATATACTGACTCACCTAAAAACTGCTTCCTGTGTTGGGTGTCTATGATACATTTTTAATGTCAGACTAAAAATACACTTCCAGTACACCAGCCCTGCCTGCCTACCCAAGGACTAGAAATGAACACAAGGTACCACACAGCAAAATAAAATAAAAGAAAATGCACTTATTCAACACTAAGCTTCCCTTAACAGAGGGGCGTCCATCTCAGTTGGACAGTGTTCTCCAAAAAAGATTAACATTGAGGGTTATCTACAAAGCTGAAGGGAACTTTGGAGATTATTTTATAGAGTTGAGGATTTTAAGTGAGTCTCAGGGAAAAAGGGTTAGTGAGGTCAGAGCAATAGCACAGTGGGTAGTTTGCCTTGCACACAGCCAATACGGGTTCGATCCCCGGCATCCCATATGTTCTCCCGAACCCCGCCAGGAGTAATTTCTGAATGCAGAGCCAGGAGTAAACCCTGAGCATTGCCGGGTGTGCCCCCAAAAAAAAGGGTTAGAGAAGATGAAGAGTTGAGAAATCGTAAGTCTCATTTCTGCCTGAGAACAGGAAGTGATTCTGTAATACAACTCATGGACTCTGGTGAAAGACAGTCATGGAGTCCCAACACCATCCACTCTTAAATTGCTCCCTACCCAACCCCCAACTGGGAAACTTTGAACCTTTCTTCAGTCAGGGGAATTGATGGTGATGATCAAAAGGAAAAAGAGGAAAGCTTTCCTAATCAGAGATATTTTGGATGTGAGTCACAGGATTTCAACCAAACTAGTTTAAACGGAAATTAGCAGGAGGATATAGGGTATCTCAGGAAACTCATGGCAGAAAATGCAGACAGGCCTGGGACCTTGGAAGGAAAAGGAGAACACTGCTGGGAAGAAAGTCATTGCTTGTAGCCAATGGTAATTACACCCTGTGGCTTTCACCTCTGCTTTTCTCTTTGCTTCTGGCTGTTGACACCTTTCTCTGTTCTGCATGTGTGATGAACGGATGAGTCAGTCATCCATCTAACGAAGGCTGTATAAGGAGTCCTGACAATGTTTTAAGTGCTCAAAGTGTTCCCAGGATCCTAGAATCCCAATTTCCTAGGAAGTTTCCCTTGGACTAAGTACCATCAAATCCAATAAAAAATGGCTGGCGGGTGAGGGGGTGGTTGCTGACCTTGTGGCAGGCTGGAAGCCCACATTTGGAGTGGGAGGGGCGAGAGAAAGGCAAGTTGTACAAGGAAGAAGAATGAGATCAAAGCAAATAAATGACTGACTACAAACAACTGTTAGCATCTCTGCCAGCATCAATGTACAAAAGCACATTACAAAGAAATTGCTATCCATAGGTCAGAATGGATAAATAAACACATCTATGTGATCCCACCCCAAAAACCCCAAGCAGCTTTTGCTTGGGGAACACTGGAAACAGGCTATTTCATTACTGCACATTTCGACTAAGGAGTGTGTATTCTATTTTTGTTTTTATTGTACTGAATAAAATAAACAAAATAAACAGCCTCACATTAGCTGCATGATGACTGACTGGCATTTGAATACTGACAAGAAAACCCAGAGTTGAAGCAGGAGGTGAAAAACAAAAACACCTTATGCCAGCTAGGGTGTGCTGTCAAGGAATTTGCTGGCTGCTCTACCGCTTGCCTTTGCTTTGATGACACTGGGCTTTTATTTTAGGCACTAGGATCTACTTGTTATGGATGCAAAGAGAATCTCTTCATTTACATTCTAAACTGGGAGCAGGAAACTGAGACCTGTGGGGCCCTGCAGCTGTGGCTCTATAAACAGGACCAGCCTACCTCTAGCCTCCGCTCTAGACCACATGCTCCAAATACAGATGGGGAGATTTTTAATTTCAGTTTTAAGCATTATTTTTTAAAGCAAGTAGCATTTATTGAACTTATTATCTTCAAAGACATTATTTTTATGATTTCTTTTTTAATTTATTTTTGACAATTACAAAAATGTTCATGTTTGGGTTTAAAGCCATACAGTGTTCCAGCACCCTTCCCTCCACCAGTGCCCACCTCCTACCACCAATGTCCCCGATACTCTCCACCCTCCCTAGCCTGCCTCCATGGCAGGTTCTCCGGGAGGATTTTTTTAACAACAAGAAACGACACTGTTCTAGAAAGACCAATGTAACTTCTGTCCAGGGATATCAGTGGCTGCTGTTTGGGTGAAGGTTTGTGGAGCTCTATTGGCTAAGTGTCTTTGTTGTGATGTACTATCCAACCGGTTGATGACCCAAGAATCATATGAGCTCCAGTCTCCAGCCAGTGGTGCCAACTTGAGAAAAAAGAGCTGGTGTTAAATTTTCTTCTTTTGGTAAGTAGAGAGCTAGTTCTTTGACATTTTTTTAGGGAATTTCTCACTTGAAAACCTGAACAAAAATATTCCCCAATCGGCTTACTCTGAACATGCATAAAGATATGACTTGAATATTTTTATATAGTAAAATGAGAATTCACTTGGTCCTTATACTAAATACACAGACACTCCACTTTCAGAGCAGCATACTTCTAGATCTGTCTTCAATCACATGGCTGATGTTTACTAACAGTTGCTACAAATTATCCAACAACATAGAGTTTGATTGGCAACCCAATGCGATCTAATTTCCACTATTAAATTGACCAGGAAGTCAAAGGATAGGAGGAAAGAAGTGGGAAAAAATGGAATAGAACACACTATACATGCTTATTAAAAATATATTATTGGGAAGGTTTAGGAGAAACCCAAAGTTTTCTATTAGATTTTTTCTGTTTTGCTTATATAGACCAGAAAAACCAGCAAGTCAGACCTGGTAATCCAGAGAATTTTTCAGGGTTCTGTTCAAATAATGGGCTTAACAATGACTATATCAAAATAATAGAGACATGGGTTTCCATACTCCGGCAATCGTAGACATGTTCTAGCGGCTGTCCCAAACATGAGGCCCAAGACTCTCTCAAGCGGAGAGATAACCCAGGATGAGAGTGACTAAGATGTCCTGAATCTTGGCTATCCATGGCCTCTTCACTGAAATACAGTCTTCTGCCATGATATTAGTATTTCCTATGCCTAGTAAGAGAGTGATTCACGGTAGTAAATTCTAGGTCTTCAGAACTGGACTTGTGACTCCATTCAGAATATGAGTAATCTTCTGCCTTGAACTTACCTCTACCTTTGGTAAATTTTGAACTTTATCTTTTTTTATTTGTGGCTTTATTTTTGTTCTGTGAGGTCAGAGGCAACAGGTAGAAGAACTTTTAAACTTTTCATTTCTATACATATTAATTGTGATTGAGGAAGGTGAAAAATATATATCAAAATAATTTTATGCATCTTCACACCATTCTTCAATAAAAAGGCTCCAATCAGCAATCTTTCCACACAAATAGAGGCAATATGGTCTGGAATCAAAGGTCCCCTATGGTGGTGGGGAGGAGAGGTGATGGACATTAAGGGGCTATAAAGATCTTTAGTTTCTGGTGCTCCTTAACACTGATGAAAAAGGAAGTTTGATTGTGTGACAACTATTTTATCAACATCCCAGGATCTGTGATTTTTATGGCAGATGAACTGGCGCACCTCACTAACCAATAGAACCTGCCTGGTGGTCTTCATGTGGAGTCTGCCTGACATTCTATAGCAGGTGCTCAAGTGAAAGAACACAAACATGGCATTAAGAGTTCGGAAAATGGATCAGAGAAATAGCTCAATGAGCTAGAGTGCAAGGTTTGCACATCCTTGCATAGCTTGTTCATATCTTTGCTATTGTACCCTAAGCACCTCCAACAGTGACTCCCAAGCAATGGGTCACATAACTCCTGAGCAGCATCAGGTGTGGCATTAAAAACAAATGGCTGGAGAAATAGTACATCAGGTAAGGTGCTTGCCTTGTTTGCAGCCAACCCTGATTCCCTGATTCAAGCTCAGGAACCTTACATGGCTCCTCCAGTCCCCAGCAGAAATCACACCTGAGCAGAGAGCCAGGAGTCAGCTCTGAGCACAGCAAAGTGTGGTCCCAAATTCTTCCCTAAAAAAAAAAAATATATTGAAAAAAAAAGTTTGGGTTAACTATCCTGTGTCTCTCAGCCATCTAACTTAGGGTAATAAATTAATTAATACAGCAATGATATTAATAAGTATTCATACATAACTAAAAACAAATTAATAATTATAATTATATATCATTATGATATTTTTTCAACTAGAAGCATGCTTTGCAAAAATAATTCCAGTTTGAGAGAGGAAAAAAAATCACCCCAGTAATAGAATCACTCACAATAAAGAAATAGCTATGGTAGGGAATAGTCTTCAAGGCAAAATACAGCGACTTACCTAGGAACAGAACAATCCAAGATTCCCTAACACACACCATTCACCCATTTTCTAGTATTTTTTAATGTGAGAAGTCTTTAGCCCTCTGACAATTTTATATATGCAGCTCAAGACAGCAAAGTTCATTCTGAGGTTTTCTGCCAGGACTCTCGGTGCTTTTCTATTTCCACAGCCCGTAAAGTTGAGAGATGGGCAGAGAAAGTCTTAAAAACCAAAACCCAACTACAACACTCCTTCTTTGATCTCTGTCCCCAGATTCCTCCGAAGCAGCCCCACAGAGTGAGTCTGAGGTTATGCCAAGTATGTAACTTTCGACTGTAATTAGCCAAAGGATAGTCCGTCACTAATGGGTACCATCTCAGCAATTCAAACTCATTTCACTGTACATTCACTGAATCACTAATTACAAAACACTTTAAAAGACGAGTGGCGCCCACCTTAGAGGATCTTTATACATACAGAACTTGCTCTAAAGCAGAATTTCTCAACGGGGGCCATCTGGCCCCAGGTTATTCAAGGGGCGAGGGGCAAAGGTGAAAATGGAGTAAACAGGGACTATGTCGCGAGACTGGGGCTGGGGACACCTGGAAGAATGGGAGGGCCCACGGGAATGAAAGGAGGACACACCCAGAAAGAAGACTGAGACAGAAATTCATTTTCCTCAACGCTAAGCCACACGTCCAGACGGCCCTTTAGTCTGGCTTCTTTCTCATACTCTGGTCTGGTCATGTCTCCCATTTCCTACTGCTTTGCCGTGAAAACTGAAGCTAGAGTCTTTGCAACACCTGAGAAGCACTCAGCTCCTCTGAGTCTCCTGATTCTCTTCAAGTGAACTTCCCTCCCCAGGTCTTACAGGTTACTGCTTTACAAACTATCTCCATTTAAAAGTGGAACTGGCACTATTTTTTCCGATATATTGCTGAAGGAAAATTGCAGGTTTCAAAAATATTTATGTCAAAGGGTAGAGAGTAGGGGTTCTACACAAAATTACTTTTTCAGATGTAGATTTTTCTTTTGTTTTATTGGCCTGAACTACAATATGAAATACACACAATAGTAAAATATTAATAGCCTTAACTATATATAATCCTTTTAGTACTATTTACAAAAACCCTAATCACTTTCATTATTATAGATTACCCTATAAGGTCATCACTTCCTCCAAAGGCATCAGTCTGACTAAATTTCAGAACTAATAAAATAATGAGCAGATTTATTTAAACATCCACTCAAATAAATATTTTTAATATTCAAAGATTTATCAAAATATTAAAACTTGGGCTAAAGAGATGGTACAGAGTTAAGGCATGTGCCCACCCATAATCCAATTCCTGGCACCACACTGAATACCACTGGATACAACCCAACACAGAACTAGAAGCAACCTTGAGTACTTTCTGCTGTGACCAAGCCTCCTTACCCATCAAACAAGCTTAAAAGATCCCAATATCTAATTAAAACCTATATTAGAGGGGCCAGAGAAATAATACAGAGGATGATAATACAGCTTGCATGTGGTCAACCCAAATTCAACCCTGGAGGTCATCAGGAGTGGCCCTGAAGCAGAGTTCCTGTGCAGTGCTGGGTGTAACCCAAATAGTTCCCTTTACAACAAAAACATAGATAAAAACTGGGCTTGGCGAGATAGTGCCTTAAATAGGGCTCTTGCCTTGTATTTGACAGTCCTGGGTTTGATCCCTGGAATTCCATATGGTCCCCTGAGCACCGCCAGGAGTAATTCCTGAGTTCAGAGCCAGGAGCAACACCTGAATGCATCTCCAGGTATGGTGGCCCCCAAATAAACAAACAAAAACCCCATTGAAAAACCTGTATTTTTTAAGTTAAAAAGTCTGAAAAGAAAAATCATTTCACCACAAATAGAATTCATTTAAAATACTGCCTGTAGTTTATTTTATCAGCTAGACTCTTAGAAGCTAGATGAAACTCTGACTAGAGGCATATACTGGAAACTCCCATTTCTCCTGGTCATTTCTCCCATTCCTCCCATTTCTCCTTTCTTCTGAAAGGCATCCAGACTAGCAATACAATATAATGGACACGAGCACTATGTATAAATCCATGTTATAAGGATTAGAGGAAAACTAAGACCTAGAGATGGCATCTGACCATATTGACATACATACATGATATATATATTTATAGCCACTAATAAACAAAGAAGAATATGACTCTTTATTTTTATTTATTTATTTATTTATTTATTTATTTTGTCTTTTTGGGTCACACACAGCAATGCTCAGGGGCTACTCCTGGCTCTGCACTCAGGAATTACTCCTGGCAGTGCTCGGGGGACCATATGGGATGCCGGGGATCAGACCCAGGCTGGCAGAGGCCGGCTGCATGCAAGGCAACGCCCTACCCGCTGGGCTATCGCTCCAGCCCAAAAATATGACTCTTTAATATAACCTCATGAAGCCAGGAACAACCCTTGAGTGCCACCCAAACAAACAAAAATTCAATCAGGATCAAAGAGACAGCTCAGTGGGTGAGCTGTCTTTGTATGCCCAAGGAGCCTGGTGCAAGCTCCGACATCACGTGATCTCCCAAGAACTACCAGGTGCAACCTTGAATTCTGAGCCAGGACCGAAATTAAAAAACAGTACTTACAAATATACTTAAGACTTTTCTGAAATGCTGTAGAATAATTTAACTTAGAACTATATAATTGTCTTCTAAAACTTCACATGAACTCACCAGAGGCACCGTGTTATACTACTAAACAAGTTTGATATCGGGTTCCAAAACCTATTATTGGTCTTGCAACAGGCAAATGGTAAGATAATTAAACCCTTTCCTTACAACCTGGAAATAGAACTTCCCTTTAAGCAATGGCTCAAGGATAGGGCTAAATTCTAAACAACACTCATCATGTGAATAGGCTGCTTAAAAGAGAGACCTATTAGTCCATTCAGTTTTGATCATCTGAATCCCAACTTAAGAAAGAAACACAATCTATGCATAGAGCATCCATGATTAGTTTGAATGTTACTTATTTTTAAAATAATATTCAGACCCAGAAAGCTATTAAAGTGAATAAGACACTTGACTTGTACTAGGCCAATACGGGTTCAATCCCCAACACCCTCTAGAAGTGATCCCTGAGCACAAAGCCAGGAGTAAGTACTGGTCACTTGGTGTGGCTTCCAAATAAAAAAAAAAAATCAAAATAAAATAGTGTTATATAACAAAAGACTTATTTAAAGGGCTTGGGAAGGGGGATGTATTTCAAGTGGTAGCGCACATGCAGGCACATATAAAACCCCACATTTGATCCTTGGCACTTCATGGTCCCTGGAGCACTGCCAATGATAGTTGTGCTGATCTAGAGCACAACCCAACATGGAACTACCAAGTCCACACCACAGAACTGACAATCACCAAGAATGACCCCTATAAAAAATTGCTTTGCGGAGAGATAAGGTAAGGCACCTCAATCTGTTGCTCTACATCTTTTATTTTTGGCATGAGAATTACACAACCAAAAAATATTTTCATGGGCAGCTTCCTGCATGCACAGTTGCAGAACTACCTGCCCCGGGGCACTCAGTAGCTGCCCAGGTACCAGGGCAATATTTCATCTGGACAAATGGCAGAGTGAATTTCCTCAACAATGCAAGGACAAATTGCCCCCAAACATTACCACTGGGCAAGCTGTAGGCAATTTGCTTCCCAAAAACTCAGGAAGAAACTTTGAGTGTTCCCCTCGCTTTCTAAAAAGTGCCCATAGGCCACTGTGGTATAGCAGGAGCTTGCTTGGGGTACATTTAAACTCCAACCTCGTCCCTGACCAGGAGCCCGTGTCTCTGTGGGCTTGCACACACACACACACACACACACACACACACACACACACACACACACACACACACACACACACACACAAACTCAAGTTCCTTTCTCTCTCTCCTCATCTGCTTTGTATCTTTTTAATAATTTTGGCAACCAATGAACCTTAAAGGCAGCAGGAATATTTTTCCTCCCTAAGATCAGTCACTAGGGAACAGTGTTCATGGTATGGCCAATTTTATTCAGTAGGGAAAGAGTAGAGATCTACTAGAAGGTCTCGGGGACATCTCATGAGAAGGAAAAACATAAAGGCATGCCACAGTGGGGGCCGTGAGACCATTGTGATATTTTGAAGGATTTCTGGGGTTCTCAAGGAAGACTTCTAGGGCTGGAGACAGTACAGGCAAAGGGACTCCAATCTGGTCCCCAGCACCTCTACCAGGAGCGACACCCAAGGGCGGAGTCAGGAGGAGTGCCCACTCCCCAGCTCTGGTGAAGTGTGGCCCCAAACCCAGGAGAAGCCCTGTCTTCATTTGGAGGAAGGGAAAGGAAAAGGAAGAAGAGGGAAGGATCTTTCGGGGCAAAGGGACAAAGGGAGAACAGCCCATGGATATCTTCATGGAGGAGGAAAGGATGTGAATAGGTAGGCTGAGAAAATAAGCAGGTCAGCCAGAAAAGCAAGAACTCGAATGGACTCAGAATACACACCTCATCCAAGTACGCGGGGCAGGAGAATGCAAAGATTAAAGAAGTAACTTTGAATTCTGCTCCTGGACCCACTCACCCCCTCCCCACCCTTGCTTTTTGGGTTACTCTTGGCTCAGGAACTACTCCTGGTAATGCTCGGGGGATCATATGAGATGCCAGGGATCAAACTCTGGTTGACCACATGCAAGGCAAATGCCCTTCCCACAGTACTGTCCCTCTGCCCCTTGAGCTCTTCTCAAGTGCAGGTTCTGGTTTCTTTCTCCCCTACAGAATACAGCAGAAGACATGGGGTATTTCTTCTTCTTGTCTCCAGCTATCATGTTGAGCGGTGGGAGCCCAGTGGTGACTCACACGTCAGCGAGGACCCAGGCCTGTCAATCTGGCGACCCTGGGAAACAGTTCCCCTCCCAACTCCCCTCTGATAAAGGACTGCAGATCCATCCACAACTTGACCTTAATGTCAAGAAGGTTCAATCACATTGTCCCCAGGGCGACACCCAATCTGGGCCCCAAAAGAAATGGGGGATGCTGCCTGTTTGTGGACTTCACCTGCTCAATTTTAGGGTCATTTGTTCTCTAGTACGAATAGCACAAGCAATCAGTGACTTTTCACATCTATGACCAGAGTTCAGCTCTTCCTTCATATTTGGAGTTCAGAGGCACTGCTCAGATGATTAGCCTTGATCATAGAGCATAGAGCTCTTGATCTTCACCTACAAATCTTAGCAGATCTGTTCCTCTGTTCCTCATCTGCACCCTGGCTTCAATGCACAGACTGCTCCCAAATACGTTTTTTCTTTTTCTTTTCACCCCTGATCCTCGAGGTGTTGCAGGTGTGACTGAGGTGCCCATCTGCGTCGGCAAGTGGCAGACAGAAGACAGGCTTGTCTTACACCCAGGTCTCTGACCCATGGGCCCTGGATGGTTGGTGGTCTGACACAGAAAAAGACTGGACCCCTGGGATGAACCCAGAGCCACGGCAGAGCCTGGCAAGCTACCTATGGTGTACTCGATATACCAAAAACAGTAGCAATAATGGACCTCATTCCCACTGAACGAGACATTACTGGCGCCCACTCGAGCAAATAGATGAACAATGGGAAGACAAGTGATACCCCTGAGCCTGCTGCAGTCAAAAAGAAATGATCTCGTCCTTTCCAACTTCAGATGTCCTAGACTGTCCCAGAAGGCCCATGTAGCTCAAAAGTCTCCCATCATTTCACGTCATGTTCAAATGCCCTTTTCCTGAAAGTCATCACTGGCGAGGAATACCACGGAACCTGGTTTTGTGGGCAGAGAGGGCTCATACACCATTGGTTCCCACTTGCCAGGCCTCCCTGCCCTCCCCAAGGTGAGTGGAAAGACAGGAGTGGGCCATGCACTTACTGATCTGGTTGTTCAGCCTGAAGGCGATGTCCAGCTGCAGGATAAAAAGCATGAACTGAAACCACGGGCTCATCTCCATCTTGGGGAGGGGAATGTGCACGGAGAACACAATGTCATTGGCTTCGATTTGCCTCTTAAAGGCCTCATCGATGTCCCGGATCTTGTTGCACTGGTTGGGTCCCCAAGGCATGAACCATTTTGTCTTGTGATGGTTTTTGAGGACATCCACACACTTGACTGACATGTAGGACACGGCAGATGTAGGCCCAGGAGCTGAAAAGATAAGGAAGGGCTTTCAGTTTTAGAAAAGCTATCCACTGAGAAGGGCTCTGCTCTGGCTGATAATCTTCCCACCTCTCTTTTCTGGTTTTAGACTGATTTTATCACCCACAGTGGCAATAGTTAGGGACCTTCCCACAGACAGGTGAGACACTTGTGATGACTCCAGAAGTACCAAAATGCCTCCCCAGGAGATTTCTCCTTAGGATACTGTGATTTACTGAAATTATATCATTAGCAACCAGTTTGGTTCAGTTGCCTCTTCACTCCAAACAACACAACGATCTACAGTACTTCCTGCCAGATCAGAGTTTGAAGTCAGGACCTGCAATCAACTAGGTCATCTTATGTAAACTGGTCAAATCTTCACAAGTGTCCAGGATCCTCATCTGAGAAACAAACTGGCTAATTTCTAAGATTCAACCACGATGGCTCACTTCTGTGGTTCATAACTCTCAAAGTCTCAAGCATGACTTTCAAGAGAGAGAGAAGACAAAATAGAGTCCTTAAGCTCCCCCTGGATGAGGGTATTCATCAGAGGGAGGGAACCCAAACACCAAGACTTCAAAGGACCTTCAAATGTAACCCACACATTTCAAAGGGGATCAAAGGCGTCGCCAAACTTGAGATATAGATGATAAAAACTGCTCTTCAGTGTTATACAATGGGAAGGGAAGAATGACCAATCTAACGAATGATTCGTTAGAAAATATAGAAATCCCTAAGGTTCAAGCACTTATCCTGAGTCCCACTAGAGGGAAGTAACTATTAGAACTGTATCAGAATTCTGTTTTCTCTCAGTGTGTAATTAGATTAAAATGGCATGGTTTGAAAATGCCTGTTATACCAGCACAGATTTTGAGAAAATAGTACGGCCATATACATAGTTTTTCTTCTTACTGGTTTCAAAAATCAGAGGAGCCCAGGTTCTGCCCATCTGCCTGGTTCCAGAGTCACGACCTGGCTCTCTCACTCCTAACTGTGTCTTCTCTAGTCCACACTGGCAAAGTCTGGGGTGAATTACTAAACCTGTCTGTGTATTCGTTTTATTGTCTCTTCAATGTCCATAATAATAGCATCTACTTCTCTGAGTCACTGTTTACATTAAACAAGTTAGCATATGAAAAGTACTCAGAACACTGCTTGTGCATATTAAAAGTAGAAAATTAATATTAGAATCATATTTAAGTATCTCTATATAATTAAGAGATTATATATAGTTCTTTATGAAAATACTAATATTTTCATAAAAATCACGGCAGAGCCTGGCAAACTACCCGTGTCGTATTTGATATGCCAAATACCAGTAACAATTTTAGACCTCATTCCCATGACCTGATGGAATGGTTTGAGGCTCTTTATGTTCCTGGAGCAAGCAGATGCCCTTGGGCTCTACTTGCATGAGACAGGGCATATGGAGATGTTACTGGTGCCCGCTTGAGCCAATCGATGATGAGCGGGGAAGACAGTAATACAGACAGTGATATAATTAAAATATTTTTCAACTACCAGCTGCAAACTAATGATACACTAAATTTATAGGGATATAAAACATGAAATTTACTTACACTACATTCATTTTAGAGCTCTATAAATGAGAACAGTTTTCCCTAGCAGCAATTTACATAGCTGATCTATCTTTGAAATTTGTGTAAGGCACATTTTAATATACAGAAGTGCTAGATCTTATAAGCTATTCTTTGTTTTCCATGCTTTGAAATTTGAAGAGAATACCAAATCCAAGAGTCCTTTATTGCTTTTAGATATTTTTCATAATATAATGATTAATCATTATATTATTTAAGTATTTAGTCCATCTATCTAAAATATTCTGATATAAAATAAGAGGTGAAGTTTTACTTTATTATTTTCTTCATCCTAAATTTTATTTTGCTTTGTTGGGGAGGGCACACCCAGCGATGCTCAAGGGTTACTCCTGACTGCGTTCAGGAATTACTCTGCACACGGGAATTGAACCTGGGTGGGCCACATGCAAGGCAAGCGCTCTATCTACACTAGTATCCCTCCAGCCCCTACTTCGTTAATTCAAATATCCTGCACTAAATGAAATCACCTTATTTGTTTATATAGGTAGGACATCACTTTTGTCTTATGCGTACCAATAGAATTTTCTGGAAGATCTTTCTATTCTGTGATCTAGATTGCCAACTGATGCCAACATACTGTTTTAAATATGGTGAACTGACGATTTGTGTAAAGAGTAAATATCAATTTTTTGCTGTAATTTTCACTGAAATTACAGTATATACATAATTAACATGGAAATAATCAGCATCTCTTCTCAAATTTTTATTTCCTCCCCCACCAAGAACAGTGATTTGGGTCTCCCTTCACTGCAATGCATTGTCATAGTCCTTTGAAAATTTTCCATTTACTTCATGGGGCCCCTTATTAGCACAAAAAGTAGTTAAAGGAAAACATTGGCTTATGTATACATTATGGCTTATGTATATGGTTTAAATGTTTCGATTTTGTGCACAAAACACATGGCATACTATGTTTCTACAAGCAGGAATGATGCTGTGTGTATAAAGTCACAAAGCAACTAGAGGAATATACATAAACTTCATTTTGGAGACGAAAGTGTGTATTACTAATATTTGGCACCACTTCCAAGGCTTAAGTGCACATTTCCATATACACCCTACTGATAAATTCTGAGTGATATGTAATGTTAGCAAAAACCTGTCACTGTGCACCGCCCGAAACCACAGCACTGCTACTCTAGTACGAAGTCTCTGGAACACTGCAACTCTGAATCTCCACTAAGCCATGGGGGGGGGTGGGGGGTCAGAGGAGACCAGGAAGTTTTTCTCCAAACCTCAAAATGGGACCCCCAAGACTTTTCCAATGAAGTCATCTAAAATCAGACTCCTGGCATATTGTTAGAAATGTGCATCAATCAAACTTTGGTTATCTTGATTCAGCTGACATTTGAAACACTAAATGACACATTCAACTCAACCCTTTTAATGTGGTTGGAGAAATAAACAGAGAGACAAAAGTCATGAATTCTATTTTTTGGTCAACACCCTCAAACTGACTACTTGCTGCAGAAAATAGTTATGACATTTTAAAACTTCCATTCTTTCAACATGAATGTAACCCTTTTCTGTATTCCTTTCTTTTCCTTTTTCTTTGGCAAAACAAATTTTCCCCTCCTTAGACTAAAAATGAAAAATAACTAGCTGGGTTCTTCAGCTAAGCTCCAAAACCACATTCCAAACTTAATAACGGAGAAGCTGAACACTTTATGGGCACAAAGGCTGCATTTTGAATGGACACAGTGGACGCCTGTCTTTGTAGAGGCCTGGGTTATTTTCATTCTTTCATTAGTCTTGTGTTTTTGACATAAAAGAAAAAATTCTAGGAATACTAATATTTTCATAAAAGATCGTGGCAACGAACTTGGAGAATCTACAAGTACATCTCGGGCTATGCTCCGAGAATCAGAAATGATTTCCTGTACTTGAATAAATTAGTCCTCGAGTCGCCAAAACCTTCTGCATAACTTAAAAACATAAAGATAATTGAACATTTTCAATTCTTCTAGTAGTACTCTAGGAACAAAACACTTATTTTTTTTTTTTTGAGAAAGTAAGCAGACATTTTGATTTTCTTTCAGACCAGGCAGTTAATGCTCTGAAACCCCCTGCCTCCGTGTTTTTATAGCCATGCCAACTTCCTACTCCAACTAACAATGAATTCACAGGTGTTTCTTTATGCAAAAATGGCATATCAAAGTAAACTGAAAACAAAGCTCTGAGCAGTGCAGAAACATTTTATATTTTGTAGTCAACAATGATTACAAAACAGTGTCTAAAATCAAGAGGTTTGATTTCTGTTTTAAATTTTAAGAAAAGAGAATCACGAAGGATTATATTATATGAGAAAGACACAAATAGAAGAAGCTAAACCGTCACCTTCGAAACAGCTATAAGCCATTAAGTAGCTATGAGGAAGCCCTTACTTAGAGACCCACGTGGTTCTAGGGATTAATAGAATTTGTGTATTCAAAAGGGGCTGGATGGATTCAGGTCAACAAACTGAGACATGTTTGCTCAGGTGAAAGCTAAAAATAGCTGCTTCTCAGTATTGCTCAGTTACAGTATCACCCAGCTGCTTCAGCAAACATACCTGGCCCCATTCCCCATCTGTAGCATCTACCTGAAAACAGGTGGCCTCAAAGCTACTTCTATATCAGTGCAATTGAGTAGAGCAAGGAATTGGCCAGAAATAAATATGTCTGATCACTGTTGACTGTTTTACTTCAAAGGCTGCATTTCCAACACGTACAGATGTTCTAAAACCAGGAGCTAGGTTAGGAGCCAAAGAAGCACACTGGACAGGGTGCTTGTTTTGCACGGCTGACCTGGGTACTGCTGACGGTCTCCTGGGTCCTGCCCGAAGTGTTCCCTAAGCACAGAGCCAGGAGTAAGCCCTGAGCCCTATCGCATATATTCGATAGATACATATATAAAGAGAGAGAGAAGATAGATAGATAGATAGATAGATAGATAGATAGATAGATAGATAGATAGATAGATAGATAGATAGATAGATAGATAGATAGATAGATAGATAGATAGATAGATAGATAGATAGATAGATAGATAGATAGATAGATAGATAGATAGATAGATAGATAGATAGATAGATAGATAGATAGATAGATAGATAGATAGATAGATAGATAGATAGATAGATAGATAGATAGATAGATAGATAGATAGATAGATAGATAGATAGATAGTCAGTCCAGGAGTTACTCCCTGAAAACACTGGCATCCCAAGTTTCCTTCCTTGGACTCTGCCTCTCCACTGTAGGAGACTACTTTGAAGTTGATATTACATAATATTCAATTTTTTACAGACTACTTTGAAGTTGATATTACATAATATTCAATTTTTACAGTGATAAGAAGTCAGTAAGATTCATTTGTATTGGATGGGGTGAGCGGTTTCCACACTTACTGGTCCTCAAGGGACTGTGAGATGCCAGGGATCCATCTCTGCCTTCCACACGCAAAGCATAAACTCAGCCTGGTGAGTTGTCTCTAACATCAGACTTCTAGTGTAAATGTATGAAGATCTACAGAGGCCCAGATGATTGCTCAGTGGTGCTGAAAACACTTGCCTGGGAAGTGCAAGGCCACAAGTTCACATGCTGTTGCCACATGCATGCATAATCCTGAAAGTCCCCTGTTAGGGGTCCCTCTTGGGGACACAGGACTGGAGGTGGCTTAGTGGTTTTGAAAAAGCCCAGGGCATACAGGAGGTCTTAAGCTTAGTCCCTGGTGCTATACACTCAAGCTTTGAAAAAAGCAGAAACCAGCTTGTTCAAAGTGTTTAATGAATGTGAACCTGGTTCGATCCCTGGCAACACGTGATCGAGAGGTAACCCCCAGGCGTGGACCCAGGAAATAACCCCTGAGCACTTCTGGATCTGACTCTCCTTCCCCCTCAAAAAAAAAAAAAAAAAAAAAAAGCCAGAGTCTCCTCAGTGACAAGCTCTGCCAAGACTTGAATTACAGTTCCCAAGTGCGCCTTGACTTCTACGCACTCAGTAAGGAGTGACTGACGGACATGCTAACCTTAAGGAATGTACACAAAATGAGGAAAATAGACAATAAGTATATAATTACAGGGAAGAAAGTGAGTTATAATTGTGGGGAATGCTAAATTTATCCTGACATTACCTGAGGAAGGTAGGAGAAATACATTCACTAGAATGAGACAAGAATTCCAGTCAACATCACAGGGTAACCTTGAATTAAAATGTAAGCGAACAATGACTAAAGCTGTACTCCTTTCTGGAAGAATATTCATTGACTCCAGTCAGCTTCCTGTTAGGGCCTCTTAAAGGGCCGGGCAACGTACAAATTACTATGCAGCCAACCACTGTTGCTATCATGCTTAACGTTGAGTCAACATCAAATCATTAGCCCCTACTCCCTCGGGAACATGTCATTAAAGAGTTGGACAGAGATGCAAGTCCCAGTCGCCTCCCAGGAAACTTAGAATGAAACGGCACGCTGACAAGACACTGGCCTCTGTTTAATCCAACGCTGTTGTTTGCTTTCCAACAGGATCCCTGAACAATTATCTAGGACTCTTCCTACTACATGGGCACCATGCTAACTGAAGGTCGGGACAAGTGACGTCCCAGTTGCTCACCGAGCAGTGTGGGAGGCGTCAGTTGGCAAAGAAGCACATCCTAACTGAAACTTGCTCTGAAAGATGTCTGCCGGGAGACAGACTGCAGAGAGGGTTGGGGTGGGAGCCTTTGCAGGTGGAGCGGAGAGAGGGAGAGGGAAGGCGGTTTGAAAACGCCTCTGTTAGGTCATGGGGGTTTGAGAAACATCACAGTATGATCTGCTGGTGTTTTTGATACAGTTTGAAAGGAAGTCCTTTGGCAGGGAAAAGGCAGCCTCATACCTAACTTGGTCTCAGCCCTTTCTGCTCCCTCTGTCCAGTGGCACAGTTCCACCAGGGTGCCTTGGCACAGGCGCTGCTTCAGAAAGCAGACACTCAGCAGGGGTTTGAAAGACTCACACGTCCACAAGGATGCTTATTTGGACATCTTTGTCTCACCTAAATCTTGGCCAGAGGTGAGCTCAACTGGAGCAGGTGGGGGGCGGGGGAGGGGGAAGAGGACGAGGAGAAGCACTAGGTGGGCAATGGGAGGAGGCAGCCTGGCCCAATTCAGCCTCACAAAGCCTTTGAGGTCTCCAGCATCAGGTGAAAAGTCTGTCATGGGAAAGGAAGAATGTCCGCCATGCCACGGAGCTGATACTAAAGATTCACCTTCAGTGGGCGACACGGAAGGAATGTAGAGAACAAATCCGTGAACGGGGTAGGTAATTCTTTTCTATCAGCATCAATAATCAGAACGCCTCGATCCAAACAAAACTAATGACTTCAAAGAAATACGGTCAAATGTTTCAGAAATATTTGGGAGAATTTGGGTCTACAATTGCAGTCAGCTCACAAAAACCAGAAAGGAAACAACTCACATGGATTTTAGAACAAAGGACTAAGGTGTTTGCCATATATGTGGCCAATCCCAGTTCACACTCTGGCACTGCCTGGTCTCTGAGCACTGCATGGTCTCTGAGTACTGCATGGCCCCTGAGCACTGCACAAGTAACACCCCTCTCTCTATCAAGCAGAGAGCTGAGAACAGTCCCCAGCACTACCAGCTGTAACCCCAAACAAATAATTCATATATTAAAAACTTAGTGACAACTGATACCAAATAATTTGATCTGACTTAGAAAGAAGATTGATCTAATTGCCTGACGCTTTGTCTTAGTTGCACATCAGCTGTCAGGGACCTGGGTGACAGTTTAATGCACTGAACACATCCTGCTGCAGTCAGCCAGGGTTGAATTCCTGACACCACAATGACCCCAGAGCCACCAGGGGTGACCCGCAAGCACCAAGCTGCAGTCTCAGCCCTATAGGGTATGGCCCCAAAACCAAAAACATAGACAAAACCCAGCTGCCAGGATGCCTGAACCTGCTCAAGTGCAAATGCTGGATTTATCTCTTCTTAAAGAAACCATCAATTATGCTTATCCTTGTCCCCTGGAAGACTGAGTTGTAAGTATTAGTCTTGGTTGTTTGGGGTATCGCTAGGGACCACACCGAGGGTTTTACCTACGCCAGGCATATGCCCTACTACTAAGCGTAGATAGGTAAAGCCGAATTACGGGAAGTCCCCAGACTTGCACCCCAACTAAACACCTGATGTCCAATTCACTCTGCAAGGGAACAAATGCTCCCTTGTCTATTTCTTTTCTTTCTTCTTTTTTTTTTTTTTTTGCTTTTTTGGATCACACCCAGCTACCCTTGGAGGTTACTCCTGGCTCTTTGCTCAGGCATTACTCCTGATGGTGCTTGGGGAACCATATGAAATGCCGGGGATTGAACCCGGGTTAGCCACGTGCAAGGCAAATGCCCTATCCGCTGTGCTATTGCTCCAGCCGTGGTATTTCTAAGAAATTCAGAGAAAACTAAATATTAAAAGTAATTCAAGGGCCAAAGCAATAGTACAGAGGGGGAGGGCATTTGCCTTGTATGCAGTTGACATAAGACATACTTGTATACAGTTCGATCCCCAGCATCCCATATGGTCCCCTGAGCACAGCCAGGAGTAATTCCTGAGTACAGAGACAGGAAGTAACCCTAAGTATCACCGGCTGTGACCCAAAAAAGAAAAAAAAAAGTGATTCAAGCTTAGCTTACCTGAACATTGGAACTTTTGTTATAATGAAAATTCATATGAAATATTTGGATACTCAGGCCTTTGTTTCATTGTTGAGTTTGCTTAAGATCTGGGGTATTTGTGAAGGGAGAGAAAGCCAAAACATAGGTGACAGCAAGCAAGGGGACCAGATGAATTCCTGCTATTTACGCAACGAAGATTTCTATTCAATAGTCCCCAAAGCACTCATTTAACATAAAATGAGTAAATTTAAAATGTGCTTTGAAATGGGATTAATTGAGTTCCCAAAGATTCTGCCTGCCTTTTCTCAAACCTCCTATTGTAATCTGGTTGAAAGCACACGTGCTGGAGAGAGGGTACCCCTAAACATCACCCGGTCACGTGTGAGGAGAGGTTTCGAGACACGGCATTTCTCTAAGTCAGAGTTATTCCCGGGCATTTAGACAGTTCCTAACCTGATTTCTTACTGCCTGTCCCAATAGGCACCAAAGTCCAGAAAAATCTCGTTTTCTTGCCAGTTACTGTGCTGGCTCTAGACCACAGATATAGGGATGTTCAACTGGGTCCTCTTTGAACCAGCCAATTGAGTCTCTCCTTTTCTGTTTCTCTTTTTGGATAGGGTGAAGGGTTGGGGCGCAGCTGACCATCCTCAGGGCTACTCCTGGCTCAGGGTGATGCTGGCAGTGCTAAGGGATGGGAACAGGTGGGTTCAGCCATGGAATCCCAAACCTCCTGCATGTGTGCCCTGGTCCTCTGAGCCTCTCTCCTGCTTGGGTCTGTTCATTCCTCCGCTGAAGGACTCTGCAGTAATCACGGTCACCGACCTCCTGCCAGCCAGGGAGAAGATGAAATTCTCTATTTCAGCTGCACCGAGGAAATCTTACCACATGATGAGTGTCATAGAGTTTCATGATTTAATCTCAATGATCAGAGATCTGAAGTGGAATGGCAAGGCCAAGACCAGGAGCAGAGACGGCCGGGCGGGGATTCCTTTAGTTCTGCCTTTGGGTGGGGAATGGGGTACACTGAGAGGCGATTGATTCTTGTGCACAATTTTTCAATTAAGGGGTTATTTTTACTAACATCTGTTTTAGGGAAGCTAAACCTTTTTTTTTGCTTTTTTTTGGGTCACACCCGGCAATGCTCAGGGGTTTCTTCTGACTCTGCACTCAGGAATTCCTCCTGGAGGTGCTCGGGGACCATATGGGATGCCGGGGATCGAACCCGGGTTGGCATGGGCCGGCGCGTGCAAGGCAAACGCTCTACCCGCTGGACTACAGCTCGGGCCCTGGGAAGCTAAATCTTTAAGTACGGCAAACACTAAGTTTCCTTCTACAAAAAACAAGACAAACAAATACACACCTCAACTCGCAGAGTCAATGTAACATAACTTGCACTATACTCACGATAATGAAGCACTGACTTCAAACTGCTCCCTAACCACACACTTCAGAATAAATGACAGACATTTCAGCAGCCAAGTTTCAGAGGTTGTAGCAAACACTTGTGTGTGACGCATTCCCACAATTAAAATACATTGGAAAATATTTTGCGCTACATTGTAGGCAGATGGGGATTTTTAATGTCTGACTTGTCGCCTCAATTATTCTGTAGCCAAATATGTAACAGCCCTAAAGAAGAGAAAAATGGGGGAAGAAGTGGGGAGGGATGATTATATAATGACCCTGGTTAAGAGTCTTGGTCATTTTGGTGGTATAGAGTTGGATAACTGTGTACATCAAGCGTCAACACTATTGAAGTATGTGGCCCAAATAATTACATTTATTAATTTAAGACCTTGAGACCTTAAGACTTTGGTGGAGGGATGCTGACAACTAATGATGGGGTTTGGATTTGAAACCATACATGCCTGAAAGTCTATTAGTAATAGCAGTGTGAAATGTGGTGACTAAAGTAAGACTGAAGGAGAAAAGAAGCAAAAGAATAGGAAAATGACTGGGCAGAATGTAAGTGGCAAATGAGAACCACTGTACTATGTCTCCAAGTGCACACTCACTTAAGTCTAATGAACACTGATATATTTTATTGGAATTTGGGTCATGACTTCAAATTAGCAGGCAGGTGTCTGGATTTAGCTTAAAACAGCTCCAAGTCAGGAATGTGTGGGAGGGCTGACATGGCCAAGCCCATGAGAAATCCAGCAGGCACAATCAAGGCCAAGGAGAAGGGCAGGGAGGAAGCTGACTTAAGATAGCCGAGGACAGGATTCCATGGGCAGTCCAACAATGGCACCATGTGGCCCAGCAGTGGGGAAGATCCTCATCTGTGCGGACACGCCCAAAGAAGCTGAGCAGAGAAACTTGAGCCAAGTCAGTTTTTCTCACAGACTCTAGAATAGTAAAGTCTCCTATTTACAGATGTGGGATTATACAAATAGGAACCTCAAAAATCTGTGAAGAACTTCACAACTAAGCTAATAGATTCCTTTTACGCCATTTGTGGAAAAACTGATGAGAGCAATGAGAGGAACAAAATGCAAGGTCTTTGGAGCTGGAGCGATGGCACAGTGGGTAAGGTGTTTGTTTTACATGCGGCAGACCAGGGTTTGATCCTGGGATCCCATATGTTCTCCCGAGCAGTGCCAGGAGTAACCCCTGAGCATTGCTGGGTGTGACCCAAAAAAGAAAAAAAAAAAGCAAGGTCATCTGAAGGGTCCAAAATTTAGTGCTGGGCAGTGCAAGCAATATTTGTCCATGACTGTACCTGGAATTCCACAATGGCCAGGAAAGTTATATCTCCCTGCCTGATCATACCTTGAGAATTGGCAGAAGAAGATGGTGAACATAAATCGCAGATTCAATATTCACCTTTGTAGAAATTGGGTTTTAAAGTCATTGAAGTCATTGAATTTTTTTTCTAATGAAACCATATCACTATGTAATTGTTAAGTATATTAATATTTTTATCACTTCCAGAATAATTCAAGTACCACCTCCTTCATTCAAGCTATGAAAGGCCAGCGACAGGCCAAATCTGAGACCACCACCCTCATCCCTTCAGAAGCAAAATGCCCTGAGTTCCTGTGAGGCCGTATAGCCTGGGTTATACTTTTATTACAGTGTTTTATTGCCAACACACAAACTCAACCAAAGTAGAAGGTTTGGGACCACATTTTCCTCCCTAGCGAGCTGAGCACAGAGATTTGAACATGTAAATCTTTCAAGCCTGAATTGAGCAATTAACATGAAAGGGTGTCTAATGTCATAATAAACGTTAAATTATGGTTGATGTACCTAACACATTTCATCAAACACCCATTAGATGTCATTTTTTAAAAATGCCATAGTGGATTAAATCTATGGCCTGCCTATAGCAGAGTACAGAGAAGGAAGATCAGCATTCAGAGAGTTTGGGAAAATGCCAAGGCAGTTATCCAGGATGCTCCTGCTTCCAAATTCCAAATTTACGAATTCCTGGCACTGCATATGGTCCCCTGAGCACTGTGGAGAGTAATCCCTGAGCGCAGAGCCGGGTGTAAGGCCTGAATACTAGGTGTGACCCCAAAACAAAAAATAAAATAAAATCTACTTTCCAGGGTTGGAGTGATAGCACAGCGGGGAGGATGTTTGCCTTACAAGCTGCCGACCTGGGTTCCATCCCTGGCATCCCATTTGGCCCACTGAGAACCACCAGGAGTAAATCCTGAGAGTACAGCCAGGAGTAACCCCTAAGAGTTGCTGGGTGAGACCCAAAAAGGAAAAAATCTACTTTCAAATCTGCTTTTATGTATAACAGTGATCATAGATCTATAGCAACTAAAAGGTAACATAAAGACTGAATTCATGGTTTTCATTTAATTTCATGTTTTGGCAATGCAGGACCAAACTCAGGTTTCATACAACATACCTCACGTGCTTCACAGGGAGCCACTGTCCAGCTCATGAATACTAAATGTTAAAGATCAAAATGGACTTATCCTAAACAATATCACCCCATTCCACAGGAAGAAAAGCAAATTTACATGTAAATTTGCACACAACAGGCAAACAAAAACATGCTAATGCTTGACAGCTTCCTCATTGAGAAGTTCTAAGTGAGCTCTTCTCTCCAGTATGATGAACTACAGATGAAAGTTCTCAAAATACTAGTAAAAATAAAAAACGTCTGGTGCTGAAGTGTGGAGCAAGGGCTGGGTCTTGACATGACCCTCTTTGTTTCTGAACGGTGACAGACAGATGTTTCTGCGTCTGAAGTCACTTGGGAGGAAATCTTGCAGATCCTGTGGTCTCAGATGGGCTATGAGCGAGGAGAGGAGTCAGAGTAAGGTCCTAGGATTCTTGCTTGGACAGCAGATAGATGGGAATGAAGCTGGCAAGAAAAGGATTAAAGGAGAGGAGCTCGTGTCTTACCACAGGGAGAGAACAGAAACTGGACATGTACAGTTTATTATGGAAAACAGCCAGACTGGGCAACAGTTCAAAGGTCAGACTTAGTACAGAAGTTAAGGCACTTGCTTTGCATTTGCATGGATGTGACAATGGTCGGAGTCCTGGCACAGCCTAAGTTGCCCTGAGCACGACCAAGTGTGGCCCCTGAGTATCACTTATGGCGCCTCCCGCAAGGAATGACAACAGATAATTAAGGGCCAGAGAGACAGGACATGGATTAAGGCATTCCCCTTGCACACAGCCAACCATGGTTCTATCCAAACACCCCACATGGTCCTTTGTGCAACAACAGGAGTGACCTTGACAACAGAGCCAGGAATAAGGCCTTAGAACCACTGGGTGTAACTCCCCCAAACAAAACAAAGGTCAAATCCATAAATAAGATTTAGAAGAGGAGTGAATGAATTTGTTTAATGTTGTTGGTTGCATGTTCCAAAGAAGGAAACCGGTTCCTAAATCAAAGTAGATGCAGAACGCAGAGGGCATTTCTGAGCTCGGAGCAGGAAGGTCTTCAGAGCTTTCTCCATCATTCATATGCAACGGGTAATCTTCATACATTTAGAGTTTCAGCTCTGGACCACGAATCCATCTGGCATTCCTGAACTACTGCAAATTTGAGGATAAGAATCTTAATGGAATAAATTATCCCAGGAATCAGGATTGCTGAGTTCCAGTATTGGCTGTGCCACTAACCAGGCAAATTATTCAATCAATCTTAGGTCCTAGTTCTCTCAACTGTAAAAGCCAGTATTTGAACTGTTAAGACACTTCAGATTAGGAAATTCAAAGACCCTAAAAGGAATTTAGCATACCCTATATTATGGTGAAAGTCATTCTTCCAAGCTTAAAAATATCCTTTTAAATTAGGCTCAATGTATATGCCAAGAACAGAGGCTGCCAAGACTTGCCCATCCCTCTCCTCCCAGGCCCCCACCCTCCAGCTTCCTTCTATTTTCGCATGTGTTAGAGGAAGTGGCTGAACCGCCTCACTCTCATCTCTTGCTGATAGAGCTGGAATAGATGCTGGATGTTGTCTACTTTACAACTGGTAAGATGAGAGAACCATTCTAGGAACTAAAGCAAACTAAAACCAAGAGTAAAACTTCAGAGTGATGTATTCAGCATGATGAAATAGACTCTCAAAATAAGTATTATGGGAAGGTGGGTCCAATCCAAACCTAATGGAAATATTCAGGCAGAAAAACAAACTACATTCCAGCTTCCAGCAAATGGCCCCTACACTCGCTGCGTAATACACACAAAGACATTCCAATACAATGAAATAATTTGGAGAATATCCAACCTCTATTTTTCAGGATGACAGGAATAAGCTCAACAGAGCAAAGTCAATTATTCAGAAGAAATGGAAGTTGTAGCATACACTTCCCTAAGCCAAAGGATCACTGACAAAATCTGCTAATGAGACATCAATTGCTCACAACATTTATTCAGTTTCATTTTAAACCTGCTTGATTCCTGGGGCTGGAATGATGGTACGGGCGGTAGTTACTTGCTTTGCAAACAGCTGACTCAGATTTTATCTCCAGCACCCCTTGAGCCCCACCAGGAGTGATCTCTGAGCACAGAGCTGAGAGTAAACCCTGAGCACAGCTACGTGTGTCCCCAAACAAAATAAAACAAGAATTGCTTGATGCTTAATATTCTTCGAAAGTTATCCAGAAGTGACTAGACTGAAAGAGACTCCATAAGAGAAAAATGATAATAAAAAGGCAACAAGGAACTGGTTACATAGGAAAGGTAACCGTGGCTAAAGATAGCAACAAAAACAAAGCAAGAAAAAAATAGAGACGTAGAAAAACTTGGGTTCTAATCCCATCTCTGCTACTTTCTAGTAAGTTCAGTGGACAAGCCCCATTGAAAGTGTATGTGACATCACAGCACTGCAACCACCGGGGGAAGAGAACACGACCCCCAGCAAGTCCCGCTTGGGGAAGTCCAGCAGCCACATGCCTGGTGCACAAACGACTATGTAACACAGGAGCAAGTCTTCGTTAGCACAACAACTGGCTGTAAAAGGAAGGGTGTGTGCTGTGGGGTAGGAGGGGGGCAGGGGCCTGATCTCAACCTTCGTTGAGTGTTAATTTCTTTGACAGAATCATGGCTGCGAAATTGAACCAACATGTCTTTAACAAGGCTGGATAAGAGAGTGGGATGACCAGGGTAAACACTACACAGGTCATTGGTGGGATCTATTTAGTTAGCACATGACACTGGGAAGGTGGCAAGACCTGGCACCTTAGAAACACACATTAGAATGTTGGATTATGGGGCCAGACTCTATCAGGCTAGAGTCCAGCTGCCCCAGAAAAGTGTTCCTGGTTGAGAAGCCTTGGTTCCTCCCAACCATCCAGCCAAATAAAGAAAAAAATTCAGGTTCCCAGTAACCCCATTCTGAGGCACTGTCTTTTTTAGACATGGATTCTACGTTCTCTACAATCCATAGCCATAAAACTGTGGTAATATAACCATCCTGTACTGGCTACATCAAACTGCTATCTACAAATGACAAATGTGACCAACAGTTGCACTGTCTGTATATTTCTTATGTGCCAGGATTGATTTTCATTTTTACCCAGCAGTACGCTGGACTTGGAGCAGGGATTTGGACTCCTCCCATTCATCCACCTCCATGTTGGCGGGTGTGGCTGGGAGCTCCCAACCATCACAGCCAGCATCACCAGAAGAAAGACACTCCAGACCCAAAGCTGCGCTGCTTTGCCCCACGTGGAGCAGCCCATGGAGTTCGGAGGGCAGTAAATGGCTCAGCCAGCCCCTGGCCGAGTCCAACATAGCTCCTAGGGTTCACTCACACTTGTGGCAGTGGGGAGGGTGGGGGGGAGAAGATGCTGGCTAGACTTGGAGCAGGAATTTGGGCTTCTCCTCCCATTCCTCCACCTCCATGTCGGTGGGTGTGGCTGAGAGCTCCCAACCACCGCAGCCAGCATCACCGGAAGAAACACTCCAGACCCACACTGCGCTGGTGTGTGGCCGCTCTGCAGCTGTGCAACAGTCTTAGATAATACTGGAAGTTAGGGCTAGGTCCTTCCCAGTATTTTTCACATTTATACACTGTATATAGTTCTAGGCAAGTTCTAGCAGTGGCCCATCATCCCAGTGAGCATAGCAAGAAGCCAGAGGAACCCCCACATCATGAGGTCATTTATTATCAACATCTGGACTCCACAGTTCCTCAGATCTTCTCCACCCAAGGTAAAAGTCAATCTCTCCCCCTTGAGGTTATCAGTAAATGCACAAGATGAGAGCCTACTACTGAGAGTACCACCTACAGGGAAGAGCCTGGCAAGCTACCTATGTTGCATTTGATATACCAAAAAACCAGTAACAATTATAGACCTCATTCCCATGATCTGAAGGAATGGTTTGAGGCTCTTCGTGTTCCTGGAATGAGCAGATACCTTTGGTCTACACTTGCTCTTGACAGGATGTATGGAGGTGTTACTGGTGCCTGCTTGAGAAAATCCATGAACAATGGGAAGACAATTGATGCAAAGTGATATACTGTAGATATTAGCATCTTCTTTTAGACACAATAAAAATAAGGCTCTGGATATGTTAATAACTCATCTAAGTTAATAGCCAAGAAGTGGATGGACAGAGTCTCAACTGAAATACACCTGAGTCCAGAGTCTACCCAGAATCCTCCTACTGAGAATACTCAATGCAGAGATACTCAGGGAATGTATTTAGCAGGGTCCAAGAGATAGTATAGGGGTATGGTACTCATCGTGCATGTGGCCAATCACAATTTGTTCCCTGACACCCCTTATGCACAGAACTAGGAGCTCAAAGTCTTGAGCACCATTGAGTATAGTCCCAAAACAAACAAACAAAATGTATTTAGCATAAGTTATAAGTTAAAATGGCGAGGCCATTGGGTAGGCGTTTATAAGACCCAGGCATTCCCTATGCTCAGCTGACTATGAGCACTAAAGATGTTATTGTTTTAAGGACACCAACAAGTTGATATTTGAGTTTATAGTTTTCTGCTAAAAATAAAAAACATAGTGTTTTCCCCAAAGTAGAAAGCAATAGCTTGTTGCCATGGTAGTGAAAAGTAAACTTCAGCTCGACTCGAAACACAATGACCAAATTGAAATAACAAATATAGCAAGGTTTATCTCTAAACAAGATCGGGATATTTTCACATGGAAGAAGAAAGTTAAAGGAGAGAAAAGATAATTATCCTCAATTATCTGAAATGCCACATTTAACAGAAAGGAAGCACACGGTCTAGATGATCTCAAAAGGGAAGTCTAGGAATCATGTGTGGAATTTGCCATGTGGTCATGGAAGCCGGTTTTCCACTAAATGATAAGAGTATTTAATCATCAAACTGTTTCAGCTGGACTGCACATTAAACAAGCTGTCTAGAGAGCAACTCATCCCTGATACAGAAAGGTGCTGGCAGGGAGGTCCTCTGTGTTGGCTGACCTCAGCCTGGCTGAGTTTATACCAAATTCCCAGGCCCTTTACAAAATGAGAATCTGTTTAATGAATTGGAAAATTATCGATTCCCTGAAAACAGACAAACAGTGGGTAGAGGAGACCAGAATGTCTAGTAGGTAAAAGAGTACCCACAGCACCATTCCACCATGCAGATTCGAATCTTGCCTTGAAGGAATCATTCAGGTTTCACAGACACAAGAAAGCAAGGCCTTATGTGAATTGTTTTCTATGTTTAGAAAACATGATCAAAGGCAAGGGAATTAAAAAATAAATAGATGAAGAAGCAAATAGTTCCGTCTTTCGATCAGAAAGGACAATCAAAAGATTGTCCTTTTCTTGAAGTCTAAGCTACCTCTCAATGTTTGGGCCTCAAAACACCAACGGGTGTTTTAACTAACCCGAAAGTCCAATAGCAAATAGATTTAAAAAAAAAAAAAAAACATGGCACATATACACAAAGGAATACTACTTGGCCACAAGAAAAGATGAGATCATGCAATTTGTTGCTACATAGATGGATCTGAGTGAAATAGGAAAGAGACACAGAGTGATCTCATATTCATATGTGGGATATAACAGAGATAGAGCAAATGCCCAAAGGCAAAAAACAAAACAAAACTGAGAACTGGTATTCAGTAATACTGGGAGGGGGACTGGAAATGGGGGCGTTGGGGGGAATGGGACAGAGGGGGAGGGGAAAATGGACACTCTGGTGGCCAGTGTGATGGATAAAACTATCATTAACAGTAGTATAAACCACGGTGCCTAAGATAACATTTTTTTAAAAACAACACCCTTTACTATCTTAGGGGCTGGAGCAATAGATAATATAGCAGGTAGGATGCTTGTCTTGCATGCGGCCAACCCAAGTTTGATCCAGGACATCCCATATGGTCCCCTGAGCACTGCCAAGAGTGCTTCCTGAGTGTAGGGCCAGAAGTAACCCTTGAGCATTGCCGGATGTGGCCCCAAACCAAACCAAAACAAAACAAAACAAAAACACCATTTACTATTTTAAAGTATATAGGAAAACAGTCCCAAGTCGGGGGCATGTAGGGTGATGGTTATTTAGCAGTCCTCCACGCTAATGATGCTGAAGGGGTTACACCCTTCATTATAAAATATCTCACCACTAGATTCAGGGAATGGAGAGAACAGGACTAACCTCAAACGTTCCTCGTGGAAAACTAACCACATCGTAAATTTTCCAGTCTTGTCTTAGAAATTAAAATTGTTACAAAGTCAACCTCTGCTTAGGCACTCAACCTCCCTTCAGGGAGGTGCTGAAAGAATAATAGGTTCCCCCAAAATAAAATAAATAAACTCTATACTGATTCATCTCTCCGTATTAAATATAAATAATGCCCAAGAGAATTCCCCCTATCTCTTCATCTCACCAGGGCACTCAAAGCATTTACAGTCTCATTATTTTACACAACACCTGTTAAGTGGATACCAAAGATTATTATCCTCCTTTGATTTCTAAGAAAGCAACTACAGAAGGATTAAACAAGTAAACTCTCCAAGCCTGCCCAGTAAATTGAGTTGCTTGGATGTTTTTTCATCCAGTTCTTCTTGTAGGGATTTAATACTACAAAATGACTAACTCCTCCTCCCCACCCCCATCTCACACATATCACGGAAATGTCTATCAGGGATACGAGAAGTTGCCACCAGGTAAATCTTGGTCCAAGTGGCTACCAGACCAGCGCCTTGCCTGCAAGAAGCCAATCCCCACCTCCGATCCCATATTCTAAACAGGGCCAACCCGTTCCTTTTATCAAGTGCAGTTAGTGCTGCCTGGCCCTGTCTGGGAAATTTTTAACTCTCGATTAGCTGTTAACAATTGGTTCAACTCGGACAAGACAGAGGACAAAATAATGTGCTTGAAAAAAAGTGCTCCACCATTCTGGTCACAAAGGAAGCATGAGGAACGGGCCCTTTGTGTCTGAGCTCCATTCCAGGAGCCAGAGAGAGAGTTTTCAGCCCCCCCTTCCCCGCCCCATCTTTCATTGCTCAGTCTTTCACCTCTTGTGTCCTCACCCACACAATCTGTTCCCGAGCGAGGAGACAATCCAGCCAGTCTGTGGAGAGTTCCTAAAACATTCCCGGGGTGAAAGCACCAGGAGGAGCGGGACCTCCTCTCCTCCGACGATGATGGAACACTCGGCAAAGGAGTTCACAAAAGGAACGAGGGACAAAGGGCCCAGGAGGGAATGGGTTTGCCCACAATGTCTAATAATGTCTAACCCTTTGAGTCTTTGTAAACCTTCTGGTCCATTTATAGCCATACTTCAAGTTTTTGTCTTTCAAACTGCATTCTTTTTATTCCTACCCCCTTCTGTTGTGGTGGTGGTGGTGATGGGGTGACGGCCGTTGCCATACACATTTGGGTGGTTGTGCAATGGAGATTATACACTTTTGCTGTGTGTCATTGGGAAATCCCAAGTGGCAGTGTTGAAAGGACATAGTGCGTGGGGATCAAATTCAAGGCGCCAAATCGCAAGCATACACTGTCTCCACCACTGAGGCAGTGTCCTTAAGCCCCCAGACTCAATTCCTCTTAGAACAGATGATTTTACTTTAAAAGAAAATATGGGGGGCCAGAGCAATAGTACAGCAGGTAGGGCATTTGCCTTGCACATAGCTGACCTGGGTTCAATCCCCTGGCATCCCATATGGTCCTCTGAGCACCACCAGGAGTAATTCCTGAGTGCAGAGCCAGGAGTAACCCCTGAGCATTGCCGGGTATGACCCAAAAAAAAAAAAAAAGGAAAAAGAAAAGAAAATATAGTTAATGATGTAAGATCAACGAAGTCAGTGCTTTAAGTTTCCTTTAAAATGAAAAACAAGGGCTGGCACAATAGTCCAGCAGGGAGGGTGTTTGCTTTAAATGCAGCCAACCCGGGTTCGATCCCCAGCATTTGATATGGTCCCCCAACCACCACCAGGAGTAATTCCTGAATGCAGAGCCTGGAGCAACCCCTAAGCATTACTGGGTGTGACCCAAAAAGCAACATAAATAAATAAATAAATAAACAGATAATTGTATCAGTCTTCCCGTTGTTCATCAATTTGCTCAAGTGGGCACCAGTAACATCTCCATATGTCCTGTCACAAGCAAGTGTAGCCCAAGGGCATCTGCTTGCTCTATTTAAATAAATAGACAAAGAAACAAATAAATAGATGAATGAATGATTAAACATGAAGTAGACAGGTTCTACTTCTAACTCAACTGCAGCAGGTTGTGAAAATATGCATAAAACATAAAGGCACATAGTAATAAATGCTTAAAATTGCACAAGATTTTACCCCTATGCTGTTGCTTTATTATTCATATGTTAATATATATCCTGCCTTTCTACTTAGCTAAAGCAGCATCATTTTGTCTTTGGTGCAGTCAAGCACGTCATCTGCGTTAAGTTCACAAAACTATGGAAGGTTTCAGATGACACACGCGAAGCAGGGTGGAAGGTAGATAGCCTGTGACCCTGCGACCTTCCCTTTACTCATTTCACCTCCTCTACTTCCTTTCCATATGCTGAACACGGGCAGGTCTGTGTTCCTGAGACTTCAGCAAAGTGTTAAGATATAGCTTAATCACCGTCTAAAGTACTTTAGCGCCGACAGTACAACGAAGAAACCCAACTGGGCGGAAAGGGCCAACATGTTTGGCTTTGAGAGAGACATGTCTGTTTTCCTTTGCCAGGGGAAAAGCATTACCAGGCCCACTTAGCACATAACCAAGGCAAGAAGCAGCATGAAGAGAGGCGTGATACGTCGAAGGAGGTGAGCGGGGCTAGAGCCAGATCTCCTGGAATTCTGCTCATGGCTTTTTTAATTAAGCTCATGTCTTCACTGAGGTGAAACTGCTCTTGGGTTATGCACTTCAAATGACCGCCCCATACTTCAAAGGCCCCGGTCAAACTCCCTGATTCTTCCTTTTTTAATCTTTTCATCAGACCTAAGAAATGCCTAGAACACTTAGTCTATTTCACCGAGCTTTCACCTGAACAACAAACAGTCTGATTTTATTGATCGTCTCTCGCTGATCAAATTGAAGTAGCTCTGGGTGGAGCCATGGGTGCCACATTCCCATGCGGCCCATGACTAACCTGGTCCAGGGATGGGAGGAACATGTGCTGGCTCATTCCTGGCTCTGCCTCGAGGATTCTGGGTATCCCAAGGAGACCTTGAGCCTTTTGTGAAGATCTACTGAAGTTTTCCAGCCAGGCCCAGAAATAGCGCCTGCTTAGGCAGTCATTTAAGCTTCTCCTGGGCCTTCAAGGACTTCATTTTAGCTGCGGGGACATCCTGTTGCCATCCACTTCCCACAGACTACAGCCCAGCAGGAGCGGGTGTTGCCATGAGCTTTGCTTCAAAGCCAACAACCTGGCTGAGTTCCAAGAATTATCACTAATGATCTTCACCGGTGCTCCAACAGTAAAACAACACACACACACACACACACACACACACACACACACACACACCATTTCAATTACTGTTATAGTTGAAAGAGCTATGCCAAACAGATGTTTGTCCCACACCTCATTTTACTTTGTAATTCTTGCCAAAAACTAGGCCATCCAACAAAAGCAAAACTCTACCAATTCAACCTTCTGCAATATAATAGGGGTCGCTCTTAACCAACCTTTAAATCAAACTCATAATAAATGTATCACCGCTGGAGTGATAGCATAGCGGTAGGGTGTTTGCCTTGCACGTGGTTGACCCGGATTCAATCCCCAGTATCCCATATGGTCCCCCAGCCACTTCCAGGAGTGATTCCTGAGTAAACAGCCAGCAATAACCTCTGAACTTCGCCAGATGTGACCCAAAAAGCAAAAATGAATGAATGAATGAATGAGTGAATGAATGAATAGAAGGATAGATAGATAAATAAATATAGCAATTTGGATCATTGAATTCAAAGGCAAAGCTGAATAATGTATATAGTCAGATTATCTTTCGACAGGAGTTGTTAGAGAAACCCAAGAGTGTCAATAAGAGGGTACTTCTCTAAAGTCAACGACTCTTACCTTACCTTACTAGTAACTCTTACCTAGTAAACTTTATTTAGATTTTATTGAAAAGGTCTGTTTCCAGCAGCTCCAGATTCACATTCTCTGGATTAAAGTTCAGAAAGAACAGGGTGAGAGAGAGAGAGAAGAGAGAGAGAGAGAGAGAGAGAGAGAGAACAGAAGTTAAGGCACTTGCCTTGCATGTGGCTAACATGGGTTCAATTCCCTGCATCTTATATGGTTCTCTGAAGACTGTTGTGAATGATTCCTAAGCAAAGAACCAGGGACTTCAGCAATGTGACCCCAAAACAAGATAATAATGACACTGATAATAAACAATAATAATTAAAGTACAGTAAGAAATAGATCCTCAAATGGGAAGGACAACAGAGAATCTATTTTAGCTTTCTCTTCTACAGGAGAGTTTAAGGCTCTTTGTATTCCTGGAGCAAGCAGATGCCATTGGGCTACACTGGCATGTGACAGGAACAAATGGAAACATTACTGGTGCCCACTTGAGCAAATCAACGAATAACAGGATGTTATGTGATCAAGTGATCAAGTGAAGAAATAGAGAAGATAACACTTGCTGGAAACCTCCACGCAAGCTTCAAAATACACTCTGATTACACTAATTTGTCGGTGTGGCTTGCTCACAATACACATCGCTAGAATCAGAGATGAAGGTCTACTTAAACCACATTGACTGAGCGGAGGCAGCGGAAATGACACAGAGAACTTGGTGATCAATGGAACAGGTTGAACCATCCTCCCCATTAAGGCTTCCCTCTTTCTCTGTCTTTGAGAAATTGTTTACAGGAATATATTAAAGAAAGGAACAAAGTGAGTCACACAAAAAATACAGAGTAAGAATAGGTTCGCTCTCACTAACAACCAAGAAATGTAAGTTAAAATAAACATGTGATCTTGGCATACGGGGAAGAAAATGACTCAAAATAAAACTAACACTCCAAAGCCCAAACCAAACCAATAATCCTCCATAATGACCTGAATGCAGGGGGAGAGACACTTCCAAACTTTGATAGGCAAGTTCACATTTATTACCCAGATCTTTTGAAATAGACATGCCTTTCGACATAAGCTAAATTCATGAGGTGAAAGTGCTATGGAATAATTACGGGTGTGAATAAGAACTTAATTATGAAAAAGTTTTCCTGGTAATTGCTGTTATAGAGCCCACACCTGTAAATATTATCAATGTTCAACAATAATGGATGGGGTGATTTAATTACAGTACAGCCAAGCTCTGGAAAGTATAATGAGTACCTAATATGCCAGGTTCTCTCAGAGCATTGTCGGTGAGATCAAATGAGTTGATTTCTATGCAAGTGTCGTGAAGAAGATGATAGTGATATAGGATATGAAAATCAGGAGTAAGGACTCATTGAATCCTGGATTTAACAAGCACTCACTGAAGTATCAGAGAGTCCAGGTCAAGCCTTTTAATTTAGCACATCCAGAGTCTCCATAGTCTCTGTGTTCTTTTCCAAAAGTCACTTCTGAAAACCAGAGTTTGCTCATAGGACCGGCCCTCCTTGTCACACACTGGTCAAAGGGGATGGTATTTCTAGCTGCTTGAACTTAGGGAATTAAATAGTGGAAGGGAATACCAAAGATGGTCCAGTCATGCCTATGACAGAGAAAAGTCTGAAGTGGAAAGGGCCTCAGCATATGCACGTAGAAGGGTAAATATTGTCATATAATTTCAAGGAAACTATGACAATTAAAACTCCTAGAAGAGGTGCACATGCTGCCTGGGCACACATGCTGCCTGAGCCCATGTGGCCGAGCACATGTGGTGCCTGAGCACGTGTGTTGCCCGCATCTCCCCTCTTGAGATGTGTACTCTCTCTCTTTCTCTCCCCTCCCCCTCTCCTAAAACCTCCTTAATAAAGTATGTAAAAAAAAAATAAATAAAACGCCTCGAAGAGAGGTCGGAGTGATAGGACAGTGGGCAGGGCTTTTGCCTTGCATGCAGTCAAACTGGGTCCATTCCCCAGCATCCTATATGGTCCCCGAGAACTGCTAGGAGTAATTCCTGAGTACAGAGCAGGGAGTAACACCTGACCATCGCTGGAGGTGACCCAAAAAGCAAAACAAGCAAAAACTCCTAGAAGATGCCAACATCCAGGTATGAATTATTATTGTTGTTGTTGTTGTTGTTTTGCTGTGGTATGAATTGTTGTTGTTGTTGCTGTTGTTGTTGTTTTGATGTGGCGAGAGGGAAAACACCTGGGGTAAGTGGGGTCACTCACAGTTCTGGCTGGGAGTTGCTCCTGGTAGTGCTCAGGGGACCGTATGGAATGCAAGAGATCAACAGGGGCTCAAACACATGCAAGGCAAGTGCCTTAAGCCCTGGGGCCCAACCACATAAAGAGAAGTACCTTAATCCCTGCACTACCTCTCCAGCTTCCTGTGCATTCTTTCAGAACTAGTACACTGAACTACTTACTGTTCCTGATACTTTATAGTCCCAAAGGAAATGACTGTTTTAGAAAGAAAAGTAGCTTCTCGGTAGCTTGACAAGGTCGCGCTTCCGCACTGCAGACTTGGAATCCTGATTCTTCTGCCGTCTCATTCTCCTTTTGAAGCACAGTCAAAGTTTAAGCAAAATATGGATGAATCAATAAGTACCTTGAAGTTCTTAAATGGCCTTTTGTTAAAACCCCCACCCCAATTACATCCCTTCCTTGAGGATATTGACAATCTTCCGTGACACATGCTCTGTACCTTCTTGGTTCAAGGGAAAACACACCTACAGCATTTCAAATTAACTACTGACCCTTACTCTCACACTATAAACAAACCCCTTTCAGAATCTCAATTGCATTGTGTCCACATTGATTAAAGCTTGAAGCCTGGTGACCTCATGTGGTGTTAACTTCTCCCATGCACCAACAGCATTCTGCCTTTCTACTCAATTACCGCTTTGGTGCCAGCGGATCGCTACCCAATGAACACACACAATGGACTTCTGCTTCATTACACTAACCAACAGCAGGATAGAAATAAGCAGAAGAGGAATAAACAAGCTAATTTATCATGAGGACAGAGCAAGCTTTCACCAGTCTCACCATGGAAAACTTCAGTGGTTAATGGGAATATCAATGGTTGGGGCAGGGGCGGGTGGAGGGTGTTTATGATTTTTTTCCAGAGTATAGAGAGACACAACAGAACCTCAGTGATGAAGGAATTCTGCAGATTAGCAGGTGCGACTGCACAAAACCCACAGAACCCAGGCCTTAAATAAAGTGCTGGGGCCCGCCATAAACCCACGCTGGATAATTATTTGGGGAAAGCACAACCCTGGATGATGTGGTCTGACACCCTGGTCCTTTGCCCCAAGTGTTCAAGCTAATTGTGTGGCCCCTCTTATTCATCCCTGACGAGGTGGTCAAATAGGGCCCTGCTTCTTTGTGAGGGGGCACCATGCCTTCGCTTCAGGGGTGTGGCAAGGGGCGTGGCAAGGGGCATGGCAGCCAACTGAAAGAATCACTTTGGAAGCCTTCAGTCCAGGTTCCCAGACACTAGCGCCATCACCCAACTCTCAGCAATTAAGCAGATTTGAAAACGAATTTCCCAGGGTTCAATGGTGCAATAGGAGGCGGAAGTACTAGTGTTGAAACACAGAAGTGCTAACTGCTGGGTTTTTCAGAGTAAGTGCATCACTGATAGAGCGTCAACAACCGCTGATTCTCTGCTAAGCAGGCAATTCTATTTCATAAAAAAATACTGCCACAAAAGTACAAGAACAAGTAGCGTATATTTGTGGTATTAAATTTTTGGACTTTGAGGACCAGAGTCATAAGATAACAGGGCGCTTACCTGCTCGTGGCCAACCTGGGTTCTATTCCTGGCATCTCATATGGTCCCCCTGAGCAACACCAGGAGTAATTCCTGAGTGTAGTACCAGGAGTAAGTCCTGAACACTGCTGTTTGTGAGACCAACGCCAAAAGAAATTAAATTGAAAAATTAAAACTTGAGCCTTAGAGAGGCACATCTCCTCCTCCCCACCATCACACTTTGGATTGAGTTGCTCTGAAATCATTATGTTCTTGTCCAAACCTCTCAATCCAAATTGGGAGGGGATCAAAAGGCAGGCTCCCTGTCACCAGAGTTTAAGCCTGCACGATTCACACCTGATTCTAGAGCCATGCCTGAACCAGCACGGCCAGGTTCAGAGTGGGCAGAGTTCCCCTAGCTTCAATCTCACCCAGGGCCCCAGGAACTTAACTTCTGGAACTCACTCTGGGGCTGAAAGAAGAATTAAACAGTAGCTACCCATTTCTGCACTATTTTCTACCGTCTGGGCCTATACAGATGATCTCATTTAACCTTTTCACCTATTTCCTCTGAGCCTCATAACACTAGATGAGGAACATGATTCTTTCCATTTCATGCATTTGAAAAAGAAGAAAATGGAAGCTCTGAGATGAATCAATTGTACTCAAAGCCAGATAGCCAATGAAAGGGTAGGCTCAGGATTTAGGCAGTTCTGCCCACCACAAAGCTCTGGGTTACACATTCAGAACAGCAAACTCCCATTTCTGGTGGGATATTTCCTGGACGTTAAAGCTGTGGAAGGGTCTGTAACAAAATGAACCAATAAATAACACACCCAAGTGTCATTCATACATGCGAACACACACACACACACACACACACACACACACACACACACACACACACACACACACACTCATAGTTGGCAGTGCTCCAGGGCTTCACCCATGCCAGGCAAGCACTCTGATGCTGAATCCTGGCCCCATTGTTCCTGTTTCAGAGTGAAGGAAAGCCCAAGGAGGGCCAGACGCAAATCGCTGATGCTCCAGTTCAGGGTCACTCCTGCCTCTTTCTTTCCAGGCCATTCTCTCCCATCCCTCTTTCCACACCGCATTACCAGCTGTTCTACTGGAGGGTCTTGGTGAGTGAGGTCCAAGTCCAATCTGTATGAGGCTTTCTCTCTGGCCCTCACTTCCTTCCCTTCGCTTCCAGCAGCTTCTGAGATCTCTGCTCTTTCATTCCCACCGGCTCACTAGAGAGAATGGCCCCAGGTCCTCCTGGCCTGCAGGCACACATTCAGCACAGCCTGTTTCAGCCCCTGTCAGGAACCTGGAAGAATGTGTGGATGAATTCATTCCCACCCACCAGACCCACAGGGGAACACAATGGAGTGCAGAGGTGGTTATTTGAATGTATTATGCCTTCTTGTCAAGGGCAATTATAAAATCTGACATCATAAATAGATCTCTAAGAAGGGTTGTAAATACATCTGTAATATTCTTAGAAGGGAAATGACCAAAGACAATTTTTTTCTATCTGTAAGCAGTCACAGAAAATGGAACAAAGAATGGGGTCTTCATACTAGGGAGCCCCCAAACTAGCCCTCCTAATGGAGCAGTATTTATATACATGCCTCATAGGCTTATGGCCCTGGGTTCAACCCAAACACATCCAAATAAGTGAGACCAAAGTAGTGAAGAAATATACCTACTTTTAAAAACAACAAATCACAGCGGCTCCATCACTGGTCAACAATCTCATTTGAATAAATATACGAGGAAATATATGTGTGGGGTGCGTGTTGTGCTTCTCCCAACAATCAACCAATATAGACAACCAGTTCACAGTCCACTCTCTGCCTTAATGGCCAAATATAGGCTGCATCATCATGATCAGTGAATAAGCACAGTTAATGAGCATTCCATTAATGGTGAGGAAACTCGATACAATCTTATTCTCTCTGAGCCTTCTCGAGCCTTAGTTTTCATGAGAGAATAGAAGATTCCTCTCCTAAGTTCTAAGTTCTAAAAATTACACAATTTTATAGTTTTCTGCTGAAGCATCCGAAACAGGAAGGAGGCACACACAGATTTCTAAGTTCAAATGAGCGGGAAGCACTGTGCTACTCATGAGAGAGGTAGATGAGCACATTAGACTATGTTTCTTCTCAAAGAACTTGGAAGCCTTATAGAGATTATACTTTATTTTTCTTTAAAATTCCTTATAGTAAAGCACTATAATTTTAGCTAATGTTTTAGAGTGGTTAATTGGTTTGTTTGCTGATTTGGGGTTCACCCCAGTGGTGTCCAGAACTTACTCTTGGATCTAAGCTCAAGGAACACTTTTGGAAGTGCTCAGGGGTTCAGATATGGTACCAGGGATTGAACCCAGGTTGACTGTGTGCACAGCAAGTGCTTTACTTGCTTTTACTATCTCTCCAGTTCCTACAAGTGGTTAATATTTTATTTTGAAAAAATCATTTACTCCTCAAAGCCTGACTTTCAAAGGCCCTTGTCATTTTTGTCATATCTAGATGCAAAAGAAAACGTCCCAGTGGATGATGACTTCAATTTCACAATGTAAAACAGAAGAACTCCGGGGATTTGCTTTGCAGCGAGCACAACAGAACACAGCTCTTCTGCCTTCGGAGTGCTAGCTATTTTAAAGTCTTGCTACCTGGGCCTACCCATGCTCCAAATAGCCTTAAGAACTGGCCCAACATTCTAAAAAAGCAAAATCATAAAATTCCAATGAACCCTTAGTGAAAAACAGTCAGTAACTAGCTCGAAAACAAGTTAATCGCTCTAATTCACCACATGTGTGACCTTTTTTCTGCTTCCTGTGCATGGATTAAATAAACCCAATTGGAATATCAAGGGGTTGGAGAGATAGTACAGTTAGTAGGGCCCTTTCCTTACATGTGGCTGACCCAGGATTCCATGCCCTGCACCTCATAGGATTTCCTGAGTCCCGCAAGAAGTGATCCCTGAGTGTAGAGTCAGGAGGAATTCCTAAACATAGCTGGGTATGGCTCAAAAACCAAAAGGGGGAAGGAATATCAAACCAGGTTGCTGCGTTTTTTTTTATAATATATATTGAGACAGAAATAATTCCATGAGTCTAGCCAGATGCACGATGGTCAAAAAAATAAAAGTTAAAAATCTGGGTCAGGGGCCAGAGCGATACTCCAGCAGGTAGGGTATTTGCCTTGCATGCAGCCGGCCCATGCCGGCCCGGGTTCGATCCCGGCATCCCATATGGTCCTCTGAGCACCGCCGGCGGTAATTCCTGAGTGCAGAGCCAGGAGAAACCCCCTGAGCATCGGCAGGTGTGACGCAAAAAAAAAAAAAAAAAAATCTGGGTCAGAGAGACAGTACAGGATTTATTTCTGTCTCTTAATGTGTATAATAATATAAGAAATCCAGCAACCCTGCTTGAGGGTTCCTGGCATAAGGCTGACCCTGGCTGAATCCTTGGCACTATATGTGGTTTCCCTTCCCCCACCCCCAGTACCACCAGAAGTGACCCTAAGCACCTCTAGGGTGCGGCTCAACACAAAAACAATAACAAGAAACAAATCTCTGGGGGCCAGAGAAACAACGTAATCGATTGAGCTCAGGCTTTGCATAAAGGAGACCCTGATTCCATCTCTGGCACCACATGGTCGCCCCAGGCACTGCCAGGAATGATCCTCCAGCACAGAGCTGCAAGGTGACTCTGAGCAGCACCAGGTCCCCAAAGTAAAACCAACCAACGACCAACCTTAAAATAATCTTAATGAAGGGCCGGAGGATAGTCCAGTGGGTAAGGCGTTTGCCTTGCACTCCAGCCGACCCGGGTTCGATTCCCAGCATCCCATATGGTCCCCGAGCACTGCCGGGAGTAGTTCCTGAGCGAAGAGCCAGGAGTAACCCCTGAGCATCGCTGGGTGTGATCCAAAAAGCAAAAAAAAAAAAAAAAAAAAAGTCCTAATGAGGTGCGTCCGCTACTAGAACACATGTGCTGCTTGTGCCCACGTGGCCAAGCACACGTGTCGCCCGCATCTCCCCTGGAGGATTTACCTTCATGCTCTCATGGCTAATGCTGAGCTGAACCTCCGAATAAAATCGGTCTTTACTTCACACAAAAAAAAAAAAGAAAAATCCTAATGAATATCTGTTTTGGCAAATGGTTATCACATATCAATTGATGGAATATGGTGTACACAATACATGTTCTCTTTCATAACCCTACCACCTCTGGGAGGGAGGAATTTCCAGATGAGGAAACTGAGGCTCACAGGGTGTAAAACCAGGTGAAAGCAAGTTTGAGAACAAAACAGGTCACACCTACTGCTCAATCAGAACACCACGGTGAGGTGGACATCTGATGGCATTGAGTGGGGAGCTCACCAGCAAACAGAACAAACACTGCAGCACAGCAGGAGGCCCATGAAAGGATCATTTTCGAGGCACCTGCAAGGTGGGCCCAGTCATAAGGGACAGTTTTCAGCTTTATTCCAAGTCTCTCCTCATAGATGCAGGAAGTAAGTGGTTTCCCTGGACTGAGCTATCAGAACTTGACTCACCTCCAGCAGTATCCTTATTTTTTTTTTTGGGGTCACACCTGGCAATGCTCAGGGGTTTCTCCTGGCTCTGCACTCAGGAATTACTCCTGGCGGTGCTCGGGGGACAAAAGGGGATGCCGGGGATCGAGCCGGGGGTAGTCACATGCAAGGCAAATGCCCACCCCACTGTGCTATCACTCCGGTCCTCCAACAGTATCTAATACTGGCTTCCAAAATACACTTCTCCTTGGGGCCAAAGCAATATTACTGCGGGAAGGCATTTGCCTTGCATAAAGCTAACCGGGTTCAATCCCCAGCATCTCCTATGGTCCCCGAGCACTGGCAGGAGTAATTCCTGAGTGCAGAGCCAGGAGTAACCCCTGAGCATTGCTGGATGTGACCCAAAAAGAAAAAAAATACACTTCTCCTAAACACTTCCTTCCTTCCTTCCTTCCTTCCTTCCTTCCTTCCTTCCTTCCTTCCTTCCTCCCTCCCTCCCTCCCTCCCTCCCTCCTCCCTTCCTTCCTTCCTTCTTCCTGTTTTTGGGCCTCACCTGGAAGTGTTCAGGGCTTACTCCTAGTTCTGTTCTCAGGGAAAGTCCTGGTGGGCCTGAGGTGGCCATATGTGGTTCTGAGGCTTGAACGCACATCAGTCACCGGCAAGGCGAGCCCTTACCCACTGTACTCTCTTGCCCCCTGCTTTCTCTTTCAACAAATGGACAGAGTCTCGGAGGAGTGGAGTATGCTTAAAGAAAAGCAGGAATTTCTATTTTTCAAAAAAACACTAACTGAAAGATGATCTTGGGCTCTTCTTCAGAAATCTTCGCTGTCTACAAATTACCTTCTGTCTTTCTCTCTCCTTTCACGGTATCCAGAAATACCGTGTTCCCAGAACAGAGCTCTGTTCTGTTGGGACTTGTTCAAAAGAACGGGGCCTGGGACGGAACACGGCCTGCAAGTTTGCTGCAAGGAGGAGGAAGAGCGATGAAGAGATGTCTGGGTGCCACGGCCCCCACCTCCATTCTCAAGCTGATCCTTTGGGAGCAGGGCGTGGGGCCCGGCGACTGCTCAGCCAGTGGCGCAATGCTTTCCAAGCCTTGGTGAAAATCTTATCTTCCCTCGGGCCAGGCACGCAGGGGGCCACGTAAGTCAGGGCTGGCTGCGTACAAGCCAGAACTAGCCCAATGGCAGAGAGAAAAGAAAGGAATGTGGGGACGTGTAGTTTCCCCATCGGAGGCATTCCATTCTCAGGCGAGTTGGCCTCACGATGAGGCCAGAGAAAAACACAGGAGGTCTCAGGACGAAGGAACCGAGCCTGATCCTGGCCTACTGGACCTACAAAGAACCCGAGCAAATGTGCTCAGGACCTGGTCCTGGGTGGGGCGCAGCGGAAGGCAGGCAGGCCCAAGCAGACTTAGAAGTTGGAGCTCATCAGAGCACGATCTAAAAGGCTGGAAATGTGTTTAATGAAAAAAGAAATGTGATCACAAGTGCCGCTGCTTCCCGCCTCTCTGCGCCCGTCCACAGAAAGATTTCTTCCCGAGCAGCAGAGACAGCGCAAAGGGGCTGGATGGGGCACACGCCGTGGGGGTTCCAGCCCTGAGCGCCCCAAGAGCCACCCCTTAGCACAAAGTCAGCCTGGTGTGGCCCAGAAACAAAACATGAAGGGGGAAGGGGAGGAGGGAGAAAAGAATTTGTGTGCTGGTCATATCTCCATGTCATCAGCTGCTCGAGCTCTGTTCAGACCCTGTGTTGGTCCCTGAGTTTAGTGCCTTCCTTGAACAAAAAAGAAGAGGCAGAGAAGAAAAGTAGGAATAACTTCCAGGAAAGCTTTGGAAAACAAATCAGACCCCTCACATACAGGGTCTGCCACACTCTTAAACTCACTACAAACTGGAAATTCCGTTTGTCTCCAACCGCCCAGACCAGCCCAAAGTCAGGCGTGGCATTTTAATCAAAGACGCATCTGCTCGAGGAAGCAGGTTAGATACAGAGGCAGGACTTGAGCTGGATTTATAAAGCTCAGGGACTTTTTATTCCCTCCATGATTTAAATTTACATTTTCTCCCGCAGGAGGAAGGGAATGTGCCCGCCCTCTGCAAGCCAGGAAAGCATTCCTGTATGCGTTTTGCTTTCTTTCTTTTTTAAATCTGTGACGTTCTTGGGGCCGGAGCGATAGCCCAGCAGGTAGAGCGTTTGCCTTGTGCCGGCCTGGGTTCGATCCCCAGCATCCCATATGGTCCCCGAGCATCACCAGGAGTAATTCCTGAATGCAGAGCCAGGAGAAACCCTTGAGCATTGCCAGGTGTGACCCCAGAAAGCAAAATAAATAAATAAATCTGTGACTTTTTAAAAACATAGAGAACACCCAAACACCATATATAACTCTATCACTTCACAAACATGCAGATACTATTACTAATATAAATACTAGTACAAAAAGGCAAGAGGGAGAAGTTTGTGTCACTGCTGTCTAGCTTTCAAGTAACAGTGAAGAGAACTGAGCAGCACAAACTGGGGGTTTCCTGCATGTGAAGACTCTGGCCTCTGGCAGAAACGAGCTCTTCTCCATGCAGAAGACATTTACTGGGAGTGTTGATTTGTACCAGGATTTGAATTGAGCTCTACTAGTAGAAATAGTCCCTCCACTTCCCTGGGACCCTGGTCCTTCTCAAAGGCAGCCCAAGACTTTCCATGGCCCTTTTCGTCATCACAACGTAAAGTGACAGGCTTCATAGCGTCCGTTCAGAGCCACCCAAGTATACCCCCCAGAGCTGTGCTATTGGCAAGTAATCAGCTCCTGGCCTTAGTGTGGCTTAGATTTACAAATCAATCTGTATTGGAATGTGGCTCCTAAGGACATTCCTAAAGTGTCAAAGGACTGGCCTAAAACTCCCAGAATCCATTTTTTTTTGCTTTTGTCCTCATATTACATAATGCACCCCAACTTCTCTCTGTCTCCCATGTGTGTCTTTTGAAAATGGAGGAACCAGTGGGATGAAACTGCAGAAAATAACAAGAGCCCAGCCTCAGGTGGAAGCATGTGGGAATTTCAGGGAAGTGAGAGAGCCTGTGTGGGGGCAGAGCAATATATCACAGGGGGGAGGGTGTTAGCCTTGCACGTCGCCAACCTGGGTTCCATCCCCAACATCCCATATGGTTCCCCAAGCACTGCCAGAGTGCAGAGCCAGGAGTAACTACTAAGCATCACCAGTTGTGACCCCAAAAAGCCAATAAAGAAAGAAAGAAAGAAAGAAAGAAAGAAAGAAAGAAAGAAAGAAAGAAAGAAAGAAAGAAAGAAAGAAAGAAAGAAAGAAAGAAAGAAAGAAAGAAAGAAAGAAAGAAAGAAAGAAAGAAAGAAAGAAAGAAAAGAAAGAAAGAAAGAAAGAAAGAAAGAAAGAAAGAAAGAAAGAAAGAAAGAAAGAAAGAAAGAAAGAAAGAAAGAAAGAAAGAAAGAAAGAAAGAAAGAAAGAAAGAAAGAAAGAAAGAAAGAAAGAAAGAGTGTCTGTGACAAGAATGATTCCGGCATGTGCTCCTAGCTCCTACTTCACCACAATAGGAAGATTTAGGAAAACTCAGTCCTGGCTTCCCAGGGGAATTAAGGCTGGCAAGCAGGATCATCTGTCTCTGGGGTCAAACCCAACCTGATGACTTCTTGGCTCATTCCCATTTCTTCTGCCTCAATCAATCCACACCTGCGGAGGTGTTTCACAAAAGTGGTAGGGGTTCAAGGGGGAAATGAATAGGAAATAAAGAATATCAATGCCCTTCCCACAACCCCAGCCCCCAATCTAACAAAGAAAGAATCGTTGGTATGTCCACTGCATGCATGGGACATGGCCATAGGCACTAGTCTCGGACACAGCAATCTCCACAGTAATGGTGGAGCGAGGAGACGTGGGGGCAGCAAGGAGCCCTGATTACCGAGACCCAGGTCTCCTACAGTCAGCTTCCCCTTTCTTTCCAAGACCTGGTACATGAACTCTCTCCCTGTCTCTCTGTCTCTGTCTCTGTTCTCTGTCTCTGTCTCTGTCTCTGTCTGTCTCTGTCTCTGTCTCTGTCTCTGTCTCTCTCTCTCTCTCTTCCTCCCCCCCCCCCACACACACCCCTAGGGATGAGGAGAGGCCTAGACCAGGATGGAGGTTGCAGTTATCTGGCCTCCAACCAGTTCATGGGAGCTTAGCCTTCTTAGTCCGGAGCTTGGAAAAAAAAGAACAAACCCTGGGCCAATCATTTACAGACCTGTTACCTTCTTTCTAAAGAAGGACCATAATGTCTTGCCAAAACAAATGTAATAAATGAGCCTCTTCTTTCAATTACCTCTGCTTTCTTAGAAATGTGCTTTATGGATAAAGCCTCTGGAGTTAGCCTTGGGAATTAACCAGAAGTTAAAGAAGTCATTCCTGAGGACTCACAGAGGATAAACACCTTTTGGCCAGGACAGAACAGAGTAGGAAAGAACAAAACAGGAGCAGGAAAGTGTCTTTTGAAGACCTGGAATTCAATTTAAAAGTATATTTATTGGGGGCCAGAGCGATGGTCCAGCGGGTAGGGCATTTGCCTTGCACGCGGCCGGCCTATGCCAGCCCGGGTTCGATCCCGGCATCCCATATGGTCCCCCCAGCACCACCAGGAGTAATTCCTGAGTGCAGAGCCAGGAGAAACCCCTGAGCATTGCTGGGTGTGACCCAAAAAGAAAAAAAAAGTATATTTCTTGGAGGCCGGTGGAGTTTTGGATCACATTTGACAATGCTCAGCAGTTATTACTGACTCTGTGTTCAGGGCTGACTCTGGACGTGCTGGGGGCTGGAGGACAGGAGCAGGGTATGGCCGTCAGATGTGGTAGTTGAAACTTGACCTAGCGTTGGCAGAGTACAAAGCAAGTGTCTTACTTCCTGTACTATTTATTTTTCTGGTCCTTAAAGGGCTGGTATTTAAACAGACTTAATAATAGTTTGGGGGGTCGGAATGATAGTACAGTGGGCAGGGCACTTGCCTTTCACACAGCTACCCAGTTTCAATCCTCAGCATCCCCTATGGTCCTCTGAGGACTGCCAGGAGTAATTCCTGAATACAAAGCCAGAAGTTATTAATAAACAGTTCCTGAGCATTTCTAGGTGTGGTCCCCAAACAAAACAAAACAAGGCAAAACCCAAATAAGGTCTGGACAAATGTGGGTGACATTGGGAGTAGGTATTGGAAGTCCAGATAAAGCTTGAACCAAAAGATGGTCCCATGTGCTTGCAAAGGCCTTACTTTCTCTTGACTGATATCTCTTCTCTCTCTTTTCTTCATACCCACATAGTCTGTCTCTGTTGTATTCAACAACTCCGTTCAGGAGGGTCATATAAGCTAAGTGCAGGCAACATTCAAGAGGTCAGCTGTTGTGACTAATTTTCAATGACCCCATCTTGGTCCCTCTTTGCTAGGTGACCTCTTCATTTCTCTTTGTTGGGAGCTGGGCTATAATTTTTTTCATGCTCAGCCCTCCCTAGCATGGCCTGCAAGCACTGGTCAACATTTATGATGGACGATATGAGGATCGCTTGTACTTGGTATTGAGATTACTTGAAAGAAGCCACTCATGAGCAAAAGCCACATGTGGATGGGAGTATATTGTGTGGTTTGGGTAAAGAAAAGAAGCAGAAAAAGGGGAGAAGAACTTCTACCACTGGTTTCCTGTAGAACCACATTACACTGGACCATTTGTTTCCGTAGGAATGACAGAGAGGAACCAGAGAAATAGTATGGAGTTAAGACGCCTGCCTTGCATGTCGCAACAGACTCTAAGCACTGCCAACAGTGAACCCTGAGCACAGAGCCAGGAATGGGACCTGAGCATCACCAGCTACGGCCCCAAAAAGAAACAAATGTAAGAGATTCGAGGCCATAATTCAAAGGGTGGGAACACAGGTCTTGCAAGCACAAGACCTAAGTTCAGTCCCTCAGCACCACTAGAAAAGTGGCTTGGGTGATCAGGGCTACAAAGTCACCTCAGGAGTTGTGCTTATGGGGGAGAACTTCCCTCCCCCCACCCCAAAAATAGAATAATAGTAAAATTAAATTAAGACCTTAGGAAGCAAGGTCTTCAACTTGCTGAGAATCATTTAGGATGCAATATCACGGGCCTGAATGTCAGCCCTTTGAATCATACTTCTGTAATCTTCAAAAAGTTCTGTATAGGAGTCGTAGAATCACCTAAAATCTGAGTCAAGAGCCCGCTTCTCTAGGTTGACAGAATCATTAAAAAAAAAAAATCAGTACCTGTGAATTACCTCCCACAGTTACTTGGCAAATCCTCCCAAGAGCAGCCAAATTTCTTCTTTAGAATAAAATAACCGAAGAATTGAGAAGAAAGAAAATGCTGCAGTTTGCAGCCCTATGAGGGATTTAATTAGAAGTGGAACATAGCCAGATTGGAGGGAAGGTACAGAGTAAAAATCTCTTAGTATTTCTGTATTCCAAGGTACAAGTTTCCCTTTTCTGTTACTCAGAGACCCTCTTGGATTAGCCCTACTATAAAAAGGACGGCGTGAAAGGCATTTTGCCCACATGGTGGGAGAACTGCAGTGATTCAGATTCCTCTGCTCCATCCCACTCCTGCCCTGCTACTCACGGTGGGAACCACCCATCTCTGATGCATGTGTCCCCTGACCACTATTACGACACCCCAGAGCAGAGAGTAGAGCTGAAACACAGGTGATCCTTCCATGTCTCGATGCTCCCTCTCAGCCCAAAGACTCTATTGATGTTGAGCAGCAAATCTTCTCAAAGAAAAGCCAAGTAGCCTTTTTCCCACCTATTCAGTGTCAGCATCAGAGCCTCAAGTTTGCAATGGCCTCGTGTATACACTCATCACGAATGAGTGTACACAGACCCAGAGTAATTCTCTGCCGAGCAGAATTTTCTTAAATAAGTGGCTCTTGGTTCAGCTGCTTGGCTATGAGCGTGAATCCACATCCTCTGAAATCTTCTCCACCTTCAGTGACCCCCTTCCCTCTTCTTCCTTGCAAAAGGATCTGGCTTTGTATAATGGTATGAAAAGGTTGAGACCACCAACTAGAGAAAATAAAATTGAGTAATCCTCCTTAAAGCAAAAAGCGCTCAAACCCACCGTGGTTAATGAACCTAGTTGCTCAACGGGATGAGTCATCCGGCTACAGGAACTGGTTAGAGCTTGTACGTAAAGAATTCGCCCGGCACATGCAAACTTCCCATAAGGGGTCCCCCTTCGATTTGGCTCGGCACTGCTTTGGGATGTAAAGCGAGACTCCATTTCACATAGCTGCTAGTTCTCTCCTTCTGCTATATTATTACCCGAGGAGGAAATGTGAGAAGTCCATTGCATGTTTAGTACAACTCATTATGTATTTCTGCTTTCAACCCATCTTAAAAGTCAGGAGGGGGTGAGGGGAGGAGAACCACCTCATGGCTTTGAAGTTGTGTTGACTGAAGTTCAGTCCAAGCTCTGACCCTGTCTAGCTAGGTAATCTTGAGCAATTTCACCTCACCTTTCTGTTCCTCAGAATACTTACATTTGAAATGAGTGCAGCAACACCCACTAGGTGTACTAGCTTTTGCCTGGATTAAATTGGGTAAAGGTCTGGTATATGATACACATTTGACACATTAAAAGAATTGGACGGGGAGAGGAGAAATAGTTCTATGGGCTAGAACACACGCTTTGCATGCTGGAGTACTGGGTTTGATCCACAGACACCACATATTTTGGAACCACACTTGGCAATGCACTAGAGCTACTCCTGGCTCAGTGCTCAGCAATCAATCCTGGTTGTGCTAGGGGGAATGTGATGGCAGGGATTGAATGTAGGCGTCCTGCAGGCAAAATAGCCCTACAGTCCTTTGTGTCCTTCCAGGCCTTCACACATTACATTTTTAGTATTATCTTACTAATCTATTATTTGAAGATGATAATATAGTGATTTGCACAGTTTAATTAACAGAATTTCTACTTTCACATGTTCTCGAGTTCCCCAAAAGTGAGCATTATCTTGATATCAGAGATCCTCAGGGCAGGGAAATTTTTGCTGGTAAAAGACTGGGATGAACCCAGAGCCACGGCAGAGCCTGGCAGGCAAGCTACCTGTGGTGTATTCAATATCCCAAAAACAGTAATAATGGACCTCATTCCCAGTGAACGGAGATGTTACTGGCACACGCTTGAGCAAATGGATCAACAACGGGAAGACAAGTGACAAGTGACAAATGACAAATGGGGATGAAGAGAGCCTCTTATCTGCACGGAACTCTCCAATTTACTCCCACTTCAAGTCCCATTTTTTCCGACCCCCAGCCAGCAATGCAGGTGTGTACACAGTATTCATATTCAAATGCAAATATGGAAATATTCATATTCCAAATCAAGACCAAGGCTAGCAAGAATTTGCATGTTTTGCGGTAACACCAAGGAACTTGAACTGAGACAATTCCTACATTCACAACAAATTCTAAACTTCCACTGAAGCACCTACACAAGAAGATAAAATAAGAATATTTCCCCCATTTACATGGATTGTTTTAGGTCAAGTTTTTGTAAAATGTCCACTTACTAGGATATGCTATGAGTCTAGATCTGGGATTTATGCAGGGGTCTTAAAAAGCCCTCAAAGCCACAAATCACATTATTTTCTCAAGGATCTGTCTCTCACTTTTTAGTAGGGGGAGGAGAAAACTCCAAAAAGAGAGATAGAATGGGATACTGAAGGATGAAATGAAAATGTCAGGAGCAACTGTTACCACATGTCTAATCTTTTCACAGTAACCAAGCAGTTTCTCTTTCAGCAAGTCAAAATGCTCTCATTTCAATGATAAAATATTTACCACTCTTGGGGCCAGGAAGATCGCACAAGACCCAGAACCTGCACCCCTGGACAGTCCCTGCCACCAGCACCCATGGGTGGGGCAGGCCTGAGAGCACCCAGCACTGCCAGGAGCAAGATGGATGGCATCGCTGGCCAAGCTCCAAGGCACCAGACACCAGTAGACACCAGTGGGCCAAGCGTCACCAGGAGTGTCCCTGGGCCCCCTAAATATTGTTGGGGAAGCACCAGCCCCCAAATTTCTCACCACTTACAAGAATTCGGGGAGGTTGGGGAGGTTAAATTTGGTCACACCTGGGGTCGGAGGCGATAGCCCAGCGGGTAGGGCCTTTGCCTTGCGACGTGATCGGCCCATGTTGGCCTGGGTTCGATCCCCGACATCCCATATGGTCCCCGAGCACCGCCAGGAGTAATTCCTGAGTGCAGAGCCAGGAATAACCCCTGAGCATCGCCAGATGTTCCCCCAAAAGAAAAAAAAAAAGTGGTCACACCCTGTGCACTTCCTGTTTAGTAAATCGAATCTGAACCTCTGCTTGCAAAGCATGTGTCTAACTGTCTAAACTATTCTCTGGTCGGGACCGGAGCGATAGCCCAGTGGGTAGGGCGTTTGCCTTGCGCGGCCGGCCTGTGCCGCCAGGGTTCGATCCCCGGCATCCCATATGGTCCCCGAGCACCGCCAGGAGTAATTTCTGAGTGCAGAGCCAGGAGTAACCTCTCTGAGCATTGCCGGGTGTGACCCAAAAAAGCAAAAAAAAAAAAAAAAAAAAAAAAAAATAAACTATTCTCTGATCACCTCCCTACAAGAATTTCTGAGGTCACACTGTAATATTATTATTATTTTTACTTTTTGTGCACACCCAGTGATGCTCAGGGGTTACTCCTGGTTCTGCAGTCAGGAATTAACTCCTGGCAGTGCTTGGGGGACCATATAAGATGTCAGAGATCAAACATGCAAGGCAGATGCCCTCCCTGGTATGCTATTGCTCCAGCCCTTTACACTGTATTCTTACAACCACATTAGATCCTCTAGTAGCTGACACAAAGAAAAAACTGTTTAATCAAATTTCTTAAGACATAAAATGTTACAAACTAGAAAGCAGAATCAAATGAGAAAGCAAAGGCTAAAATAAACCCAAGGCTCACCCAAGGCCTACCTTTAAAGATTCTCAGCTACCCGAGCCCTACAGGATTAAAACTACTGCATTATTAATGTGTGTTAAGATATAATAAATACCACAGCAAGCTTAAAAACTAATGTAATAGGAAGCAGATGTTTCTATACTCTGCATGACAGTGGTTGTATTTAATTTATTTTAACTCCACAACTTTCAAATCAATAAGAGCAGAAACAAATATTCATATTCCCAATCAAGACCATCAATATGTCCCATTTAACTAAATGACAATAGAAATTTTGCTATTTCAAAATTCAAAATAAGCAAAGAAATAACTGTTTCTTTCAAAGGCAGTAGGTCAGTCCATGTTAAACTTTAGAAGCCTAAATATGTACACGTTTGTATGTGTACCATTGATAAAAGTTCTCAGCATTAAAAATAGGGTCAGAGAAATAGTAGAGGCTTTCTCCTGTTTGTATGACCCATCAGTCCTCAGGGCTTACTCCTGGCTCTGCACTAGGAATTACTCCTGGTAGTGCTGGGGACCATATGGGATGTTGGGGATGGAACCCGGGTCAGTCACACACAAGGTAAGCGTCGTGCCCTCTGTACCATCTCTCCTGCCTGAATTAGAAAGGTTTTAAGGATCTTGCCTTACTGCTTTAGTTCACACCCTGGCGCCACATATGGTTCCTTGAGCACCACCAAGAGCATAGAGTCAAAAACTAACTCCCGGGCACTGCCAGATAATGCAATAATGCAAATAATAAAGTTAAGCTTTTGTTTATTTGGATATGGGGACATATCTGATAACGGTCAGGGATGACTCCTGGCTCTGCATTGGAAGTTACTCCCAGGGGTGCTGGGGGACCATAAGGAAGGCTGGGGAATTGACCCTGGGTTGGCCATGTGCAAGACAAGTGTCCTACCCAATGTACTATCTCTCCAGCCCCTAAAATGAAAATTTTAGAAGGTGAGCTTGGGACCGGGTGATAGAACAGTGGGCAGGGCAATTGCCTTGCATGTGGCCAACCTGGGTTCAATTTCTGGCATCTCATATGGTCCCCTAAGCACTTCCAGGAGTAATTCCTGAGTGCAGAGCCAGGAAGAACCCTTGAGCATTACCGATATGATGCAAAAATAAACAAATAAATAAAAAAAGGTGAGCTTTTGAATGAAATATCCATCTTTCCCCCAAGAAATCCTTCATAAAAAATCATAATTGGTAACTTATTAATATTTATATAGGCGTTACATTGGGAAATTTCTCATTTATGAGGATCCTTAAAACAAACCATTCGTGGGGCTGGTGTGATAGCCCAGTGGGTAGGGCATTTGCCTTGCGCAGCCGGCCAGTGCTGGCCCGGGTTCGATCCCTGCTATCCCATGTGGTCCCCCGAGCACCGCCAGGAGTAATTCCTGAGTGCAGAGCCAAGAGTAACCCCTGAGCATCGCGGTGTGACCCAAAAAAGCAAAAAAAAAATTTTGTTGGGGGGCAGGGGAGGAGTGGCAGAAGAGTAAAGGGGCACATTGGTGTTGGGAAACGTGCACTGTAGGGGGTGGGTGTTGGAACAGTGTGTGACTGAAACCCAATCATAAACAGCTTTCTAACAGTATCACCATGTGATTCAATAAAAGAGTGAAGCAATCATTTTCCATTCATTCACTTGTGATCTTCGCGCGATAATTTTAACACAGGTGGGAATAGTGACCTGCTTTATCAACCGTTATCCCACAGACATGACCAATTTGAAGCTCAGAAAATTGTACCTAATGGGTGAGGGATTCACATTCATGAGTCAAGTTCCCAATTTCTATCCCCTTCGTCTTGTCTCAGCATGTAGGGCCAGTTCTCTACCCCCCCACCAACCTTCCCCCGCTACCACAGACCCTGCAGCTGCATCTTGCAGGAATTAAACTCATCATTTCAGAGGAAGATTATTTTGCTAACTCACCAAATCAAATGAAAATTATTTTATAAATTTTCAGCAGACTTATTTCTGAAGATTCACTGTATCACTGTCTTCCCCGAGCCACACCCAGCGATGCTCAGAGGTTTCTCCTGGTTCTGCACTCAGGAATTACTCCTGGTGGTGCTCGGGGGACCATATGGGATGCCGTTGAACCCGGGCTGGCACTGGACAGCTGCGCTACAACGCAAATGCCCCATTGATTTGCTCGAGTGGGCACCAGTAACATCTCCATATGTCCTGTCACAAGCAAGTGTAGCCCAAGGGCATCTGCTTGCTCTAGGGATAGGAAGAGCCTCAAACTATTCTTCAGGTCATGGAATTGAGCTCCATAATTGCTACTAGTTTTTGGAAGATTAAAAAAGTTAAAAGTCAATCAATATTTAAAAAATATTTCCGGGCCGGAGTGATAGTACAGCAAGTAGGGCGTTTGCCTTGCAGGCAGGTGACCCAGGTTCAATCTCTGGCATCCCATATGGACCCTGAGCACCACCCGGTGTAATTCCTGATTGCAGAGGCCCTGAGTATCGCTGGTTGTGATTCCAAAAGCAAAATAATAAATAAATGAATGAATAAATAAGTAAATAAATGGACAAATAAATAATGAAATGAATGAATGAATAAATAGAAATGTTTTCTATTTTGTTTGGGGTCCTTAATTTTTGGGTGGGTAGAAGGGAACTTGGGCCCTGGGGGCATTCCCGTGGTGCTCAGGAAACTGTGATGTGCCATGGAACTAAAGGGCGCTGGACACATGCAAGGAAAGTGCCTACACCCCCGTTACTATCTCTCTGGGCCTGCCAATTTTTTTTAAAATGAACTCTAAATATTAAAGAAGCTAGACTCTTAAGAAACCACAATAAATAAGAAAATACTGGGCCTGAGCGATAGTGCAACAGGGAGGGCGTTTGCCTGCACACAGCCGACCTGGGTTCGATCCCTGGCATCCCATATGGTCCTCTGAGCATCACCAGGACTAATTCCTGTGTGCAGAGCCAGAAGTAACCCCTGAGCTTTGCTGGGTGTGACCGTAAAAGCAAAAAAAAAAAAAAAAAAAAAAGAAAGAAAAAGAAAATACCCAATGCAGGATTTTATAAAGGTTCAAAATTTTCATGAAAGCATGGTATAATTTAGTGAAAATCAAATATCTCCACTCTAGGGCTGGAGCGATAGCCCAGCTGGTAGGGTATTTGCCTTGCACATGGCCGGCCCATGTCGGCCCGGGTTCGATCCCGACATCCCATATGGTCCCCGAGCACCGCCAGGCGTAATTTCTGAGTGCAGAGCCAGGAGTAATCCTTGAGCATTGCCGGGTGTGACCCAAAAAGAAAAAAAAATCTCCATCTATGAGATCCTCCAGAGCCTTTAAATATATGTATAAAATATTAAATACATATATAAAATCTCTAAAGGTTTAGCATATAGATAGGAGCACAAGGAAAACATACAATAAACAAACAAAGGCGACTGCTTTTCAAAAGACTATATAGCTTGGCAGGGGAATTTAAGATGGAAATAGGAAATCCCCATTTGCCTTGCTAGCTGATAGTTAAATGAGCATCAATCAGAAAATGGGGTCTTAAACCAGAAGCGACCACAGCTTCTCCCTTAACTGATGTGCTGGGTCACTTTAAGGCATGTTTTTGTGTGTGTGTGTGTGTGTGTGTGTGTGTGTGTGTGTGTGTGTGTGTGTGTGTACATACTGCCATGTTTTCTTTCATGGGGAGTGGAGTATAGGAGTAGAGAGAAAGCTGGTAACAGTAATCACAGATTACTACACTACTTTATATAGCACTAGATTTCTATAACAGTGAAAATCGGTTACTACAGATTATTGCTAGTGTCCTGCAGAGTTCACTTTCTTCCTGGAAGGACACATTCCACGCAGAGCACCTGGCTTTCTAACCAGCAGCGGAACTGAGCCATGGGCTCCTCTCCTCACTAGGCATGGTGGAGATTTCTGAACTTGGACTTTTCCATCTATAGACTGCCTCGGCAGCCACCGCTTCCAGCGGTCTGTTCCCAGGGACTCTAGTCTTTGCTCTGTTTCATCGGCTTTCCCGAACAAATCTGGTAAGGAAATCTATCGCTACTGTGGGCTGTTTACTTCCCTTGTCGCTGACCCAAATTCCTAAATGTGCTCGACAATAGAAATAATGACTGTGGATGGGATGTTGGCTGCATCTCAGGAGTCTCACCTGGCCTCGCGCTTTTCAGTCTTTCTGTCAAAACTCGGGACAAAACTTTTGCAAATGAGGCAAGTGAGCAAAGCAGTAAACTTAGCTTCTTCCCCCACCCACCCCCTGCACCCCCGCACCCCCACACTTACACACAGAGATTTCTCCTTATTCAGGCAAGCTGGAACTGAAAACAGTTTCTTTATTCAGGGGCGTCTAGTTACAGCTGAGGCCTGACCAGACACTAACTTTTTTTAGACTTTGATCATGAGGATCAGGCCATGTTCTCTGGGGAAGAACAATCCTTCCGGAGAAGCCCCTCTTACAGCACACAACAGCTGTGAACTGAACACCCAACAGCCACTTGGGAATGCTCCCCAATCCTCAGATCCCCACAATTAAACTAGTGCTACAAGTCGCCAATGAGATGCACCCTCAGAACTCCACAACAGCGGAGACGGTTCTGTAAGGCTGCATCAGCTTTAGAGAAAGAGAAAGAAATACACACCAACAAACACCCGGGAACTCTGTGTAATGGTTCACTGCTCGTGCAAAAACCTCAAAGAGGATGAAGGTCAGACAGGGATAATAGGCCAATTTAATTCTGAAAGCACAAGGTGCAAGAAATTTTAATTATGGTCTGCCACTGAAATCACACAAGATCCAATGGCATCGAACTGCAACTGCTCATCAGGGTAGACAAGAGGCGTAATTGTAACCGCTGCATAATCACCGCCAGGGCACGGGAAAGCTGCCTTCAGCGCCCAGCTGAGAAAAAAAAACATCCAGTGCAGGAAAACATGGAGACTGCACGTAGCCCAAAATGGGGCAACCTCTGTGCGTGTCTGTGGGTGCGTGTATGTGGGTGCTGTGTTGTGTGTGGAGACGGGTGAGGACTTCAAGAATAAAAAGGATTAAGCCGTGTGGCCCCAATTGAGAATCTGAGCTTGGGAAGCTCTGAGTCTCCCTTTCTGCTTTGTGGACAGACTTTGAGCGAGGCATAATCTCCAGAAATTTCCCTCCTCGCGAAGCTTCACCCACTCTCCTTTGTTTCAAACAATTAGCCGGGATGGCACGGTGATCTACAGAGCCAGCAAACTCCCTTCCGCTTGCTCTCATCCAAGCCCGATCTGCAGAACAACGCCAGGCACACGGACGCCCAGTGGCCCAGCTCCTGGCTGCAGTTCCCAGGACCGCGACCCCGGACGCCCAGGCCGAGCGCGGACTCCCGCCAAGGGGCGCGCGGAGCAGCGGGGCACCCCCCGGGGCCGCGCCACTCCACTCAAGTTTTACGATGCGTCAAGTCCAGTAGCAAAAGGCTTCTTCCACCCTCGGCCCCTGCGAAGTTGGCGCTGAAGTTTGTGCCCGGCCGTCCAGAAGCCCGGGGGTAGGAGGGCCCGGGCAGAGGCGCGGGGCTGGAGGCGGTGGGACTGACGCCGGGACGCGGGGAGCTTTTCCGAGGGAAGGTCCGTGCGACCCTCTATGGCCCCCGGAAACCGGACGGGCCCGAGGCGGAGCGGGCGGTGCGCCCCGGGAGGTCTCCGGGTTCGACGCGCGGCCCGGGCGGGGGCCGCTGTCACCTGCGGGGCAGGAGGTGGTGGCGGCGGCGGGGTGGGCGCTCGCCTCGGCGCCGTAGGGGTGAAAACCCGGCGCCTCCCGGGCTCTTGGGGTTCTAAGAAGGGGGTCGAGAGGTGGGGGATGCGCAGACCTTTCGGATAACGCGGTCCCCCGCCTCCGGCCTTTTCAACTTCCCGCCGCGCCCATCCGTCCCCCCGGACTTGCTCCACGCACCCCACCCCGTCCTGCCGCGGCGCGAGAATCCCACCCAAGCGTCTCCACTGCGGGGCGCGCGGCGGGAGGCACCGGGAGATGGATCGGGACCCCGGGTGCAAACTCTCACGGCTTCCCCGCTTCCCGCCCGGTGCAAGCGCCCCGATGCGTTTCACACATGCCCAGCTCGGGAACAGGGTTGGGGGCGTTCGGGCTAGGAGGTAAAAGGTGAGGGGGGAGCCGGGTGCGCGCCTGGCGCTGTTCCCCCGACTTTCGGTTGCTCCCCATAAAGTCGGCTGCGGTGCCCTCCCGAGCCGATCGCCGGGCGAGGCGGGGGCAAGGGGGAACGCGGGAAAAAGCCGGGGGGCGCTGACTCAAGTTTGCAGGGCCAGCGCTGCCCCGCGCGATCCGTCGCCATGCTTCGGCTGGCCACCCCCGCCCCCCCGCCTGCCTTTCAAGTGGATACTGAAACTAGGCCAAAACTTTTCCCCTCCTTTCTCCGGGCCACTAGACTGCTCGGTGCCCCACGGAGCCCCATGGAGCTCGGCTTTCTTCGGCACAATGGGCGGACTAATTAGATCATAGAAGCCAGGCAGTGATACTGTAACAAGTAGCCCGGAGAGGCCAAGAGCGAAGGGGCCCGAAAAGAGAGAAAGGGGCCAAAGTTTGCAGCTCTCGCACTTACCGATCAAGCCTCCCACCAGAAAGGCGACGACCTGGAGCGCCAGCAGAATCCCGCCGACAATGCACAGCTTCTTGGTGCTCATGTTTTCTATAATTGCCCCAGCCATTTTTGCGGGCCCCCAGCTCCCTTTCCAACCCCTCTCCTCCGGGCGATCGGTGTTTTACAGGGGGTGCTCTGGGCTCCCCCTCGCCTCCTCCCCGGCTCCCTCCTCCCTCGCCTCCTCTCCGGGGCGCTGGGGAAACTTCAGGGTGCGGCCGCGCGGCGACTTCGGGACAGGGGCGGACGCGGGCACCGCGCGGACTCCCCGGCGCCGCCGGCTCGGGCTCCCCAGTGCCCGGAGCTGTGATTGTGGCCGCTCGGCCGCCTGTGGACGCTTAAAGGAGCAGAGAAGCGGATCACATGACGCGCCTCCCTCCCTTTCTTCCTCCCTCCCTCCTCCTCCCTCCCTCCCTCTCTTCCTCTCCCCTCGGCCGCCCGTGCGGGGCTCCCGGCCCTCCTGGGGGTCGGCTCCCCAGCCGCAGCCCGGCCGGCCGGGGGTGCGTGTCGTTGGCGGGGGGCGTGCGGGGCCGGGGGAGCGGGGGATGTGCTTCTTTCGGTGGTTTCTCGCCTTTACCCCGCCTCGCCCACATTTCCTTCCCGGATCCCCTGAGTGCGCGGCGGGAGAGCCCTCGTGGGCAGCTTTGCAGACCTTTAACTTCGTGCCTGGACTTTCAGAGGGTCCAGCCCCGACTGCCACCGTGGAGGAAAGAAGAGGATTTGAAAAGATTTTTTTTTAAAGAACCCCATAGGTGTTGAAGTCACGGGGCAGGATGCGGAATCCAAAAGGAAAAAAAAAAAAATCCCAGCTTGACTTCCTTCTGCCTGATTCCGGCCGGGGTGAGGGGGCACCCCCAGTTAGGGCTCCCGCACGCCGCCCCCTCCCCGAGAACCTTCCAGCCAAATCAGAGCATCCTTCGTCAGCCGGGGAGTGCGGTTCCAGAGCCCGCACGCTCGTTCTTCCCTGAAAAGATGCTCAACTCCTTAGAGTTTATTTACTAATGTCTATCTCCCTCTAGGCTGTGAAACCTTCCAGATTTTCCAAATCACGTCCGAGAAATAACTCCGGGGAATCCAGTCCCTACAGCCCATTGGTCGTTTCTGTCTTCTACTGTAAAGGCTTGTGGGTAACCTTTGTCTCCACACCTCAGCTTCTGGGGTGGGGGTGGGGGGATAGGGACCAAGTTTTATTCAGTGTGGTACCCCGCTGGTGCTAACAAAAATCTACCTCTGGAAGGTCCACACAAACTTTTGTGGCCTGAATAGAAAAGTGAATGGAACACAAGGCCACGGGTTGCATTTCAAAAGCCTAAAGGAGACCTTATTTGATTTAGCCAGGCAGGCATTAAGTTACAATGTTTATTTGCTATCTCTTTGGGAGGATCGCTTGATCACTTGATCACTTGAATCCCATTATTCATCGATTTGCTCGGCGGCGCGCCAGTAACATTTCCATTGGACCCTATCACGTGCCAACGTAGCCCAGTGGCATCTGGTTGATTCAGGAATATGAAGAGCCTCAAATCCTACCTTCAGGGTCTTGACAAGGAAGTCTGACCATCTTGTAGGTGGGAGGCCACGTGATCTTTTGACATCCCATGGTATCCAGTCGGTAACGGCTCTAGTCCAGTGGTTGTCTCCAAATCGCATTACATGTCCAGCCCATCTGATTTTCGATGCCTTGGCAAACGAGACAGCATCCCTGATTCTGGAATAGCACGGAGGTCAGAACTCCGGATTCCTTCTCTAACTTGAGTGAGGCGTGATATTTCAAGTATAGCTCTTTCGATTCCTCTCTGGGAGACCCGAAGAGCATTCTCATCCTGCTTTCGTAGGGCCCAGGTCTCTGAGGCGTATGTTAGTTCAGGACAGTGGAGTCAAAGAGATGTGCGCGGAGCTGGAGGTTTTTTTTGTCCTTTTTTAGCTATTTCTTCGATGCCTTTGAAGGCATTCCATGCCTCTCTCTTCCATGCGCAGCTCAGGTTTTAGGTCCGGTTAGACAGCTCAGGTTTTAGGTCGTTCATCATGTTGACTTCTCGACCTAGGTACACATAACTGCTGCATTCAGAGAAGTCTGTTCCATTACCATGAATATTCTACCCACCCCTCTGAGAGAACCCCACAAGGTAATGAGAGTATAGCACCCTCACAGCAGAGCCTGGCAAGCTGTCCGATGCGTGTTCGATATGCCAAAACCAGTAACAAAAATGTTTATTTTCCTGACCCCGAAAGAGCCCTTTAATACGGCAGCAGTAAGAAAGACAAACAAGCAGTGCCTGATAAAATTACATGGCCATCCTAGGCTGCCAAAATAAAATAGGACTAAATGACTGTCTGTACTTTCAATGCACGTACGCTGGCATAGGAAACATATATTGAGGATCTGATGGTGCAAGCACAAAAGATCAAGTATGACATCATTGGTCTGACTGAGACGAGGAGGCATCAGTCTCATCATACTGTATTTGACACTGGAGAATTGTTCCTTGGAACATGCGACGAAAAGAGGCATCGGTGGCGTTGGTGTCCTTGTCAACACGAACATGGCCGTCAACATTGATTCATTTGAATGCCTAACAAACCAGATAGGATGATTACACTTGAAAAGATGTGGCCCACTGCCAGCAATTTCTATCTTCATTATCTACTCACCAACATCCACATACAAAGAAGATGAAATTGAGAAATTCTACATGGAACTGGAGGAGTTCTATAAAAAAGATCACACCTTCTACAAGATCATAGTCAGTGATTTTAATGCCAAGATAGTACCGAGAAGATCGGCTGAAGAACTGCACATCGGGACGCATGGCCTAGAATGGAACGAACAGGGTGAGAGACTATCTGAGTTCATCATGTCCACCAAGACCATTCATGGCAACTCACAGTTCCAGAAGGCTGAAGCGAAAAGTTGGACATGAGAATCTCCTGGCGGACAGTTCCAAAATGAAATTGACCACATCATCTTCAATCGACGGTTTTGTTTGACTGATGTTACTGTTGTCCCCAAATTCCAAACAGGATCGGACCACCGTCTCCTTCATGCAAAGTTCTACTTCACCCAACGGGGAGAAAAGGCTGCAAAGTTTAAGAAGAGAACTCCCAGAACGACCACCATCTGGGACCTCTTTGGCACCATTGCAGCAACATGGGAAGAAGATACCATCATTGACGACATCGATGAAGAATACAACCGACTGGTTCAGCACCTCCATGATTGTGCAAATAATGCCGAGAGAGAGAAAGACACAAAAGGACTCCTGTCTTCAGAAACTCAAAGCTCATTCGCCAACGTGGCAAGGCGCGAGCCTCAGGAAACCGAATGCTAACGTCCAAGCTTGCTAAACGGTGCAGAGAAGCGATAAAAGAAGACCTCAAAGACAGAAGAGCAGAAATGCTGGAAGATGGAGTAGAAGCCAGGAAAAGCATTCGCACTGCCCGCCTGTCCTTCACCAACTATAAGACCAAGATGACTGCCCTCCGACTTCTTGATGGATCTATCACATCTTCCAGAAAGGCAATGGAGAAGATTATCCAGGACTTCTTCTCAAATCTCTTTGATAGCCACATCCACCTACCCACATTCCAAATTCCACATATCCATCCAGAGGATGGATATGTCATTCCCAACGTTCTCCCTTCTGAAATCTGACATGCCATTTCGTAGGTAAAGAAGGGAACAGCACCAGGCCCAGACAAAGTCAGACCCGAACACCTGAAGAATCTGCTGTCGGTACTCATCAATACACTAGCTCGGCTCTTCACACGCTACCTGTCCGAATGCAAGGTACCCTCCCAATGGAAAACCAGCAGGACAGTTCTACTGTTCAAGAAGGGAGACATTCACGACATCAGCAACTATCGCCCCATCTGCCTGTTGTCCGTCATCTACAAGCTGTTTACATGACTAGATGAAGGACAACCATGCGAGCAAGCTGGCTTCTGAAAAGGATTCAGCACAATCGACCATATCCACACAGTAACCAAGCTCATCGAGGTTTGTAGGGAGTACAAGATGCCGCTCTGTCTCACGTTCATTGATTTACAGAAAGCCTTTGATTCTGTGGAGACTGAAGCAGTCATCGAAGCCCTAGCCAAACAGGGTGTTCAAACCCAATACATCAAGATCCTTCGTGAGCTGTATTACGGATTCACCACCAGGATCTCACCATTCTATAAAGAAGTGATCATTGATGTCAAAAGAGGGGTTCGACAGGGTGATATCATTTCACCAAAACTCTTCAGCGCCACCCTCGAGAACATCATGCGACAATTAGAATGGGAAGGAATGGGAGTGAAGATAGATGGTCGGCAACTACACCACCTCCACTTCGCTGATGACATTGTCCTAATACCATCAAACATTAGCCAAGTGGCAGAAATGCTGGCTGACTTCGACCGAGAATGTGGAAAGATAGGTCTACAGCTGAATCTCAACAAAACTATGTTTATGAAAAATGAACTAGTTCCAGAGGCCCCATTCACTCTCAATGGAACAAACATCTCTTTGGGAGGATAGATTTATATTTATCCTTAACTTCCAGGGGGAAGGAGGGTGGGGACTCGGGAGATTTCCTGTTGGCTCAAGCCTTAATTCCAAGGCCAAATTCCTTGGCCTGGTCCCGCTTTCAGGTTCCTTGGTCAACCCTACAGACTCTTTTGTGTCAAACACCAAAGCGCGTGGATGCGCGTGCGTGCACACACACACACACAGACACTCGCTTTCTCTCTCTCTCTCTCCCCTCTCCCTCTGCCTCTCTACTCTACCTCTTCTCCCTCTTTGTGCCAAAACAAGGGGCTCCCCCAATTCCAGTTTCCCCATTTTTTCTGTTCCCAAACTCCTCCATTGCCTTTACAAAAGGCGCCAGACATACTAAAACAAAGGATGTATATAGTCATACTAAAATGGAGGATATAGAGCTGCTCCTTTTTTAGTATCCAGTTAGACCAGACATTCCTTAAAGACAGGTAGGAAGCTCTATGGGTGTGCAATGGCTCCTCCTTGGAGTGGAGTCTCTCTGGGTTCTACTTGTAAAGCTGCTGTAGATTAGCTCTTTCCTTTCATTGTTTAACACATAGCTGGAGAGTGAACCCTTGACCTGTTTCTAGCCCTTGAGACCATCAGGATCTGAAGATACCCACCCTCATCCTGAAGAAGCTGTGATCTCGTTTGTTGCTCTGCATGGAGATACAGTGAGGAGACGCCACTGGAGCCAACTAGAATTGAAGAGCAACCTATCCAATGGGAAAGAACCATCAGAAATGTTAATCAGGGCCGGAGGGATAGTATAGTGGGGAGGGCATTTGCCTTGCACACGACACCAGGTTTGATCCCCGGCAGCCCATAGGATCCCCCAAAACTTCCAGGAGTAATTCCTGAGTGCAAAGCCAGGAGTAACTCTTGAGTATCGCCGGGTGTGACCCAAAAAGCAAAAAAACAAAAAAATATAAAACCAAGAAGTGTTAATCATAGTGGTCAAAAGTGTTGGTACAGAGACACAGACCAACAGGGTTCTTATCCTTCTTTCTTTCTCTTTTCAAAAGTTGGCATCGTTTTTTTTAAATGACAGAAGGAACTTTCAGTCCTCGTGAGAAGAATTAAGATTGGGAGCTTGGAATGCAGCTCAGCGGTTGAGAACATCAATGGCACAGATGAGGCTGTGGGTTCCAGGCCCAGGACTACAAAAGTAAGAAACAAAGGAGGAAGAGGAGAAGGAGGAGGAGGAAGTGGAAGAGGAGGAGGAGAAGGAGGAGGAGGAGGACAACAAGAAGGAAATGACACCTATTTCACCTCTGCTGCTAATTAACTCCACATTCCAAGTTCTCATCTCAGCTAGCTGCCACCTTCCACACATGAATAGTAATGATGTTTTTGGGTCCAGATTCTCTTTTTTTTTCCTTTATTTTGCTATTTTCGTCACATCCTATGATGTTCAGGGGTTACTCCTGGCTCTGCACTCAGGAATTACTCCTGGCGGTGCTCCTGGGGATCAAATGCAAGTCAGCCATGTGCAAGACAAAAGCCCTAACCACTGTACTATCGCCCTGACCATGGGTCCAGATTTTCTTTTCCCAGTTCAAACGTTTTTTTTACGTCAGGCTGATAAGATCCTGTATCAAGATTTGTTCTCCATTTGATACTGCATTTCATTATTTTAGAAAAAAAAATTGATGTCTCCAAATATTAGTTGGCTCCATAAAAAGTAACTATTGGTTAATTGAATTGGCTTATTTGTTAAAGATAAGCAAGCAACTAAACACATCCTTCTAGCAACTTCTATAATATACTCCAAGCTTTATCTCCCAAGTGCATCTCTTCAGATCAATTGGCCTAAGTCATAGGTTCCAAATCTTATTACCCACCCACGGAGGTGTCCTCTATCTGAAAAGGGCACTTGTTTGGGGACCACTGTAATGAAACATATTTCTCATTGCTAACCAATGCACTCATCTTGCCAATATTACATCCGGATTATCAGCACTGTGGTAGTTACCAACAGTAGGGGAAGATAAATCATTACCCTAACAGCTTAAAGTTCTTGCTATGTCCATTATGTCTTTTTTAAATACTAAAAGTGGGCAGAAGGGGAAGAGTAGAAAGACAGCACAGGGCTGGGAACTTTTTTTTCTTCGGGCATATCTGGCAATGCTCAGGGGGTTATTCCTGGCTCTGCACTCAGGAATTACTCGTGGCAGTGCTCTGGAGACTGTATGGGCTGCTGAGGATCAAACCATAGTCAGCTGCAAATGCCCTACCTGCTGTCCTGTTCCAGCTCAGAGCTGAAGACTCTTGACTTGCATGCATGTGGTGATGACTTCTCATTCTCAGGATCAGAGGGTTTCCCAGCCTTTGCCAGGAGCGACTCTCAAGCACAGAGCCAGGATTAGCCCCAGAAGACCACTGAGTGTGGCCCCCCAAATTAGATAAATCTGCATATTGAAAGTGTCCATTGGGTCCTCCTTTTTCAAGGGATATCGCCGGATGTTTAAGAAATCATGAACATTTGAATCTGCACCTGGAACTTCTAGCTCCCATGGGACTTTTACCTCCCAGGTAAAGATTGTGCATGTTTACAGGTGATGGGGTGGAGGTAGGAGGTCAATTCATAGTCACTTACTGCTTTGAGGCTTAGTTTTCTAGTACTTATTTCATGGTGGCCGCCCACCTACAAGATGGTCAGACTTCCTTGTTAAGACCCTGAAGGAACGGTTTGAGGCTCTTCATATTCCTGAATCAACCAGATGCCATTGGGCTACATTGGCACGTGATAGGGTCCAATGGAGATGTTACTGGCGCCCGCTCGAGCAAATCGATGAATAACGGGATTCAAGTGATCAAGTGATTTCATGGTACTCTTGTTAGGTTTGGGATTTGTGTTTGTTTTTGCCATACCTGGAATGATATTGAGGGGACGGGAAGACGGGTTGAGCCCAATGCTGCAGATGTCAAACGTGGACCCTAGCTTCCAGAACCTCTCTCCGGCCTTAAGGGAAGGCCCAGAGAGATGTGGGCCTTTAGAAAGGAAGTCTTAAGGGAAACCAGTGATCTTGTGTAAAAATACTAGTAAAATTGATCATTCATTGGCTGTCTCTCAGTTCTAAATGTTATCATTTTGGTGGTTTTGAAGTATGTTTTTGGGAGATGTTCCAATGATTAAGTACTTGATAAAGGTGCTAAGAAGGTCAATGTTAGAGAACTCAGAACGTCACTCAGTCAACGTTACACATAGAAACATTCTATTTGAGGGGTCCAATGGTAGTACAGCGGGGAGGGCATTTGCTTTGCACGTGGCCCACCGGGATCAATCCCGGCATCCCACATGGTGCCTTGAGCATTACCAGAAGTAATTCCTGAGTGTAGAGCCAAGAGTAACCCCTGAGCATCGTAGATTGTGACCCAAAAGAACAACAACAACAAAAACCTGTCAAAAACTCTTCCCAATCATCCAGAGCGTCTTTGTTCTGCTTATTAGGCAAATTATCTCACCTGCTAGGGTGCAACACAGATGGTTCCCTCCAACTCCATATTTACTAGGCATTGTAACTGGAAGAGCAAATGCATCCACATTTCATTTTATTTTATTTACTTTTGGGATCACACCCAGCAATGCTCAGGATTTATTCCTGTTTCTGCACTTAGGAATTCCTCCTGACGGTGCTTGGGGACCATATGGCATATCAGGAATTGAACCTGGGTCAGCTGCATGCAAAGCAAATGCCCTACCTGCTGGACCATGGCTCCGCCCCTGCACCCACATTGTATTTGATGTGCTTTGTATGAAAAGTCTTAATGAGGTTCAGTGTGCATTACTGACTGGTAAATGAATGAACATATGAATAAATAAGCGTCTAATGATGGTAGAACGAGAGTCACTCCTCCCCTTGTTCTAATGCCTGAATCACATTCAATAGCAAATGTCTCTCTGGGGAAAAAAAATAACCCCGCTGTCTCTTCTGCACATCCATCTATGTGTTATATTGTAATCCCTGCCTGGCCAGTGCCTTAAGTAAAGAAGAGAACTGTGACCTGAGCTTTTGTCTCACAGCTCTGGTACCGTATGTGTGCCTGGACTTGAGAACCACCCCCTGGGAAGCCAAGGGCAAGCCCAGCATTCTTGTCATTGTGGCGCGTGGAATGGAGCGAGGGAGAGAATTGCATGTACCTCCTCCAACACCTCATTTGCTTCCCAGAGGAACTGAACAAGAGGAAAAAACCCCACTCGGAGGCTTCTTGTTTCCTAAATAGCTTTAGTCCAGAAATGGCCTCCCTGGGGCTCCTCCATTGTTTGGCATTTTCTCATAGTTAGTGCCTGAGACTGTGAGCAGGCACTTGGGGTTCACACTCTATTATTCAGTGTCGCTTTTCACTCATTATATATATCAATTTTTTCAGAGAGAGAGAGAGAGAGAGAGAGAGAGAGAGAGAGAGAGAGACTGTATATATAGAAAATAGTCACAGCTTCTTTTAAAATGAACACACCGCCAGTTAGTGCCTCCTTTCCTGCTTTTCCTACTCAGTATCTCATTGTACTTATTTGGGACTTGGGGACGGGCACTGCTTTGGAGTCACACCCAGAGGCATCTGGGGGCAACTCTGTGCTTGCCCACGGCTGTGGGCTCCTGGGACTAGCTGGTGTACTAGGAACCGGCTGTGTGCCAAGCAGGCAACTTAGCCCTGGCACTCCCTGGTACCCCCTGTCTTGTTTTATATGCAAATCCTTTCTAGCACATTCTTTCCTAGAATCACCTTATATAGGAATTTCCCAGAGCCAGGGACTCGACACCAGTGCTCCAAGTCTATCTAGAGCTGACACTTAACCCCCTTCCTGGATCTTGCATCAGCGACCTCTGCAGCTCTTCACATTACCTGTGCCCTTAAATCTGCTCAATCTAGGTGGCTAATTTTCGGAGTCTCCTCAATAAACTTCGATAAAGGGACCAGAGAGATAGTCTAGCCGGTAGGGTGCTGCCTTGCATGCGGCCAACTTAGTTCAATGCTCAACACCCCATAAGGGTGTATTTGGGCATGGACACGCTTTGGGGGTCACACCCAGAGGCCCTGTAGGGGGGCAACTCTGTGATTGCTCATGGTTGTGCTCCGGGGACCAGCTGATGTACTGGGAACCGGCCGTGTGCCTGGCACCGTTTGGGGCCCATCAGGAGTGATCCCTTAGTGCAGAGCCAGGGGTAAACCCTGAGCCTTTATGACATCTTCCAAAGGAAGAGGAAAGATGCCGCCACCACCCCACCTCTGTCACCGTGACTGGTAAATAAATGACTCCAAAAAAGGCCAAGACACATCCAACACCAAGGGGCTGGCATGTTACATGTTAACTAGGAGGTTTTTGTTCCCGGACAGCCAAGCCAGAAAGAAAGAACTGTAAAACTCCTAATTATTGTCTCCTGAGAAATTACCTCTTTGAAACAGCACCTGGAAGGGCAGGGAAGAGATTTGGTCTGTTTCCAGAAGCCCCTGATGGGAACCCGGGGGGGTGGCCTAGAGTGCCCAGGACCAGGTGAGACTGCGAAAGAGCAGGGCCTCCAAGGCTGGGTCAGTTCCAGAGAGCTGGTTCCTGAATGACAGGCAGGAAAACCTTACCCCGATACTTTTCCTCTTCCCTTTTTTGGGGGCACTGGGGGTCGGGCCGATTGAGGGGGTGGGGGACTTTTTTACACTGCTTTTTCCTATCTCTGCACTCAGGAATCACTCCTCGGTGACCATAGAGGATTCTGGGGGTCCAACCCATGTGGACCTCGTGCAAAGGCAGCACCTTAGTCTCTGTGCTATTCCTCCCATGGAGTTTTCCTTTGAATTTTCTGGGTCTGAGCACCCCCTTGCCCATCTGCCTGCTCTCTTTCCCATCTCTCCTTGAACCTGGTCATGCTAACAAGCTCTTCTCTACCAGTTCCTACGTATGGGGGGGTGTAGGACTGGGAAGAAAGCGGAAACCAGCCAGGACTCACCTCCTCTAGACGGATCCCCACAAAGAGAAACCACACCAAAATCCCTGGCCTGCTGGCACACAGCTTCAGTCTCATGAGCGCCAGATGAATGAGCAGGTCTCACTGTCTGGTTCTTCAGGACTCGTGGGGGAACAACACCCAGACAATGGCAGGAAGAGATCAAGCGTCACCTCAGCATTAGATGATCTAACTCGAGAAGCTCTGACTTGGGAGGGAGCCCAAACCTTCCCCCATGCTAATTGCAAATTATCTCAGAATCATCACTCTACTACAGAGCTCAGCCTGAAGGACAATGTCCAATAAAAACAGCTTCAGGCATCTCTACGTAATGTGGGAAAACACAGGTTGTCTGAGGACAAAGCCCATGAAAGTCAAGGGCCTCGTTCTCAAAGCACAGCCTTGCCTTAGTGGAAGCACACTGAATTGGGTGGGCAGTGAGAGAAGATAGGACAGTCCCTGAAGGTCGGATCTGATAGCGGTTAATATTCACTAACTGTGACCAAAAGGAGGAGAGGGAGGGAGGGAGAGAGAGAGATAGATAGATAGAGAGAGAGAGAGAGAGAGAGAGAGAGAGAGGAAAGTGCTCTATAAAGCCAGTCTTGACATGGGGTGGAAGGAAGGATATTGGGCACATTGGTGGTAGAAAATTTACACTGGTGAAGGGATGGGATCACTGTATGACTGAAACCCAATCATGGACAACTTTGTAATGCGTATCTCATTCCAATTTAATATGAAAAAATACTGAGAACAGTGCCAACAGTTCTCACAATAACAAAAACGTTTTTTTTCTTTTTTTGGTCACACCTGGCGATGCTCAAGGTTACTCCTGGCTCGGCATTCGGGAATTACTTCTGGTGGTGCTCAGGGGACCATATGGGATGCCGGGGATAGAACTTGGGTTGGCTGCTTGCAAGACAAAAATTCTCCCTGCATTTCATCCCTCAATAACAAAAACTTATACCTATTGCTTCCTGAATGAGCCAAACACCATTACAGGCTTTACTGGTGCACACACCAGTCCTATAAAGGAAGGCAATAATGTTATCACTTCAAAGATGATGCCATAGTTCATTTAGTCATTCATTCGTTTTATCAGCAAGTACTGACAGTTCTTACAAGGAGCAACTCAGATATGGACATGCAAGAGAGCAGCAAGCCCTACAAAGGCCTTTTCCCATGGATTCCCTATTCCAAAGCCTCCAGGTACTAGGGAGATAACAATTAAACAACTGGGGCTGGAGCGATAGCACAGTGGGTGGGGGGAATTTGCCTTGAAAGCGGCTGACCCAGGTTCGATCCTCAGCCTCCCATATGGCCCCCTGAGCACCACCAAGAGTAATTCCTGAGCAAAGAGCCAGGAGAAACTCCTGAGCATTGACGGGTATGACCCAAAAAGCAATAAATAAATAAATAAACAAACAAATAAATAAATAAATTACGTTAGCACTTGATCACTTGACATCCCGTTATTTGTCAATTTGCTTGAGCGGGTGCCAGTAATGTTTCCATTTGTCCCTGTCATGTGCCAGTGTAGCCCAATGGCATCTGCTTGTTCCAGGAATATGAAGAGCCTCAAACTGTTCGTTCAGGGTCTTGGCAAAGAAGTCTGACCATCTTGTAGGTGGGTGGCCACATGATCTTTTGACGTCCCTGGGATCCAGTCAGTAATGGCTCTAGTCCAGCGGTCATCTCCAAGTCGCATTACATGTCCAGCCCATCTGATTTTTTGACACCTTGGCAAATGAGACAGCATCCCCAACTCTCAATCGTCAATGGAGACCAGAACTCTGGATTTCTTCTCTCACTTGAGTGTATCACTGTATCACTGTCTTCCTGTTCATCGTCGATTTGCTCGAGCGGGCACCAGTAATATCTCCATATGACCTGTCTCATGCAAGTAGAGCCCAAGGGCACCTGCTTGCTCCAGGAACATAAAGAGCCTCAAACCATTCCATCAGGTCATGGGAATGAGGTCTATAATTGTTACTGGTATCTGGCATATCAAATATGACACGGGTAGCTTGCCAGGCTCTGCCATGCGGGTAGCATACTCTTGTAGTCATCTCAAAATCCAGCATTTATTGATGAACCAGGCTGTGATAGGCTGGTCTGCTGGGTGGAGTTCTGACGAGGGGAAGTCAGGATGTGAAAAATGGAGGTCCTCATGGAGTTGGGGGTTGTCTGGCTTGTCACATGGTAACCTCAATGAGCTTGGTTACCATGTGGATATGGTTGATTGTGCTGAATCCTTTTCAGAAGCCAGCTTGCTCGCATGGTTTTCCATCTAATGTTCTGCCAATCCTGTTCAGAATTGAACAGGATGACTAGAGTAGATGATGGACAACAGGCAGATCAGGCGATAGTTGCCAATGTAGTGGATGTCTCCCTTCTTGAACAATAGAACTGTTCTGCTGGTTTTCCATTGGGAGGGAACCTTGCATTCAGACAGGTAGCGTGTGAAGAGCCACGCCAGTGTATTGATGAGTACTGATGGCAGATTCTTCTGGTGTTCGGGTCTGACTTTGTCTGGGCCAGCTGCTGTTCACTTCTTTACTGCTGAAACGGCATGTCGGATTTCAGAAGGGAGAACGTTGGGAATGAATGACATATCTATCCTGCGGAATTTGGTATGCGGGCAGGTGGATGTGGCTATCAAAGAGATCTGGGTAGAAGTCATGGATAATCTTCTCCATTGCCTTTCAGGAAGATGTGATAGATCCATCAGGATGTCTGAGGGTAGTCATCTTGGTCTTATAGTTGGCAAAGGAGAGGCAGGCGTTTTGAATGCTTTTCCTGCTTCTGCTGCATTGAACAGTATTATTGCTCTTCTCTCTTTGAGTTCTTCCTTTATCGCTTCTCTGCACTTCTTTGAAAGTTTTATGTTAGCTTATGGTTGCCTGAGGCTTGCACCTTGCTACATTGGCGAATGAGCTTGAGAATGTTTGAAGACAGGCATCCTTTTGTGTCTTTCTCTCTCTCAGCGTCCTTTGCACAATCATGGAGGTGCTGAACCTGTCGGTTGTATTCTTCATCGATGTCATCAATGATGGCATCTTCCCATGTTGCTGCAACGGTGCCAAAGAGGTCCCAGTTGGTGGTCATTCTGGGAGCTCTCTTCTTAAACTTTGCAGCCTTTTCTCCCCATTGTGTGAAGTAGAATTTTGCACAGGTAGTTCGATCCCGCTTGGAATTTTGGGACGACAGCAACATTGGTCAGGCAAAACCATTGATTGAATATGATCTGGTTAATTTCATTGTGGAACTGTCTACCAGGAGATTCCCATGTCCAGCATTTCGATTCTTCCTTCTGGAACTGTGAGTTCTCATGAATGGTCTTGGTGGACATGATTAACTCAGATAGTCTCACCCTTTTTGTTCCATTCTAGGCCATGGATCCTGATGTGGAGTTCTTCGGCCAATCTTCTTGGTCCTATTTTGGCATTAAAATCACCAACTATGGGGGCTGGAGCGATAGCCCAGTGGGTAGGGCGTTTGCCTTGCATGCAGTTGACCCAGGTTCTATCCCCAGCATCCTATATAGTCCCCTGAGCACCGCCAGGAGTAATTTCTGAGTGCAGAGCCAGGATTAACCCCTGAACATTGCCAGGTGTGACCCAAAAAGCAAAAAAAAAAAAAAAAAACAAATCACTGACTATGGTCTTGTAGAAGGTGTGATCTTTATAGAACTCCTCCAGTTCCATGTAGAATTTCTCAATTTCTTCTTCCTTGTATGTGGATGTTGGTGCTTAGACAACAAAAGATAGCAACTGTTGGCAGTGAGGCACATCTCTTCGTGTATAATCGTCCTACTCGGTTGGTTAGCATTCAAATGAATCAGTGCTCATGGCCAGGTTTGTGTTGACAAGGACACTGACACCACTGATGCCTCTTTTGTTGCATGTTCTGAGAAACAGTTCTTCTCCGGGGGTCAAAAATTATGATGCAATTGACGCTCTTCTCATCTCGGTCAGACCATTTTGTACTTGATCTTTCACGTTTGCACCATCAGGTTCTCGATATATGCTTCCGATGCCAGCATATGTGCATTGAAAGTACAGATAGCAATTTTAGTCCTTCATTTTGGCAGCCTAGTTTGGTCCTGAGATTTTATCAGCTTCTCCTTGCTCATCCTTCTTTGCGCTGCTGTATTTAGGCTCTTTCAGGGTCAGGGTAATGGAATCCATTGTTTTTATACTGGTTTAGGCATATTGAATATGCAATAGATAGCTTGCCAGACTCTGCTGTGAGGTTGGGGTACTTTCAGTAGCTTGCTGGGCTCTCTGAGAGGGGTGGGTAGAATACTCTTGGTAATTTACAGATGAATCACGCAGCCACTTTGTGGCCACATGCAACGAGGAGAGTTGGTAGCAGCTCTGCCCAGTGTATCTGTGTGTCTGGTTTAAGCATACCTGGGCTCGAAGTAGGTTTCTATGTTGGGTGGGTCTCTGAAAAGCCGGGCTTGAGATTGGCTTTCTCTCTTGGATGGAAGAGAGAAGCTCTCTCTGTCGAACTGTGGAGTCTGGATGATGAAAATAAATAAATAAATAAATAAATAAATAAATAAATGAATGAATGAATAAATAAATAAATAAATAAATGTTAAAAAGAATAAACAACTCATGCATTACATGAGTTTAATCTGGGTTCAATCCTCTGAGCACTATACAAGATGTAGCTTCTCCCATCTTGTTTCCTTCTGCTCCAATACCAGAAGGTGTGTCCCCCCCCTAAAAACAAAAAAAAAAGGAAAAAAGGAAAACAAAATAAGGGGTTGGAGCGATAGCACAGCAGGTAGGGTGTTTGCCTTGCATGCGCCAACCTGGGTTCGATCCCTGGCATCCCATATTGTCCCCTAGCACCGCCAGGGAGTAATTCCTGAGCAAAGAGCCAGGAAGTAACCCTTGAGCATCGCCAGGCATGACCCCCCAAAAAAAAAAGCAAAAAAAAAAGTAAAGAGGAAATGAAAAGATAGTGTAGAGGGTAAGGCACTCTCCTCGCATCCTGCAAATAAGGCTTGATTCTGACCTTGCACATGATCTCCTGGATACCACCAGAGGTCAATTCTGAGCAGAGTCAGTAATAAACCCTGAACATTGAAGAGTATGGAAAGAAGGAAGGAAGGAAGGGAGGGAGGGAGGGAGGGAGGGAGGGAGGGAGGGAGGGAGGGAGGAAGGGAGGAAGGAAGGGGGGAGGGAGGGAGGGAGGGAGGGAGGAAGGAAGGAAGGAAGGAAGGAAGGAAGGAAAAGTTTCTTATGTCTCTCTCTCTCTCTCTTTTTTTTTTTTTTTTGCTTTTTGGGTCGCACCTAGCAATGCTCAGGTGTTACTCCTGGCTCTGCACTCAGGAATTACTCCTGACAGTGCTCGGGGGATCATGGGATGCTGGGGATAGAACCTGGGTCGGCTGTGTGTGAGACAAATGCCCTACCTGCAGACTATCGCTCCAGCCTCCCTTATGTCTCATTTTCTTCTTACAGTGATGCCTTTGATTTTTTTTTCTTTTTTCGTCACACTTGGCCATGCTCAGGGGTTACTCCTGGCTCTGCACTCAGAAATTACCTCTGGCAGGGCTAGGGGACCATGTGAGATGCCAGGGATCATTTGTATACAACCAGGTCGACTGTGTATGAAGAAAAAGCCCTACTTACTATGCTATCATTCCAGCCCTCAGATCCCTTTGACTTTACTTTGGAACCGCAGCGGTGATGCTCTGGGTCTACCACCAGAATACTCAGCAGTGCTGGGAGGTGGGAACCATGAGGTGACAAGGATTGAACCCAGGGATTTTGCATGAGCTCCTGTCCCTTGAGCCATCTCCCTGGCCCCGTGATGCTCATCGAACTCAGGGAGAAAAAGAAGCCCCCCCAAGGGTCTTAGTGGGTAGAAATCCTCAGTATGTCTTGGGGCTCCTCCTTCTTTCCCCAGGAGCTCCAGGAGACCTTCATTCAAAAACTCCTTTTCCTGCCAACTCCAAGGCTTGCATTGTCTTTAGTGATTTCCGCCTGCTCCTTTGTTTCCACAGTCAACTGTTCGCTTCCGCAGCGCCCGGATCCTATACACACACGTCGAAGTCTCTCTAATTAAGCCTTCAACTCTTTGCAAATCTTTCTTTGCCTGTATTTGCCATTAAAGCTTTTTCCAAGTTGAAGATCAATTTTCAAGTCAAACGAGTCATGAAAGACATTGTTAAGACTCATCTGAGTGTTTTGAGAGCATTCTTGAAGAATTCATGTTAGCAAAAGACTCAGTGCACAAAATTAATTTTGGCTTCCCTAACTCGCTTTGTTTTGTGGCCATGTATGAAAGACTTTCTTTACCAGAGATTTCAAGCTTTGGTACTTATTTTTATTTGCCTCCCAAGCTATGCACTGGGGTCCAGGTGACACATGGACCCAAAGCATGCACTTCTGACCCCTGTGTTGTCGAATCTCTCTCTCACCCTCCAGCACTGCTTGTTAAAACTATCTTTCAAGGGCCAGAGCAGTAGCACAGCAAGTAGGGCTTTTGCTTTGTATGTAGCTGACTTGGGTGTGATCCCTGGCACCCCATCTGGTTTCCCAGCCCCACCAGGAGTAATTCTTGAGCGCAGTCAGGAGCAAGTCCTAAGCGCTATTGAGTGTCATCCCCAAACACACCAAAACCTAAATAAAAGAAGAGAAACTAAAGCTATCTTTGAGGAAATTGGGAGATGGCTCAGTGGCTGCAGTACCTGGGTCACAAGCTTGAAGCTTAATCATCCTATCATCAGCACCGGGCACAGTCATGGTCCATCTGTTTCCTTTGATCCCCAGTTCCACAGAGCAGCTATGTGTATGCAAACACACAACTATAGGACTCAACCTTTAGCAAACTCTGCAACTAATAAAAAGGTGTGAGCACCAGACCAGGAGCATAACCCCCCAGTACATGTCTCTGCACCATAAGTAAAGGTTTGACCCTCCTGTTGAGCCCCACAATCTTGAAGGCTACTCTGGTGAGTAAACCACCACCAAAGGCGTGTGGAACTCGTGGTGGCTAAGCATCAACAGAGGGAAAGGAAGGGCAGAAGGATACAACTACCTTCCAAGTATCACAATTGCTTCAGATACCTGCAGACCTCCTGCTTGCTTTCTTAAGCAGATGCAATATTTCCCTCAGAACACTCCTAACCGTGTCAAGTAGCAAGACTGCCCTTGCTGCTTCATTTTCCTTTCAAAGCAGAAGTAACGGGAATGTTGGGGAAAGGCGCCATCACATACACACTTTCACCTCCAAAGTAATCCACATCTTCCTGCTCTTGATCTCTGGATAAACCATACATTTCAACTCAAAGTGCCCTTTACTTACGGATGCCGCATTACTTTGAGCACAATCATGAGCTAAGACTTTGCTGTGCATGCACTTACACACTAAGACACTCACTTATGCGTACACATCTTAACTGCATCCACATCTTTACTCAGCACTCACACCTGTCCTTGTTAGCACCTTTGACTTGCATAAGCAAAATAGGTTCATGCACCTCTACTTTTTTTTTTTTTTTTTTTTTGCTTTTTTGGGTCACACCCGGCGGCGCTCAGGGGTTACTCCTGGCTCTGCACTCAGGAATTACTCCTGGCGGTGCTCGGGGACCATATGGGATGCCGGGGATCGAACCCGGGCCAGCACAGGCCGGCCGCATGCAAGGCAAACGCCCTACCCGCTGGGCTATCGCTCCGGCCCCTCTACTTTTTGCTCTTACTTCTGTTGTGGAGCTCTGAATGGCATAAAGGTTTAAGACCCTGTATCTCTGATACTTTTGATACTAGGTTGCCTCAAGTTGAACTTCTGTCTCTTCTCTTTACTGCCTTTATAACCATGAATATTTATTTATCTAAGCCCATGTGAACACCTAACTGTATGCTGGTTTTCTCTTCTGTTAAATGAGCACAGTAAGACAGTGCCTGCTCTATGGGGGGATTAAGTGATTAAATGACTTAGTACATGAAAAGTTCTTATTAAAAAGAGTGTCTAACACATGGTATGTAGTTAGTAAAGGTTAGATATATGTTTATTTATATATTTACTTATTTAATTGCTCTTTGGGTCACACCTGGTGATGCTCAGGGGTACACCCCTGGCTTTACTCAGGAATTAATCCTGGCAGTGTGCAGGGGTCCATGTGGGATGCTGGGGATCAAACCTGGGTTGGCCGCATGTAAGGCAAATGTCCTACCCACTGTGCTATCGCTCCGCCCAAAGTTACTTAGATGTTATTTGCTGTCAAGTGCTCTCTAGTATTTTGACCTTTTTCTTCTCACTGAATCTGTGGGTAGATCAACTCTTTCCAAGATCATTGTCTAGACAAATCATCTGTACCTCAGACCTACCAGATATCTCACTCAATGGCCCAACTCTACAACCAATCGCTCCAAGTTACGTATTTCAAGGCCATCATTGATTGATTGATTGATTGTTCTACTTCTGTTTTCCAGACCACCTAGACCTACACCTCTAGCCCCCACCCCCACCCCCTCTCTGCCGCAAGCCTCATCCTCCCTCCAGCTCAGACTGTCGAAGACGTTGTCAAGTGCCTGGTTTCGGTTTCTTTCTTTCTTTTTTTTTTTTTTTATGAAGTAAAATAGATTTTATTTGGGGGGGGTCAGAGGAAGGGGAGGAGGGAGAGAAAGTGAGAGAGTAACACGCTCAAGAGAGAATGAGGGCTTCTCCAAAGGTGGAGAGAACCCCAGTACACACATCTCCAGGCAGGAATGAAAGCATGAAAGTCCACATCTCAGACGGGAGATGTGGGCGGCACATGCGCTGGGGCACTGCATGAACTTGGTCACGTGGGCCCAGGCAGCACGTGGGCCCCGGCAGCATCTGCGCCGACCTTGGTTTCTTACTTCAGACAATTCATGTTGCACAATTCTCAGTACTTGATCCTTCTGTGATACCATCCTGCTCTCCTCGCTTTTTGGAATATAATTGGGCTCTGTCTTCTCGATCCCTACAAATACAGTCTTCTTTTAAAAAAAACCTATATTTTGCAAAATTTCAATGATAACTTTAAGTTGTAGCTTCTTTTTTTTTCCTGTCTATTTTGCTTGGGGTCACACTGTCGGGTGCTGAGGGCTTACGCCTGACTCTGCATTCAATATCACTCCCTGGTGGTGGTGCCAATTATTGAACTGGGGTAGTCCACATGAAAGGCACTCACCTTAACCTTTGTACTAGCTTTCTGACCCCTAACTACTGTGTGTGTTTGGGGGGACAGGAGGAGATGGGAGCTGAGGGAGTAGGAAGCTGCCCGATAATGCTCAGAGCTTACTTCTGGCTCTGCACTCAGGGATCATTCCTGGCAGAGCTCAGTGAACCATATGGTGCTGGGATCAAATCCAAGTCAGCCACATGCAAGACAAGTGCCTTATCCACTGTCCTATCTTTCCATGTACCACCCCTTCACCCCACCTGCTTTTTTTTTTTTTTTGCTTTTTGGGACATACCCAGCGATGGTTAGAGGCAATTCCTGGCTCTGCACTCAGGAATCACTCCTGGCAGTTCTTGGACGACCGCATAGGATGCCAGGGGGACCATATGGGATGCTGGTAATTGAACCCAGGTTGACCGTGTGCTAGGCAAATGCCCTACTGCACCTCAGCTACTTTAGACTAACTTTGCTTTCCAGACTCACCAAGACATTTCTGTGTATCTGTGGCTTGTAATTCACAGACTAACTCAGGTCTTTCTCACTGAACCCTAATCATTGAGATGGACCATTTAACTGTTCCCACCATCCCCACTTCCCAGGCATGGCAATGCTTCTTCCTCCCAGGCATGCCTTGAGCTATGACGTAGTATTCTACCTTTTCCTTGTTTGGACTATTGGCTATCTGGAGACCAGATGGACGCCTAAAGCTTTCATTCTGCTTCTCATTTTTTTTCTTTTTTGGGTCACACCCGGCAATGCTCAGGTGTTTCTCCTGTCTCTGCACTCAGGAATTACTCCCGCGATGCTCAGAGGACCACATGGGATGCCGGGGATTGAGCCCCCGGCCAGCATGGGCCGGCGCTTGCAAGGCAAACGCCCTACCCGCTGGGCTATCCCTTCAGCCCCTCTGCTTCTCATTTGTAAATGCAATCAACAAATACTGAGTACACGATATGCCAGGTGTCATAAATGATACATCCTCTCAACTCCAGACATAGGATACAAGCTCCATGACAATGCTATTTCCTTTTTTTGAGGGGGAATCACATCTGGCTATGCTCAGGGGGGTCACTCCTGGCTCTGCATTGTCAATACTTGGTGGACCATATGGGATGCCAGGGATCTAAACTGAGTTGGTCGCATGCAAGGCAAACACCCTTCCCGCTATACTAGTGCTCTGGCCTGACAAGTACTATTAAGTGAGATAGAAATCATATGTAGATATAGTAGACATATAATTAAAATAATAAAGTGAAAATATGGACCTCAAATGTTGTGATGAGAATAAAATGTTCTAAATGTATTCTTGTGAATCTTGGTAGATCTTGGTATTGCTGCCAAAAATTTTTTTAAACTTTTTGGGCCATACCCAGTGATGCTCAGGTGTTACTCCTGGCTCTGCACCAGAAATTAACTCCTGGTAGTGCATGGGGGATTATATGGGATGCTGGGGATCGAACCCAAGTTGGCTGCTTTCAAAGCAAACACCCTACCCACCGGATTATCACTCTAGCCCCCTCAAATATTTTCTACAGGGACCATACCCAGAGGTGCTGGAGAACTGGGGCCACTCCTGAGACGAAGTTCTGGCCCTGTCTGTTCTATGCTCAGGTGCACCAGGATAGTCTCGTGTTGCTCGAACAGTTAGAGGTATGCAATGTTGGGGATCAAGTTCATGGACTTGGGGTGGAGGATATGGCTCAGTGGTAGAACGAGCTTCTCATGTGTGCACCCTGGATTTGATCCCTAGAAGCACAAAATGACCGAAAAAAAATCTGGGGTGGGAGAGATAGCACAGCAGGTAGGGCATTTGCCTTGCAGGCAGGCGACCCAGGTTTAATGCCCGGCATCCCATATGGTCCCCCGAGTACTTCCAGGAGTAATTCCTGAGTGTACAGCCAGGAGTAATCCCTAAGCATGACTAGGTGTGACCCCAAAAAGCAAAACAAAACAAGAAAAGAAAACCCAGTCCATGGCCTTGCACAAGCTAGATGTAACCTCAAACGCTTGAGTTACCTACTGGGTCTCTTTGCTTTGAATAATATATGTTCACCACAATCATGCAGATTGATTTATTACATCATTTTAGACCAAAGAAACATTGGCTTAGATAAAGCTATTATCTTGCCAGGATCACACAGCTAATAAACACTAGGTCTGAACTATACTGAACACAATATAGTTTGAACATAATCAGTAGAGCACCAAATTCCATTTATTTGATACTAATTTCTTCTATATTTGGTTTTCATGGCAGCAATCATAGCACCCTTAATGCTTCTCAAGTACCAGGCATTGTTCTAAATATATGATTAGCATTTAATTTAATTCTAATAATAGCTTTACAAAATAGATACTATTTTCTCTTTGGTTACCTATACACGTGAACTTTCTTAAGGAAGGTCAGATAAAAATCCTACTGTTAAGGATCCAGAGTAATAGCACAGCGGTAGGACATTTGCCTTGCATGCTGCAGACCAGGGTTCGATCCCGGCATCCCATATGGTCCTCCCAGGACTGCCAGGAGAGATTCCTGAGCAAAGATCCAGGGAGTAACCCCTAAGCGCCGCCGGGTGTGACCCAAAAAACAAACAAAAAAAAATCCTACTGTCAAATTCAAACATAAAAAATGGTATGTACTTCAAGTATATGCTTTTACTCTACAAAGAGCCTTGTTTTAGTAGTCCTTGGAATTTAGATTTCTCTTATCACTAGACACAAGCTTTCAGATGCCTTTCTACTCTAAGAGAAAGGGTTTATTATTTGTTAAACATCCGTTGATTCTGGAAACAGTTACTGAGCACCTACTATATGCAAGGCACTGTATACTGCAAAGAAGTGTAACAGAATTGCAAGAGTAACCAAATTACAAGTTACAAAAACAGGCTTAGAGCCAGCTGACTTTGTTCAAGTCTGACTTTGTTCCATCCTTCCTGTGTGACTTTAAGAGATGAATTAAAAAAGATTTATGCCTTATTACCCTGCCTCCTCCCCGCCCCCACAGTTCCTAAGTCATATGATTGCTATTAAGATTTTAAGTTGTACCACGTACAGGGATTTAGATCATCGCCTGAGACACAGTAACAACAAATAATGGGTAGCTATGGTTACAAGCAATAATAGTGATGGTAGTAGTAGTAACAGTAGTAGTTGGCCATGACTACTATAATTGTATTATCATATAAAAGTATCATGAAACTGCAAAGGAGGAATATTATAGTAGTCTATTAGAAGAGGGAAAGGGGTTAGGGTAAACTGTTATTTTATTTATTTATTCATTGATTTCTGGTTTGGAGGCCACACTGAAAGGTGCTAGGATTCTACACTACTCTTGACTCACTACTCTACGATCACTCCCAGTGGTGCTTGAGGGACTATGTAAAGCCAGGGATTAAACAAGGCCTCTAGCACACAAAGCATGTGCTCAGTCACTGATAAACTTTTAGAGAAAAAGATAATGCTGGGGAGGGGAGGGGGCCTGAGCCATAGCAGAGAAGGGAGTATTTGGTTTGTCTTGCATGCAGCTGACCTGGGTTCGATCCGGGGCATCCCATATGGTCCCCTGAGCACTGCCAGGAGTAATTCCTAAAAAATATAATGCTAGATGAGATTTCACTTAAAATGTGAATAGCTCTTCTCCAGGGAGGTAGGCAAAAAAGGAAAATGATATAGACAGATAATCGCATAGAATCATCATATAGAACGTGTTTTTGTGTGCCTCGCATATTGTTTTGGAGACCTGAAGCCATGAGAATTGTAACATAACAAGGATACAGAAGTGCTGTTCACATTATGATTATAGATCTCTGAAAGCTATCATTTAAAGTCACGTTTATTACTGGATTGGAAATAATGATACCTTCTCCTGTGTTTATATAGCACCAATCCGGTACCATTTTAAGATAACGTCTCAGTAATCTTCACAACCTTGGAGGTCTGGTCCATTATAATTATCACAATGTTTCCATAGGCGGAAACAGAAGCAGAGGTGAAAAAAGCAGAAACTCTGTCAGTCAACAGGTTGTTGGTGAATCTACAGCTGGGAATCCAAACTAGAGCTCACCTAAGTCGCCAAAATAACAAGAAGACGCAGATTCCACACCCTCTGGCCATATATCTCCCTGGCTTGGAAAAACTGAGCTAAATGCTGTGTTTGAAGGTAGTGAAATTAGACAATCAGATACAGGGAGGAATATGCAGAAAATGCGTATCCCTCATTTTGGGTGACCAAAAAGTCAGTTTTGTAAAAGGAAATATATATGCTGGGAATAAGCGGATTTCTTGCTAGAACAAAGGTTAGATTATCTATCTATCTGTCTGTCTGCTGTCTGTCTGTCTGTTTGTCTGTCTGTCTGTCTTTCTTTTTTTTTTTTTTTTTTTTTGGGTCACACCCGGCGATGCTCAGGGGTTACTCCTGGCTCTGCACTCAGGAATTACTCCTGGCGGTGCTCGGGGGACCATATGGGATGCCGGGATCGAACCCGGGCCGGCATGGGCCGGCCGCGCTGCAAGGCAAACGCCCTACCCGCTGGGCTATCGCTCTGGCCCCTGTCTTTCATCTATCTATCTATCTACTTATTTACTTATCTATTTATTTATTTTTATTTATTTATCTATTTATTCATTCATTTATTTATCTATCTATTTATTTGTTTGTTTATGTTTTTCGGTTTCTTTATAGCTTCAGCACATAAAAGACATGGATTTTAGACATCCATGTTGATAAACTTCGGCAAGTGGATACTTCTGAGAGCTCTTATTAGAAAACTCTAGAGAGGGGCTGGAGATATAACACAGTGGGTAGGGCGTTCGCCTTGCACGCAGCTCATCTGGGTTCAATCCCTGGCATCCCATATGGTCCCTGAGCACCACCAGGAGTAATTCCTGAGTGCAGAGCCAGGAGCGCTTAGTCAACAGGAAGGAATGCTCACATAGCTCAGGGCGCTGAAGTCTGGCGGCAGGATAGGAGTCCTGGGGACCTCATTCTCTTTTACAGCAACCGGCCTCTTGTGCTCTTCTGGTGCTCTTGTTGCTTCCTCACGGCTTCGTGCTCTGTGCTCACAGCCCCGCCCCTCTCCTTTTTTTTTTTTTTTTTGCTTTTTTGGGTCACACCCAGCGATGCTCAGGGGTTACTCCTGGCGGAGCTCAGGGGACCATATGGGATGTTGGGGATCCACCCCGGTGGGCCGCGTGCTAGGCAAACACCCTTCCCGCTGTGCTATGGCTCCGGCCTCACTCTCAACTTCTAAGGACATTAGTTATTGCCCGTGGAAGCCACACCCTATGGAAGCTTTTACTTATGTATTCATTTATCTCTCAGGTCTCTTGTGGGGGTTTGATTTTGGTTTGGGGCAAGGTCCAGTGGTGCTCAGAGCTCACTCCTTATCCTGTGCTCAGAGATTACTTCTAAAAGTTCTGGATCTCGAACTGGGGTTGACGACATGTAAGGCAATTGTCTGTGCTATCGCTTTGGTCCCCCTCAGACCCCTTTAAATTTAGTCACTCCTTTTTTTTATTTTTGGATAACACCTGGCAATGCTCAGGGGTTACTCCTGCACTCAGGAATAATTCCTGGTGGTGCTCAGGGACTATATGGGATGCTGGGGATTCAACCTGGATCAGCCACATGCAAGGCAAATGCCCTACCCGCTGGACTATCACTCTGGCCCATTAATGACTCCTTTAAAAACCTTATCTCCAAACACAGCTATAACCCTAGCTAAACACAGGGTAGCTAGGGTTCAGCTACCCTGAACCCTCGAGGTTCCAGGGTTGGGTTTTCAACACATGGTTTGGAAAAGCACAAAAAAATAAAAAAACTACATATATAGAATATGTAACCACTCAGGTCAAGACATAAGATATTTCCATCATCTTAAAATTGCCTCTATGCTTTGTTTCTTTTGTTTGTTTGTTTTTGTTTGTTTGGGTTTTTTTTTCTTTTTGAGTCATATCCGGTGATAGTCAGGGGTTACTCCTGGCTCTGCACTCAGGAATAACTCCTGGTGGTGCTCAGGGGACTATATGGGATGCTGGGGATTCAACCCGGATCGGCCACATGCAAGGCAAATGCCCTACCCGCTGGACTATCACTCTGGCCCATTAATGACTCCTTTAAAGACCTTATCTCCAAACACAGTTATAACCCTAGCTAAACACAGGGTAGCTAGGGTTCAGCTACCCCTGAACCCTTGAGGTTCCAGGGTTGGGTTTTCAACACATGGTTTTGGAAAAGCACAAAAGATAAAAAACTACATATATAGAATATGTAACCACTCAGGTCAAGACCCAAGATATCTCCATCATCTTAAAATTGCCTCTATGCTTTGTTTCTTTTGTTTGTTTGTTTTTGTTTGTTTGGGTTTTTTTTTCTTTTGAGTCATATCCGGTGATAGTCAGGGGTTACTCCTGGCTCTGCACTCAGGAATTACTCCTGGCACTGCTTGGGGACCATATGGGATGCCAGGGATTGAAACCCGGTAGGTCACTTGCAAGGTAAATGCCCTCCCTGCTGTGCTATTGCTCTTCTATGCTCTCTCATAGGCATTTTTTTCCTCCAGTGCTAATCTCGTTTCAGTTTCATCACTGTTGATATGCTTTCTTCTGTTTATGAATTTCTTAACTTTCTTTGGCTCTTTTTGACTGATCTTTTCCTTTCCATTATCTGTAAGATTCATTCACGTTATTGCAAGTAGCAGGATCTTCCCCTTTTCATTTCATTGTGTCACTATATTACCATTTATATGATATTTGAATTGCTTCCAGTTTGTGCTATTTTAAGTAAAGCTGCAATAAAAAGTAGACATAAACATTCTTTTCTGTGAGGTAATATGCAAAAGGGAAGTGCTGGGCTAGCAACATATAGATAATTAACGCTAATTGGTACCGGAGAAAAACTTTCCAAAGTAAGTAGGCCAACATAAACTCACACCGGAAATGTAAGTCCCAACTGTTACACAACTTCAACAGTACTTAGCATATCAATTCTTTTAGCCATTCTCATGATGATATGAATATATCACTGTAGTTTACATTTGTATTTTTTACACAGCCTAACATGGAGATAACCAAGAACTAAACACTGGACCTTGTTGCTTGTCACTTGTCTTCCTGTTGTTCATCAATTTGCTCAAGTGGACACCAGTAACATGTCCATTCGTCTGGGAATAAGGTCCATTATTGTTACTGTTTTTGGCATATCGAATACAGCACTGGTAGCTTTCCAGGCTCTGCCATGGCTCTGGGTTCATCCCAGGGGCCCCAGTCTTTTCTATGTCAGACCATCAACCATCCAGGGCCCACGGGGCAGAGCCCTGGGTATAGACAAGCCTGTCTCCTGTCTGCCACCTGCCGATGCAGCCAGGCACCGCAGCCACAGCTGCAGCACCTCGAGGGGCAGGAACACTGGACCTATTTTGGTTATTTTATATGCTTTTGTATGCACTATCTATTCAAGTCTTTTAATCTATTGGGGGGGTTATTTGGGGGCACATGCAGTGATGCTGAGGAGTTACTGTGAGCTTGGTGACAAGTTTACTTCCCAAATATGCTTAGGGACCTTGAGGTGCCAGGGATCAAACCCAGACTTCCATGTGCAAGGCATGTACTCTAGACCTTTGAGCCTTTTCAGTTATCTCCCTGGCCCTTCTTTATTTAGGGGGTGTTTTGACTTCATCAAATGGTATTCAGGGGTTAGTCCTGGTTCTGTGCTCAGAGTGACCCCTGGGAATGCCTCAAGGGACCCTGATGCACTGTGTGTGGTTGGATCAGGGTTAGTCAGGAACAAGGCAAGCTCTTTACAGTGTACTATCTCACAGGTTAGTGGCTCCTCTTTTTTTTTAATTTATAAACTGATCTACTTTCTGAAACTTCTTTCTTGGGCCAGGGAGATGCAGCCGACCCTGATTTGATCTCTAACACTTCACAGCCCCTAG
>JAJIBD010002641.1:0-151655 GCA_021461705.1 Cryptotis parvus
CAGCATTGACTCTTAAAAGTAAGTTATCAAGATAGAAAGTTCAGTAATCATTGGTCTGACTGAGATGGAGAGGCATCAATCGCATCATACCGTTTTGACACTGGAAAAGAACTCTTACTAGGAACATGCGACCAAAGAGGCATCGGTGGCATTGGTGTCCTTGTCAACACGAACGTGGCAATGAACATTGATTCATTTGAATGCCTAACAAACAGTATCGGATGATTACACTTGAAGAGATGTGGCCCACTGCCAGCAATTTCTATCTTTCGTTGTATTTGCACCAACATCCACATACAAGGAAGATGAAATTGAGAAATTCTACATGGAACTGGAGGAGTTCTATAAAAAAGATCACACCTTCTACAAGATCATATTTGGTGATTTTAATGCCAAGATAGGATCGAGAAGATCAGCCGAAGAACTCCACATCGGGACCCGTGGCCTAGAATGGAACGAACAAGGTGGAGACTATCTGAGTTCATCATGTCCACCAAGACCATTCATGGGAACACACAGTTCCAGAAGGCTGAGCGAAACGTTGGACATTGGAATCTCCTGGTGGACAGTTCCACAATGAAATTGACCACATCATCTTCAATCGAAGGTTTTGTCTGACTGATGTCACTGTTGTCCCAAAATTCCAAACAGGATTGGACCACCATCTCCTTCTTGCAAAATTCTACTTCACGCAAGGGGAGAAAAGGCTGCAAAGTTTAAGAGAACTCCCAGAAAGACCACCAACTGGGAACTCTTTGGTACCATTGCGGCAACATGGGAAGATACCATCATTGATGACATCGATGAAGAATACAACCAACTGGTTCCAGCACCTCCATGATTGTGCGAAGAATGCCGAGAGAGAAAAGACCACAAAAGGACACCTGTCTTCAAAAACTCTTCGATCTCATTCGCCAACGTGGCAAGGCGCGAGCCTCAGGCGACCAAATGCTAACGTCCAAGCTTGCAAAGCAGTGCAAAGAAGCAATAAGGGAAGACCTCAAAGAGAGAAGAGCAGAAGTACTGGAAGATGCAGCAGAAGCCGGGGAAAAGCGTCCGCAACGCCCGCCTGTCCTTCGCCAACTATAAGACCAAGATGACTGCCCTCCGACGTCCTGATGGATCTATCGCATCTTCCAGAAAGGCAATGGAGAAGATTATCCATGACTTCTACTCAGATCTATTTGATAACCACGTCCACCTGTCCACATACCAAATTCCGCCCAGGATGGATATGTCATTCCCAATGTTCTCCCTTCTGAAATCCAACATGCCATCTCGTTGGTAAAGAAAGAAACAGCACCAGGCCCAGACAAAGTCAGACCTGAACACCTGAAGAATCTACCGTCAGTACTCATCAATACACTGGCTCAGCTCTTCACACGCTACCTGTCCGAATGCAAGGTGCCCTTCCAATGGAAAACCAGCAGTACAGTTCAACTGTTCAAAAGGGAGACATTCACGACATTGGCAACTATTGTCCCATCTGCCTGTTGTCCGTTATCTACAAGCTGTTCACTTGAGTCATCCTGAACAGGATTGGAAGAACATTAGATGAAGGACAACCATGCGAGCAAGCTGGCTTCTGTAAAGGATTCAGCACAATCGACCATATCCGCACAGTAACCAAGCTCATTGAGGTTTGTAGGGAGTTCAAGATGCCACTCTGTCTCACGTTCATTGATTTAAAGGAAGCCTTTGATTCTGTGGAGACTGAAGCGGTCATAGAAGCCCTAGCCAAGCAGGGCGTTCAAACCCAATACATCAAAATCCTTCGTGAGCTCTATTGCGGATTCACTACCAGGATCTCACCATTCTACAAGGAAGTGATCATTGATGTCAAAAGAGGGGTTCAGCAGGGTAATACCATTTCCCCCAAAACTCTTCAGCGCCACCCTCGAGAACATCATGTGACAATTAGAATGGGAAGGAATGGGAGTGAAGATAGATGGTCAGCAACTACACCACCTCCGCTTTGCTGGTGACATCATTCTAATAACACCAAACATTAGCCAAGCGGCACAAATGCTGGCTGACTTTGACCGAGAATGTGGAAAGATAGGTCTACAGCTGAACCTCAACAAAACTATGTTCATGAACAATGAACTAGTTCCAGAGGCCCCATTCACTCTCAATGGAACAAACATCTCTGAATGCAGCAGTTATGTGTACCTAGGTCGAGAAGTCAACATGATGAACGACCTAAAACCTGAGCTGCACAGGAGGGAAGAGAGCGGCATGGATTGCCTTCAAAAGCATCGAAGAAATAGCTAAAAGGACAACCTCTGGCTCCGGGCACATCTCTTTGACTCCACTGTTCTCCCTGCATTAACATACGCCTCAGAGACCGGGGTCCTATGAAAGCAGGATGAGAATGCTATTCGGGTCTCCCAAAAAGGGGAATCGAAAAGAGCTATGCTTGAAATATCACGCCTCACTCAAGTGAGAGAAGGAACCGGAGTTCCGACCTCGGTAGCTGTTCCAGAGTCAGGAACGCTGTCTCATTTGCCAAGGCATCGAAAATCAGATAGGCTGGACATGTAATGCGATTGGAGACCGACCGCTGGACTAGAGTCGTTACTGACTAGATCCCACGGGATGTCAAAAGATCACGTGGCCGCCCACCTACAAGATGGTCAGACTTCTTCGTCAAGACCATGAAGCGAGCGGTTTGAGGCTCTTTGTGTTCCTGAAACAACCAGATGCCATTGGGCTACACTGGCACATAATAGGGTTAAATGGAAATGTTACTGGCCCCGCTCAAGGTAATCCATGAACACGGTATGTCTAGTGATCTAGTGAAAAAATGAAAATGTTTTCGTAGGCGGGAGGGAGAGTGACTCAGTTTGACACTGCCAGCAGGCCCCGAAGCCTCCAGGGTTGTGTCCAGTGCTGCTGGGACCACGTGATGCTGGGGAGTGAACTGGCTCAGCCGTGTGCGAGGTCTCACTAAAGCAAGGCAGTGACAGGTCCTATTGCTGTATACAAGCAACTAAAAAAGGAATGTCTTGCTCTTTAAAGATTATTGTGCCCTTGGTAATTATTGCATTTTTAGTTCACAAAAAATATGTTGCAACTTTAGTTTTAAGGATACGGGAATTCACTTTTCTATGAATACTTTTTCCTCACGTGCTTCCTTTCTAAGTGAAAAATGTCACAGAAGCAGCTAAATATTTTATAGGACTTGCTTAAAGGATATAGAATCCAGTCAACAGGTTTTGCTTGTATTACCATATTTAGTGACTGGACCAAGGACCAGAATAAAAGAAGTATAGGCTTATGTTGCAGTTGGCTTATACTGCTTTCTTATGTAGCCAATCCCATTCTGATGTGCTCTTTCCCCAGGATTAATTAGTACTTGTTAGAGTGGTTTAGATATTTCTTATCTTGGGCTAATTCTTTAAAAAAAAATAAAGGTGGAGGGGGCAGTGCCCTAGTCCAGCTAGGTAGGGATCTGCCTTGCTTTGCGGCCAACTTCGGGTTTGATCTCTGTCATCCCATATGGTCCCCTGAGTACTGCCAGGAGTAAGCCCTGAGCATCACCAGGTGTGACCCCAAAAACAAACAACAATAATAATAAAGGGCTGGCATGATAGCATAGAGGATATGGCACTTGTCTTTCGTATGGTTTACTTGGATTCAGTCCCAGCACCACATGTGGTCCCCCAAGCCCTGCCGGGAGTGATCCCTAAGTTCAGAGCTAGAGGCAAGCACTGAATTTACTGTTCAATGTGCTACTCCCCCCCCCCAAATCAAATAGTAATCCAAATTACATATTTTAGAGAAGGATATTAATATTGAATACTTTTGTGAGCAAATACACTTCTAAATAGGCTTAAGTAAACTAAAACTCACTCAGAGAGCTTATAAATAGGACCAGAAGGATAGTGCAGATGTTAAGATACTTGCTTTGGATGGAGTTGACCCTGCTTCCGTCCCCAGCACCAAAACTTAGAGTCCCCAAAGCACACCAGGTGTTGTTGGATTACCCCCCTGGGTTTTTGTCTTACAAATGAAATGTTTTCAGTTAAGGTAGACTGCTAAGACTTAAGACAGTTAAGGCTGTTAGAAACAGTTAGGTCGCCAGAATTCTGAATATATAGCTCCAAGAGATAATCCCGGGGGACCTTCTGAGGGGCCTTCTGGGCCAGAGAGAGGCCCTGGGGAGAAAACTGAATGAAGAGAAATAAAAGGAGAGAGCTTCAGACTTTCAAGAGTCCGGTCTAACTCATTTGTTCATCAATCGAGAACAGTCTTCAGCCCAGATGCAGTGAAAAGAAAATGAGACGTGGCCACTTGGCACTAAAACAAACGGGTTTCCCGGAAAAGAATGAGCAAACAGTTCTGAAAACTAGCAAGCGGAGCCTGTGCCACAGGTCAAACCATACGTCTTGTAACCAGTCACCAAACAATTGACTGGAAAGTCCCAGGTTACTTCACCCCTCTTGCCTTGTGGTTTCTTCCTATATAAGAGACAGGAAAAGTGGACTTGGGGTCCGGACTCAGACCTCCTTCGTGAGGATCCTGCTCCGCACCACAGCATGCTGGCTCAATAAACCTCCTGCTCTTGCATCGAAATTCCGGCTCCTCGGTGGTCTGTGAGTGCGTCTTCTGAGGGGAAGGCTTGACCTGGCCTTTCAGCAGCAAGGGACTTCACCAAACCCCCAAAGTGAGGGGGAAAAAAGGCTTTTTAACTAAACAGGAACTTACAAATAGTAATTTACAACTCTAGCATACAGAGCATAATTGAAATTTTAAGCTTGTTTAGTTTTAAGCAGATAGGTGTCCAATAACACAAGATGGAACATTTGCAATGTAATTTGGGCTCTTCTAAAATGTTGTTGTTGTTGTCATTGTTGTTGTTTGGGACCTCCACCCAACAGTGCTGAGGGGCTACTCCCAGTTCAACTCAGACCTTATTCCCTGTGATGCTGGGGATAGAACCTGCTCATCCTGCGGGCAGTTCATCCCTGTGAGCAGAGGCTCTCCCTACCCTGTTCTCCTCGCTTTTACAGTTAAGACCTTGGGCAGTGAGTATGAGTTAAGCAGCCCTAATTATAACAATGTAAGAAAGAGTCTTCTCAGTATAGAAGATGGGGTTTCCAGCCCTCAGAGAGAATTACTTCCCTCTTACTAGGGTTTTGGTTTTTGTTTGTTTTTTTTTTTTTTGTTTTTTTTTTTTTTTGCTTTTTGGGTCACACCTAGCAGTGCTCAGGAGATCCTGGCTCTTCGCTCAGGATTTACTCCTGGCGGTGCTCCCGGACCTTATGGGATGCCTGGGATTGAGCCCTGGTCAGCCGCATGCAAGGCAAACACCTACCCACTGTGCTATCACTTCGACCCCTTACTAGGGTTTTTATCATTGAAGGATTTATTTTACTGAAATAAAAGACTTCCAAAGTGTTCTTCCGTTTTTTGCGGGCTAAGTGACAAGCATTCCAAATGGTGCTGATGACCCATCTGACACTGGAGACTGGAAAACACTGCAGTTATTAGCCCATGTGGATTTGGAGCCCCATCCAGCAGGACCTGGGAACTACTTCTAGCTCAGTGCTCAGAGAACCATACAATGCTCAGGATCAATCTTACAGCGTCTGTAGATGATGCAAGCCTGTGAGCCATTTCTACATCCCTGTTTTGTATTTTGTATGTTTTCATTTTTATTCCGTAGTATAACTGCACTAAATGCACAGAACACTGAATGCAAGAAGGATGGCTAGGGTATATTTGACCCAGTATAGTGGTCTGAATTACAGGTTGACCGGCTTCACGGCACTGTAATAACTAGTGGATAGCAAGCCCGAGTGCCAGACATTGTGCTGGGCCTCTTGCACACATTTCATTTCGTCCTTGCAGTGCTCTAGGAAAGGTCTGTCTCCCTACATGACCATCAAGGATCCTGGAGCCTCAGAGATGGATAATATATCTCAGATTTTGTCCCTCTTAAGTGGTGGAAAGATCAGAGAATTGGGCAGTAATGAGATTAGTGGGCAAAGTAACAGACTGTGATTTGATTTTCAGATGAATGAAGTCAGAACTAAGGAACTATAATAGTAAAAGGTCAAAATATTGGTTGTATTACGGCAAAGGCAGAGTTGCACTGTGTGGGAGGAAGCATGCTGTCAAATAGGTCTGTCAAAAAGGGACTGGGGGGCCAGTTTCAGGGGTGGAGTGTTTCCGCAAAGGCTGTCAGATCTCCAGCACCCACCTCCACACCCCAGAAAGGAATATCAGAGTTGAACATTGAACTTAAAACATTTCAAAAAGCCAAGTGGTCCCTGGCACTAGCAGCGTCCTTTTGAGAATACGTTTTTTGATGATAATGGTTGAAGGATTGTTGGAGGTTGAAGGTTAAAATATAATACAGACTTGGGATCAGTATTTACACTGTCTACTAAAATGCTCGTTCAGAAGATAGAATATGAAAGGCCCATAGACAGTAATGGGTAAATAGTAGCATTATAAGAATCTGAATCTGAATCCTGGAGTGGAAGAAAAAGTTGTTAGCCAGGCAGTAAGCCACCAGCTGCCTCCACAGTAAGCTGGGTTTTGTGGGTGCTTTATTTGGAATTTAGGTAACAATTTTGTGGGAATGAGGTATCCAACATGTGCAGTTTTAATTCCCTGCTTTTGTTAAAAGACCAGAGAAACAGAGTGTGCTAGGTTCTGTGCTGTTAGTTTTTTCTTTTTGCATATATTTAAAAATTACAAAAAATATAACTGGAAAGTTTAAAATGTTAGAGATGTCCTTATGTTGAGTTCAAAAATATTTCCTTTATCTTGCTGCACACCAAATGCTGTATTGGGCTTTGTGTAATTCTTAATTGTTGTACTCCGGAAAATTTGAGGGATTGTGAAGGAGGCAGTAGATAAAAAGCTAAGATTAAAGCACTCTGCTGAAAATCTAACAGTGTAACTCATTTCATAGAAGCACAAGAGAAATTACATTTTTTCTATAAAAAAAGACCACCTTTTTCATTGTGGTTGTAGTGGTGGTGATTACCAATGGTCACACCAGGCTCCTGCACCTTTTTCATTGTGGTTGTAGTGGTGGTGATTACCAATGGTCACACCAGGCTCCTGCACCTTTTTTCATTGTGGTTGTAGTGGTGGTGATTACCAACGGTCACACCAGGCTCCTGCACCTTTTCATTGTGGTTGTAGTGGTGGTGATTACCAACGGTCACACCAGGCTCCTGCACCTTTTTCATTGTGGTTGTAGTGGTGGTGATTACCAACGGTCACACCAGGCTCCTGCACCTTTTCATTGTGGTTGTAGTGGTGGTGATTACCAGCGGTCCACACCAGGCTCGTGCACCTTTTTCATTGTGGTTGTAGTGGTGGTGATTACCAACGGTCACACCAGGCTCCTGCACCTTTTTCATTGTGGTTGTAGTGGTGGTGATTACCAACAGTCACACCAGGCCTCGTGCACCTTTTTCATTGTGGTTGTAGTGGTGGTGATTACCAACGGTCACACCAGGCTCGTGCACCTTTTTCATTGTGGTTGTAGTGGTGGTGATCACCAACGGTCCACACCAGGCTCCTGCACCTTTTGCTCACAGCCTGGGGCAGCACTTGGGTGAGCTGTGTTCAAGAAAGAGCGCTTTGTGACACTGAGGATCCCAGGGCTGTGCTCCCGGACCACCCCCACCTGGGGGGTTCTCTTCTGAGTCGATTCCTTATTCATAGAAGAAAGGCTCGAGTCTACTACTAAATGTGCTGAAAGGCTTTTCTGTCACTTTTCTGTAGCGGGTTTCCAAAATCAGAACATCTGCTAGCATGGAAAATGCACTTGGAGTGTGGTGTCCGTGTCACCCTTCGGGAGTCTGCATGTGGCTCAGGATGTGCGGCACGGGACTCGCGTGCTCTCACACCCTGCTTGCTGTGGGCCTTGTCCCTGGACCACAGCCGTAGCTCCCATCACCATCATGACTTAAAAAAAAAACTCTGAAGAATGCTTTATAGAATTTTCTAGAGTACCAAGTTTTTTTTTTAAAAAGCACACTTGGGAGATCCTAAAAAGTATTCTTAGTATATATTCGTAATTATTTCAATATTGCGATATATTAAAATGATAGCCTTTAGTTTGTTCTTTTCGTAGTTTTTAATACCAGGAGTCATGCGTTACTCATCTCCCTACTTCATTATCTTTCATTGACTCGTCAAAGAAGTGGAGAAAAATTTACAGAGAGACTAGTGGAAATTCAATACTAAAAAGTAAAAAATTAGCTCTGCTGCTGATAATTTCAAAGGCTTAGAAAACTTAAACTGCCATAGTTACCATATTTTGCTCATTTAGTAGCACATACCTAGTTGATCCCCCAGGCAGAGAAATTGTGCTGGTTGCATTGGTCTAATGTGTTTAATGGACACACTGTCTTTTTAATTACCGTTACCTTCTCAAATTGCACAACACTTTCAAATATAAAAAATGATTGTTCAGTTCATTTGAATTGGTGCTTAAAGTTTAAGACTTGTTTAAAGTATACAATTTGGGACTTGTAAAGAAGCACAGCAGTTGGTGCTTACAGTTAGTGTGTTGTTATTGACCCAGGAAAGGATTAGAAGCGGCTCAGGTTTTCTTTGACTTTGTTTCCCTGTGTGCCACCCCCACCCCTCAATTAATGTATTGTCCAAAGTGTTGGTAATGACTTGGAACTATTCAGGTTGCACAAAGCATTTAATGAAATCTTGTCTTAGACTAAACACTGGAGAGGATCATAATTAATGTCTCATTTTCTGCCAGTTGCTATTGATTACTCATTCAAGATCCCTTTGTTCCCAGAATGATAACAACTATAGTTTGCATTACTATCTAATGAGATTCTCAGGATTGAATTCTTTAACAACATGCTGATAATTGCTATCATATCCTTGTAATTTCAATGCAAATAAATTTGCATCATAATAAAATTATTTTTAACATGTCTAATTCTAATTTTTTAGGTTTCTGGAATCCTTTGTAGAAAAGTAACCAGAGAGCCATATATTTTTAAAACCATCACTATTATTTTGCGCTGAGCTTCCCTTGCCCTATGAAATTTTGACCTGATTGTGAATTGGGGTGAGAGTTTCTTTGTCACTTTTTAACTTCCCTGTTATAATTTCTGAAACTTCAGATGAACTAGCATTAAACTGTACTATGTTTCTGTATTGCAAAGAACAGTTGCTGATAAAATACTGTACTCATTCTTACAGTTTTGTTCTGAGGACCACTTTGCTCTTTCAGTCCTTGATAAAAAAATACATTTGTAAATAATGAATTCTGCAAGATATTTAACAGTTTTTATCATGATTGATTTATATCTTTTGACTCTCTTAATAAAACACTTTCACCAAAAGATAAATCTGGGATCAGCCACTTGCCTTTATATATCAAAACTTCATACTATTTCATGATTGTAAGATAGGCATGAAACCTGGGAATTTTGTAGACTATGCCGATTAGAGGGTTCATGAGTTTATTGTAAATAGTTTAAGTTTTAGAGATAGATGACAGTAGTGTCATGTACTTTCCATCTTTCTCTTTTGTGGGACCGTGAGCAGGAGGGATTGGTGGGTTGTTCCAGACAGCTGTGTTCTGGGCTTACTCCAGGCCTCTGTGCTCAGACATCACAGCATCCCCTGGGTGCTCGCAAGACCATATTCCATGCCAGGAATCCTCAGGGTCAGCCCTTTTCCAGGCAAGCACCTTAACCTCTGTACTGTCTCTCTGGCCTCCTTGTTTGTGTGTGTAAAATAATGATGATGATGAGATGGTATTTCAGGCTGTTTTTCCATAAAATACAGCTAATTTTTATGCGCAGAATCATTTAGATCTCTAATTAGAAGTTAGAAATAGGTACCAAAGTTTATCTAATAGTGTTTTAGCCAAGTCATTTAATGGTAAAAAGCAAGTACAAAAAGCAAATTAAGTTTATCAAGATTTTGGTTATTCTGTTTGGTTTTGGGTTTGTTTTGGATCCACAACCCACATTGTTGGGAGTCATTCCTGAATCTATACTTGGGGTCATTCTGGGGTGCTCTTGGCATTGTGGGGGTAAAACCAAGCCTCCAACATCTGAAGCATGTTTTGTATATAAGACTAAGAAGCTATCTTTCTGGCCCTTCGCTTACTACCTTTTAAGGGTTAAGAATATCAGTGTCTAAGAGATAGAGAAGTAAAATGTGCCTGCAATAGGGGCAGGCAGGTTTTGGAGTGGTGGGGTATGGGTGGTGGGAATTTGGCACTGGTGGAGGGATGGGTGCTGGAACACTGTAGATGTTGGCAGAGACCCAACATCTTTGTAATTGTATATCTCACATGGTATAATAAAATTTTTTAAAAACTTTAAAGTATGCCACCCGCACGGCAAGCCTGGCAAGCTGCTCGTGTAGTATTTGATATGCCAAATACCAGTAACATTTATATTAGGTCATTCCCGTGACCTAATATAATGGTTTGAGGCTCTTTATGTTCCTGGAGCAAGCGGATGCCTTTGGGTTCTACTAGCATGAGAGAGGACATATGGAAATATTACTGGTGCCTGCTCTAGCAAATAGATGATTAACGGGAAGATAGTGATAGTGATAGAAAAACTTTAAAAAATAAATTAAATTTTTTTTCTATGCAAAAAAAAAAAAAAAGAGTATCTGTCTGAGAGAAGTTCCAAGAACCAGCTGCAAGCTTTGCACACTGAGGACTCAGGTTCAGTCCCTGACACTGCATGGTCCTCCGAGGGTTACCAGGTATTACACAAACCTCTCCGTGTGTGTGTGTGTGTGTGTGTTTTGGCATGTAGCATTACCATTCAGACCATTGTAATGTTCTGAATTCTTTTTTTTTTTTTTTTTTTTTTTTTGGTTTTTGGGTCACACCGCGCATGCTCAGGGGGTTACTCCTGGCTCTGCACTCAGGAATTATTCCTGGTGGTGCTCGGGGACCATATGGGATGCCGGGATTGGCCAGCCACGCAAGGCAAACGCCCTACCCGCTGGGCTATCGCTCCAGCCCTGTTCTGAATTCTTGATTGTAAGTAGCACTGTTTTCACATAGGATATTTGTCTGCATTCCTATTAAGTTGCATTTAGAGTGCCTTTCATTATAATTGAAAAGGAATGGTATTAGTGAAGAATGCTGACTTTATTATTGCTCACTGCTCTGTTCTCCTTCCCGTTGGTCAGCATCACTATGTAGACATATAACAAACTGCCTATTCAAGTTCAAATTTTAAAATATTTCTTGAAGGAGAAAATTTTTTTTAAACATCACATAGACAAGAGTTCCTCATAAGGAAAGGAGGATTTTTATTTATAGGCTGAAGATTGATGTGTGTAATTCATAATGAAACAGTATAGGCTTTGTTAAAATACATTAGGCTCTATTCCTGTTGCAGGGATATACTTCATTGATTAGCTCTTCATTTCTCACAGATGAGTTTGTTCATGACTATTAGAAGAATTCTTTTTTAAGCATGTGTACAAAATTTAATGCTATCATTTCAGAATACTAATTCCTCAAATAACACAGCTTGCAGAATCAAACTGCTCTGCCTCTCTCTGCATCCTCAGGGGTCTACGTGTACTTTCTTTATCTGAGATACCTCCAGGACAAGATTAGTGGTAATCAATAGAGCTGCTCATTTGTTTTAGGCAGACAGAAAAATCAATAATATAAGCTGGTATGTAATTTTATTTTAGTAAAATAAAAATGTTTATTATATGTACTTCAAGATGTTCGAAGAGTCAGTGAAAGCAACGATGATTTTTATGTAATGTAATATGAAGGTTTTGCCCCTGATTTTTTTAAATTTTATTTTATTTTTCCCCCCCCCATCCCCATGCCTGCTCCCTCAGCTGGCAGTAATTATATTGACCATTACAGCCCATATATTCACCCTTGATTTTTTACGACGTGTTTTTCACTGGTTTAATGGACTTTAATTCTTAGATTATCAAGTACTTGAGAAAACCTTAAATTTCGTCATAGTATCCAACTCATTTAATTAGCAGTATAAAATAACGTCTTCTGATACCAAAAGAAATCATTTCTTCTGCATTTACTTTGACTAAAACAGGTTAGGCAAAGGGAAATAGTTATTTTTTGGGTTTTGGGGGGAGTATTTCTTCTTGGGCCCATACTTGGTGGTACTTGGGGTTTACTCCTGGCTTTGCTCTCAGGTATCATTCCTGATGGTTCTCAAGGGACCATATGGGGTACCGGGCATCAAACCCATGTTGGCACCTTACTTCTCTCTCTTTTACTACCTCCCTCATGGAAATGGTTATTTCTGTGAATAGAAGAGCAGAGTAAATGAAGCTTCTCTTTTTGACAGTATTAATGGTAGAGCAAGACCATGTTACCTAATCATATCTCTATATTTGCCTGTTGTAGGAGAACTTAGTAACAAGTAACATTTTTTCATAAAAACTTTTTATTCTATTCATATATTAAACTATAAATTGTATGCAGGTAGCTTACTATTAATGATGTAATTATAATATTGTAACCGCACACAGTAGTATCCCTGTCCAGAATTTTGGTTTTGATTTCTTTTTGGTTATCAAAATCATGTTATCAGTGAAACTATACTTCACCAAGTGATTTACAGATGGCATTGTTTATCATTTCAAGGGGTATCAAATAACCAAGAAAGTATTGAAAGATAATAAGGTTCTAGTACTCACACTTTGTGGTTTTAAAGCTTACTCAAAGTAATAAACTTATCTGATGCCTAAGAATTAGAAAAGCTAGCAAATGCATTAGTTGACAGTGTCTGAATATAAAAAAGAAAAGATTGGTATGTTGTTATGAGTCAAATATAGATAGGTGAATTTGGGGCCAGAGGGATAACACAGCAGATAAGGTTATTGTCTTGCACACAGCCAACCTATGTTCAGTCTCCAACATTACATATGGTCCCCTAAGCCTCAGAGACAGGAGTTATCCCTGAATTCACCCTGGTGTGGCCAAAACACAAAGAGAAAAGTCATTTTTTTATATTAGAAATAAACATTTTTGAGACCAAAACATAAACTGACCAGTGCACACATGCTGCTTGAGCCCACGTGCTTGTGTCCACTTGGCCAAGCACTTGTGGTGCCCAAGCATATGTGCCGTCCACATCTCCCCTCTTGAGCTGTGTACTCTTTCTCTCACTTTCCTCCTTCCCCTTCCTAAGAGCCTCCAAGTAAAATTGGTTTTTACTTTAAACACACACACACACACACACACACACACACACACACCCCACCACCACCACCACCACTACCATCACCACCCCACACACACACACACACAACCAGTGACATCATTGAAAAGACTTGATCCCAGGGCCAGAGAGACAGGCCAGTGGTTAAAACACATATCTTGCATGTGACCTGGTTTATCCCTTTGTACCCCCTCCCCCCCCCCAAGTATTGCCAGATGAAGCCCCGAAGGTCTTCCACAAGTACTCCTGGTGGGACCAGAGCAATTCCCAGCACACGGGGGCTCAGCAGTCCTCCTTCCTCCATCAATCTTGAAACCTGTTCTCTACTTATCGGGACACTTCTGAAGCATTGTTCGCCATTCTATTTCATGAGACTTTCACAAATTCGCTGTAAAATAAATCCAGAAAATAGGAATGGAGACGAAGACAATTCCTTGTCACCATTGGAGAAGGACCATTGAGATACCATTGAAGAAAGCAGAAGCAGCTAGTCTTAACAATATTGGCACATGGTCCTGCAGTTGCTTTGCATGCAGCAGACGCTAGTTCATCTCTTGCACCTCATATTGTCCCTGGAGCCTTTCCAGACGTGATCCCTAGGCACAGGGCCAGGAGTAAAGCCTGGACATTAAAGGTGTGGCCAAAAAATAAAGGTGTGGCCCAAAAAAGAAAGAAAGGTAGAGCAGTATTTGAACAATGGTAGCTAAACATAATAAATGTGTTATGGTGTGTTATTTTGAAAAGTAACTGATTATTGAAAATAATCAGCATTATGGTGTGTTATTTTTAAAAGTAACTCTGATTATTGAAAAGTAGAATTTCATAGTCACTAAAGTGCCTTCTAAGCTAAGATTGTATGGATCTAGATAATTCCTAGAAAGTAGGAAATAGAAAAACAGACTTCAACTGGTGGTGTGAAAGAACACAGGTAAGCACTCACTAGGTTCCTCCTTAAGTTTATAACATTAACATGGCTGAAAGTACTGTAAATAGTTAAGGGATCAAATTTTCAGGTTTTGTCCACCTCAGTGGAGAGGTAACTTGCTTCCTTGGTCTTGTTTTACAGTCTAGCCTCCTGAGGCAAGATCTAGGGCTTGGAAGCCCAGCACAGCTTTCGTCTTCAGGAAAGCCTGGGACACCATACTATTCCTTCTCTGCTGCCGGCTCCCGGAGAAGGCCACTCCATGAAGCCACAGCACTTGGTGAGTGTCGCATGCAACACGCCATCCCATGAATGCTTCCGCCTCAGTTTATACGTGACGGTACTGTTAATTACAAGAAAGTTGTTTTTTGAGTATCTTGCTTAATTTTCTTTATTATTTTTTTGGAGGTCACACCTGGTGACACTCAGAGGTTACTCCTGGCTCTTCACTCAGCAATTACTACTGGCGGTGCTCAGGGGACCATATGAGGTGACGAGGATCAAACCCCAATCAGCTGCTTGCAAGGCAAATGCCCTCCCCACTGTGATATAGCTCGGGCCCCGTGCTCAACTTTAATAAGTGAAATTATCAAAGTTGTTATTTTTACAAATATCTGAGTCATTGCCATTAGGTCCTGAATAACTTAGAATTATTCTTTTATTTACTTAAAGTTCTTTGCCATAATTTAAACAATTCACAGTTTTATTCTTAGTTGATGATTTTTTTTGGGGGTCACACCCGGCAATGCTCAGGGGTTTCTCCTGGCTCTGCACTCAGGAATTACTCCTGGCTATGCTCGGGGGACCATATGGGATGCCGGGATCGAACCCGGGCCGGCATGGGCCAGCTGCGTGCAAGGCAAACACCCTAGCCGCTGGACCATCGCTCTGGCCCCAGATCATTTGTATAAATAGACTGCTTAGTGAAAAAATGGATTTTAACAGTGGGTTTAGTTTTTCCTCTGGTAAAATGCCTTACTAAGTTAATAATTTGTTTTTAGTTAATGTTTATCTATTGAAGTAGATACTTACCTGGCAGGGGAGATAGCATGATCATAAACTAGATGCAGTGTTTTAGTTTGTTTTTGAGCCATATTTGGCTGTTCCCGGGACTCGCTCCTGGCTCTGTGCTCAGGGATCACTCCTTGCCAAGCTCAGGAAGGCAGGTTCAGCACCGGAATCCAACCCAGCTTGGCAGGTATCAAGCCAGGGTCGTCTGCATACAAGGCAAGCGCCTTACCCATACCCACTCTACTTATTCCTCAGGACCCTGAGGTGGGTTTTCCAAGTATAATCTGTTTCATCCTATAATCTGCTGGTCAGTGGGTGTAGTCTTAGATTTAACATAAAACTAAGGCTTTAAAGAGGCCATACTTAAATATTAGTGGATGATTTGCCTAGGATAAGATTAAAGATTTCCTGATTCTAGGGCTGGGAGAAGCATCACTGAGTATAGTCCCCACCCCGCCTTCAGGCCCCCCCATTTGTTTTGGAGGCCTTTAGTGACTCTTATCCACACCACTGAAAACTAAACAGTACAGGCAAAACTATATTCAGAGAAAGCGAATATGAGAATGACAGACCTGTAGAGGTGCCAATCCTGCCGAGAGACTCAAATGCTGGCTGTGTGGGTTAGATTCTCTAAAGGATATCAGCCATATGGTCCGCTGGAGACATCTAGAAATGCTCGTTCTTGGTCAGGAAGTTCTCCCTTGAGAAGGGAGACACATGGTAGTGCTGTCAGTGAATTTGGAATCCAGCCGCAGTGGAAGGAGCTTCTGGTGCAACTGGGGCACTGTTGCTTCAAGAAGGTTGATGTTAATATTAAAATAAAAGGTTGATTTTAGGGCCAGCGCCATAGTACAGATGGTAGATGTTTGCCTTGCATGTGGCCATCCTGGATTCAATCCTCAGCGACCCATATGGTACCCTGCGCACTCTAGGTGTGGTCCCAATTTTAAACTAAAAGGTAGATGTCTAGGTTGCTATGAGAGACTTTTCTGAGTGAAACTTGATGGACCATGAAAGTGTAGAAACATTTGAGTTCCTGACCTCTATGAACCGCCTGAATATCAAATCTTTTGCCTCCAAGTTTTCTAGTGTTCCAGATATTATCTTTGGTACTTTCGGGGTTTTTTTCTCTCTCTCTCTCTTTTTTTTTTTTGTTTTGCTTTTTTTTGGTCACACCTGCGATGAGAAAGTACTGTATTTTTTTTTATTTTATATTTTTATTTTTTTTGCTTTTTTTGGACACACCTGGCAATGCTCAGGGTTTCTCCTGGCTCTGCACTCAGGAATCACTCCTGGCGGTGCTTGGGGGACCATATGGGATGCCAGGGATCAAACCCGGGCCGGCATAGGCTGGCCACATGCAAGGCAAGCGCCCTACCCGCTGGACTATCGCTCCGGCCCCTCATTTTCAAGAAATGTGGTTTTACTCTTGAGATAGGGATAAAATGCTAATTCTTTCTCCTCTTTCATTTAGTAAAAATTTCACCTACTTGAAGGTTTCCTTCTTTCCCTCTTCTCTTCCTCCCTCCTTCCTTCCATCCTTCTGTCCCTCTTCGCAGCCTCCTGTTTTATTCCCTATACAAATTCCAGGCCTCTGTGTTGTTTCTCCTTATTTCCTCCACTCTCCCTTTCTCTCTGTCCCCCACTGTTCCGGCTCTGCTCATGAGCAGTACTGGAGATCTAACCTAACCTCCTGCACACACAGTTCCATCCTTGGAACTATCGCCTGCCTCATTTCCTTCTTGCTTAAAAACTGCATGTCTTCCTGTGTTTGTCATTTGTCACCCAAGAAAAGACCGTACATGCTTGGTTCCCATCTTTAAAGGTTTCAGAACTAGTAGAGCAGGCTGAGTGTTGCTAGCAGCAGAGCCTGCATGCCTTGCATGCATGAAACCTAGTTTCCATCCTCAGAGCTGTCAAAAAGATTGAAAGGTATCAAAAATGTAGTACCTTGGGCGGAGCCATAGCCCAGCCGGTAGGGCGTTTGCCTTGCACACGGCCGGTCTGTGCCGACCTGGGTTCAATCCCCCGGCATCCCATATGGTCCCCGAGCACCGCCAGGAGTAATTCCTGAGTGCAGAGCCAGGAGAAACCCCTGAGCATTGCCAGGTGTGACCCAAAAAGCAAACAAACAAACAAAAAAATACAGTACCTTCTCATATGCGCATTCTTTTTGATGAGCTCCTCCAAAGTGCTGAGTTTGATCCATTATTTGTATATTGCTTTTCACTTTTCTGTATTTTTCTTTTTTGGGTCATACCTGGCAATACTCAAGAGGTACTCCTGGTTCTGCACTCAGAAATTACTCCTGGCAGTGCTCAGGAGACCATATGGGATGCTGGGGATGAAATCTGGGTTGGCCATGTGCAAGGCAAATGCCCTATCCCTGTACTATCACTCTGACCCCGCTTATCACGTTTTTTATTAGAAAAAAGGTAAGCCGTTTTTTTAAGTTTTTCATTTATAGGTGCGTTACATTAAAAAACTAAAAAGTCTGATAGCAATGCAAACATACAGAGCTAGCAAGTAGGGCGTGATCCAACAAAAACCCATGTTCACATTTGTATTAATGAATCATTTATGTTTCATAAATATATTTTCTAGAAATAAATTACAAAAAGTCCAAGGGAATTTTTTACAAGCGTGTTAATGGTGCAGTTTTAATCAACACATTGTTAAAATGGTGTTTATACTTTTGATGCCCAGATATTAGAAAAGCTAGCAGATGTCCAAGTGTGCAGTCTCAGAATTTAAAAAAGAAAGAGATAGGGCCAGAGCTATATCACAGCGGCTAAGGTGTTTGCCTTGCATGCAGCCAACCCTTGGTTTGATCACCAGCATCTCATATGGTCCCCCAAGTATCGCCAAGAGTAATTCCTGAGTGAAGAGCCAGGAGTAACCCCTGAACATTGCTGGGTGTGACCTAAAAAGCTGAATGAATGAATGAATGAATGAATGAATGAATGAATGAATGAATGAATGAATGAATGAATGAATGAATGAGAAATAGATGGTGATTATGAAGTAAATACTAAAAAGAAGAGTTTTGTTAGGGATAAACATTATCTTTAGAATTCCACTCCCCAAGGGAAAGAAAAACTGACCACGGGCACTATTGGAAGGGTGTGAGTTAATAGTCTAATTTCAGAGCCACCCATAGCTAAGAGAATACAGAGGTTAAGGCATCCCCTGCCTGTGGCCAGCCCATCCCAGTCTCATTCCCTAGCCAAGAATTGCCACGGCTTCCCAGCCTCCTGATAATCATTTATGTAACCTTGTTGGCATTTTAACTGTCTTTTTTCTGTTCTTAAATTTACTTCCATTTTTTAATATGTTGTAGCATAGCATTTTAAATATGCTTTTAAATCTTATTCTCAGTAGGAGGGGAACACTAAATCTGTGTTGCATTTTATTATTATTACTATTTTTAAATAACCTGTTGCACCAAATGCCCCTTGGCCAAGTAAACCTGAGTTAAATTATGTAACATGCTTAGTATAGTACCTAGCACTATAGATATTACTAGGTCCTTAAGCATTTAAGCCCTTTTCCTCACACATGTTTATTGGCTTTTTATTTTCCTTTTACTTTGTGTGCCAAAGTTAGGGAAATGTCTTTCACTTTGTCACTCTCACACAGTGATCGTTTGTCATGTTACTGGGAGAATCTTGGGAGGTTCCATCACTACGTGCTTTGCTTCGGATGCTGCTACCAGAGGCATTCTTTTTCTTGTTCATTTAAAGTCTTTTCTAATAGAAATGCTGATGGGAAAACATTTTTCACTTGCAGATCCCTTACAAGCAAAGAAAGTCAGAAAGGTGCCTCCTGGATTGCCTTCTTCCGTGAGTACAAATACTTCTACAGAGACTCAGTGTTTACTGCCAAAAGGCTATATTCAGGTGTTGCCAGGAGGCGTTCTTCACGTTGCAGCTGCACTGCTTAACGGAATTGTTGATTGATCAGTCTTCACTTAATGTTTGGTTTTTGATTCTCTGCAGTGATTTGTAGTTTACTCATATGCTCTTGCTCCATGTCCCTGTCACTTGAATTTCCCTCTTGGGAAGAGGACTAGGCCACTAGCTGTCAAAGAGGATCTCCTATACAGGTCTTTTGATGTTTAATTAGTCATTATGTTGCTGAACAGGAGGACAGACAGAGATTAATAGCTGAGAATCTTAGAAATTTACATTTGTAATAATCCCAGTGGAGCTAAAGACATTAAGATTCGGAGGACATGTTCAGCCCAGCTTGCCTCAGTAGGACTGAGGTTATTAATATGCATAAATCACCAAGTCAGATGTTCATTGTGAAGCCCTTGTGGATTTTAAAACCTTCATTAAGCTTTTCCTAACTTCAGCCTTAGCATCAGGAAAGCTTTCAGGCAACTAGTTTTGTTGATCCCTCTTTGCTCGAAAATGTATCCTTGGAGAATAAAGAGCTTTCATGAAAAGATTGGAAAGGTTTGGTGATCATTAATGGCCATGATAATCCAATGATGTAGGGGTGTTTGTGCTATTAAATGTACTTTACTCTTATAAAGGGTAAAAGTATTTGTAAATGAATCTACATCATATTAAAATTCCCTGTGCAAGAGAAGAGATTTTTTTTCTCTCTCGGTTTAGAGCAAATGAGGAGTGGGCTTTAGATTGAAGCCCCTGCCTTGGAGGGTCCATCTCTTTGTTGTGCAAATGGCTGTGGGCTTTTATTTGGCAGTACTTAACTCAGGGGCGCAGGTGCTCCAGCTGAGTCACAGCTCATCCAAGTACATGCTGAATGGAATATCCGGCTGGAGTCGTCTAGGAGGAGCAGCAGTGGGGCTGAGCTTTTAATTTCTTACTAAGGCTGACGTAGAGATAACATCTTTTTTGGGTGCTTGCTTTCCTCATCCCTGTGTTCCTCCCGCTTCTCTCGTGTGTGAGTCAGGGAAACTTGAATTTGAAATCCTCTTTGAAATGCGGTTCCAGATGGAGCTGAATCTCCTGCAGCTCGGGGCAGCTGGACTCTGAACCTGCAGCCTACCTGCAAGGGTGAATTGCAGCTGCAGGCAGTCTTTAAAGCTTTCGCTTACATAAGCACTTGGGCCCACTAGAGGCTGAATAGCTGCTTGATAAACAAAATGAACACAATGCTTCAAATCATTATTCCCAAAGACAGGAATGTTTTTTTTTTTACAGAAGCTAAAAATAGTTGGCAATTTACATTTTAACAGTTGAGTGTGATGCTATGGTAGGTGCTTCAACAGTGTAACAGATGATTTCTGCTAGATTAACAGAAATCATATTTAAAACTGACAGAACTGCTAAAACATGTAACCATGCAATTTTGGGGTAATTTATTGCTATAATTCTGTGAGTAATAAAGTAAATTGGCATGTTAATATTTACTACAGTTACACAGGTTAAAAATAAATAAATTAGTAAATGGAAAACCCATCCCATTTTTTAATACCCTGACATTAATTTTGTGAAACGATATAGTTTTCATGTTTTATAGTTCTTCATGTTTTATAGTTTTTATAGTTTTTCTTCTGATCATGACATTCACACCTTGGAAGAATGAGTTGTATTGTCTCGAATATCTTGAAAGGGAAAGTCTTTGGCTTTGAAAAGCATATTTATTTGAGAACTCTAAGGAAATGGCACGAGCCGAGTTCACTTTGAGGGTGGAGAAGGTATCACACAGCAGGCGCAGGGAGCCTTCGCTCCTGCACTGTTTGGGAGACTGTTTGTGGTACCAGGGATGAAACCCTCCTTAGCCACATGCAAGTCAAGCGCCTTCCAAGCTCTGCTGTCTCTCCAGCCCTGCCAAGCCAACTTACATATCCTCTTGTTTGACATCTCATAGAAATTATGTACAACAAAATTCAGTATTTTTAGTTCAGTATGTAATTACATTAAGTACATCAAACACAATAAGTACAACTTTGAAGTTATGCTGAAAATAGTGAACATATTGAATATTGCCGGCGACAAGCCTGCCTGGCAAGCCTGGCAAGCTTCTCGTGTTGTATTTGATATGCCAAATTCCAGTAACAATTACATTAGGTCATTCCCATGACCTAATATAATGGTTTGAGGCTCTTTATGTTCCTGTAGCAAGCCGATGCCCCTGGCTCTACTGGCATGAGACAGGACATATGGAGATATTACTGGTGCCCGCTCTAGCAAATAGATGATCAACGGGAAGATCGTGATCGTGATTGAATATTATTTTTTTTTAATTTTTTATTATACCACCGTGAGACATACAATTAAAAAGGTGTGGGGCGGAGCAATAGCCCAGCGGATAGGGCGTTTGCCTTGCACGCGGTCGGCCCATGCCGGCCTGGGTTCGATCCCCAGCATCCCATATGGTCCCCCGAGCACCGCTAGGAGTAATTCCTGAGTGCAGAGCCAGGAGTAACCCCTGAGAATCGCTGGGTGTGACCCAAAAAGCAAAAAAAAAAAAAAAAACAAAAAAAAAACAAAGGTGTTCACAATTGGTTCTTGGTAATACAGTATTCCAGCACCCATCCCTCCACCAGTGCCCCATTTCCACCACCAATGTACCCCACCCCTCCTACCCACCCCCAGGTTGCCTCCAACAGCAGGTAGCCCTGTTTCCTCTCTCTCTCTCTCTCTCTCTCTCTCTCTCTCTCTCTCTCTCTCTCTCTCTCTGTCTCTGCAGATATTTAGAGTTTATCACTTAAGTCTCTTCGTGTATATTCAATGGTGAGTTTTAATCTGCCATTACCATTTCACACTTTTAGTAAAAACTGGTATCTATTTATATCCTATTAATGAAAGCAGTCATTCTGCATTAGTCCTTCTGACTAATTTCACTCAGCATGATAGTCTCCATGTCCATCCATTTGCAAGTAAATTTCATAATTTCATCTTTTCTGACAGCTGCATAGTATTCCATAGTGTAGATGAACCAAGTTTCTTTAGCGAGTCCTCTGTTCTCGGGCATTTAGGTTGTTTCCAGATTCTAGCTATAGTGAATAGCGCAGAGATGAACAAAGAAGTACAGATAGTGTTTCTGCTATGCGTTTTCCGGTCTCTTGGGTATATTCCCAGGAGTGCTATTGCTGGATCAAATGGGAGCTCAATGTCTAGTTTTGGAGGAATGCCCATATTGTTTTCCAAAAGGGCTGGACCAGTCGGCACTCCCACCAACAGTGGAAACCATATGATCATATTGACTGTTATTAAGGTTTAATTAAGAATATATTTTAGAGCAAATGCTATTTTATTTCTCAAGGTTTTATTTTTTTGGTCCACCCCCAGCTGTCCTCAGGATGTACTCTAGCTCTGCGCTTAGTTACTCCTAGGCAGCTCTGGGGACCATATGCAGTGCCAGTAATCAGCCCAGGTCAGCTGTGTGCAGGGCAGCACCTTAGCTACTGTACCATCCCTCCTGACCTGTTTCTCACGTTTTTAAACGGTATGTTAAATATTGATAAATACTGCCAGCAAAATAAGTTTCTCAGAACATTTGTGATTATACTATGTACCTTTCTGTAAAACATTGTCTATAAAACAAATAGCAATATCAAGTTATGAATTTTTAGTATGACCAAAACCCAAATATAAACATCTTTGTAATTGTATATCTCACGGTGGTATAATAAAATACTTATTAAAAAAGTTATGAATTTTAGATGCCCTCCCCCTTCTTATTGTATTTTATTTGGATTGGGGTTTTATTTGGTTGTTTGGTGGATTGGTTTTGGGTTGGGTTCCTCACGTGATGGTGCTCATGGATTATTCCTGGCTAGGTGCTCCGGGACAACAGAGGGTGGAAGAGATTAGATCAGAGGCTGCCTCATACAGAGCTGGTGCTGCAGCCACTTTGAGCCATCGCCCTGCCCCTTGTCGGTGACGTGACTGCAGTGACGTCATTGTGGTGGCTTCATTGTGGTGCTTTACCACAGGTCACACTTCTAGCTGAGTCATACAAGTTCTGATCATGGTGCTCTCAGATCAGTGTAGCTTAGTGTGTGCTCGCCGGAGCTCAGCCTTCCTGCCGTGATCATGGTGCTCTCGGGGTCAGTGTAGCGCTTTAGTGTGTGCTCGCCGGAGCTCAGCCTTCCTGCCGTGATCATGGTGCTCTCGGGGTCAGTGTAGCGCTTAGTGTGTGCTCAACAGAGCTCAGCCTTCCTGCCGTGATCATGGTGCTCTCGGGATCAGTGTAGCGCTTAGTGTGTGCTCACCGGAGCTCAGCCTTCCTGCCATGATCATGGTGCTCTCGGGATCAGTGTAGCGCTTTAGTGTGTGCTCGCCGGAGCTCAGCCTTCCTGCCGTGATCATGGTGCTCTCGGGATTAGTGTAGCGCTTAGTGTGTGCTCGCCGGAGCTCAGCCTTCCTGCCGTGATCATGGTGCTCTCGGGGTCAGTGTAGCGCTTTAGTGTGTGCTCAACAGAGCTCAGCTTTCCTGCCGTGATCATGGTGCTCCGGGGTCAGTGTAGCGCTTAGTGTGTGCTCGCCGGAGCTCAGCCTTCCTGCCGTGATCATGGTGCTCTCAGGATCAGTGTAGCTCTTAGTGTGTGCTCGACAGAGCTGACTTCCTGCTGTGATCAGGGTGCTCTCAGGAACAGTGTAGCACTTAGTGTGTGCTTGCCAGAGCTCATAGTTCCTGCCCTGGCACTTGCTTATCGTCTGTGTGTGGTGCTTGTTGGGGTGTTGCACTTCTCTCCCTCCCCTTTTCCCTTTTTCTTCCCATCCCTCCATCCCCAGGCGCTGCACCTTTTTCTGTGATGTCTATACACCTGGCTGCAGTGTGGCTAGAACTGGCTTGCCACAAGAGGATGGCATTAGCAGAGCTGATAGGGCTCAGCACATGTGAGGTGCTGAGGGTTTGAATTCACGACCGTGTTTCCAAGGCACTCTCGCCTTTGCCTGTTTCACCTGACACTGACCCTCGGGGGTCGGGGGTTGAGGGTATTTTGTTTGAGTTTGGTTTTATATCTCATCCCACAATGCTTAGGGGTTACTCCTGACCCTGCACTCGGAGTCACTCACCAGGCAGTGCTCAGGGAACAATGTGAGATGCCAGGGATCAAACCTGGGAATGCCATGTTCAAAGCTAGCACCTTACCAGTATGCTACCTCTCCAGTGCCATATATTCCTATGTCATATTTCTCTAAAGAATGGCTATCGGACCCAAGAAGTGGTTAAATAATAGAAACGTAATGTGCATGTCATATGTGTGATCTAACACCACCCAAATTAGGTTTGAAAATGCACTCTATAGTTTATTCATGATCGTTTGATTCTCATCCTTTAAACTCCAAATTAAAAATGTTAAAGTAGCCGTTTAGATTTCATTTTGCTATTATCCTATCTTTAATCATTCAAAAATTATGTTACTAAACAAACAATGAAAGAGCTAGGTTAAAATTGTGCTGCTGGAGCCGGAGCAATAGCACAGCGGGTAGGGCATTTGCCTTGCACGCGGCAGACCCGAGTTCAATCCCTGGCATCCCATATGGCCCCTAAGCACTGCCAGGAGTAACCCCTGAGCATAGCTGGGTATGGCCCAAAAAAGAAAAATAAAGAAAAAAATTAGAATTGTGCTGCTTATATTATTATTAAAAACAATAGATGGGATTATTTGACATACATAGTACTGATATTCAACATAATGGGACCATGAAATAACTCTACAAAGTGCGTTTTCTTTTTTTCTTTTTTTTTAAGTATTTTATTATACCACTGTGAGATATACAATTACAAAGATATACAATTAAAAAGTTCATATTTGGGTTTTGGTCATACAGTGTTCCAGCACCCATCCACTCCACCAGTGCCCATCTCCCACCACCAACAACCCGGTTCCCTTCCCCCTCCCCCAGTCCGCCTCCATGGCAGGTTCTTTATTTCTTTCCCTTTCTCTCTCTTTCTCTTTTCCTTCCCTTCCAGACTATGGATTACAGAACATACATTAAAGGGTTGTCATGTGTATCCTTTTGCCTCTATTTAATGCTCAGTTATAGGTTGGCATTAGTACCCTCGACAATTGTTAGCACACTGTTCCATTTTCTGTCTTACCTAGCCTCTGACTCCCACACGTTTGTGATAATTTCCACCTTTGACAAGACCTCCTGTTACAAGATCATGTTTCATTTGACCTTGGATATTGGTATCATAATATGTACATATATATTTATGTCATGCAAATAAATGCAGTCATTCTGTATCTATCTCCTTCTGGCTACTTTCACTCAACATAATTTTCTCCATGTCCATCCATTTATAGGCAAATTTTATAACTTCATTTTTCCTAACAGCTGCATAGTATTCCATTGTGTAGATATACCAAAGCTTCCTTATCCAGTCATCGATTCTAGGGCACTCTGGTTGTTTCTAGGTTCTGGCTATTGTGAATAATGCTGCTATGAACATAAAAGTAGGGATGGTGTTTCCCGCTGCGCATTTTTGGCTTCCCAAAGTAGATTCCCAGGAGCGGTATGGCTGGATCTAATGGGAGTTCAATTTCTAGTCTTTGGAGGAATGTCCATATTGTTTTCCAGAAAGGCTGTACCAGCCGGCATTCCTACCAACAATGGATGAGAGTCCCCTTTTCCCCACATCCACGCCAGCACTTGTTATTCTTGCTCTTTTGAATATGTGCCAGTCTCTGTGATGTAAAATGATATCTCATTGTTGTTTTGATTTGCATCTCTCTGATGATTAGTGATGATGAGCATTTTTTCATATGTTTTTTTGCCATTCGAATTTCTTCCTTGTTGAAGTTTCTGTTCATTTCTTCTCCCCATTTTTTGATGGGATTGTTTGTTTTCTTCTTGTAAAGTTCTACCAGTGCCTGATATATCCTGGATATTAACCCTTTATCAGATTGGTGAATATTCTTTCCCATTCTGTGGACTGCCTTTTGTATCTTAGTCACTGAGGTGCAGAAGCTTTTTAGTTCATGTAGTCCCACATGTTTATCTTTTCTTCTAGTTGCTTTGTTAGTGATGTTTCACCTTTGAAGATGCCTTTAGCTTCAATGTCGTGGAGGGTTTTTCCTATATTTTCTTCAATGTCCTTTATGGATTCAAGTCTGATATTGGGATCTTTAATCCATTTTGATCTGATTTTTTGTGCATGGTGTTAGACACAGGTCCAAATTCATTTTTTCACATGTCGCTGCCCAATTTTCCCAACACCACTTGTTGAAGAGGCTTTCCTTACTCCATTTTGGACTCTTTGCACCTTCATCAAAGATTAAATGATCATGTGTTTGAGGTTGGGTGTCAGGATACTCAATTCTATTCCATAGTTCTATAGGTCTGTTTTTATTCCAATACCACGCTGTTTTAATTACTACTGCCTTGTGGTACAGTTTGAAGTTGAGAAAGGTGATGCCTCCCATCTTCACAAAGTGCATTTTCAATGCTTATTTTTCTTTGTATAAACCCTGATGACTGGTTTGGATCAGATCCAAAACGCTCAGTACTTAGGATTTTAAAATAGTTTAATAAATATATTACACCTACTCTGTATTACTAAGAGCACTTGGTAAAAACCTTTACTTGCCTCACTGCCACATACTTAATTTATGAATGTTTGTTTCATTGAACGTGCTTTTTTTTGAAGGCATGTGTGAGTTTGGATCCTCACATCCAGTCAGCATTCTGTTGTTGCGGCAGTCTGCTTTGTCCTGTTTCAACCTGTCAGAGGTGAAACTACTCTTGTGTTTAGGAACAGTTTCTTCATCAGTAGCAGAGTTATGCTCTCTATGAGTTTGCTGCATAGGGGAAAGGTAAGAATTCCTGCTTTAAAGTGACAGGTTTCTGGGGCCGGAGAGATAGCCCAGCGGGTAGGGCATTTGCCTTGCACGCGACCGGCCTATGCCGGCCCGGGTTCGATCCCGGCATCCCATATGGTCCCCCGAGCACCGCCAGGAGTAATTCCTGAGTGCAGAGCCAGGAGTAACCCCCTGAGCATTGCCGGGTGTGACCCAAAAAAGCAAAAAAAAAATAAAAATAAAAAAAATAAAGTGACAGGTTTCTTTATTCTTTCTGAAGTTCATGTTAGTGGTATTGGTATTTCTAAACATTGATCTTTTCCTGTATGTAAATGATACAGAATTTTAAAGTAAAAAAGGAGCAGGATGCTTTCGAGACTTTGATCACAAGAAAGTAAGCTCTTTGGCAGGTTCCAGAACATTTTTAGACCAAGTTACCAGGGTTGTGTTCCTGTTTAGTAGTATTTTAAAAAGCATCTTTTAAATGCCTTATGCTGCCTTAAAGTAACATGTTATGGATATTGTGCGACAGATTTTCAGCCCTAGTCATAGGGTGTGATGTCGTGCAGTTTACAGACAGTTTTTAAGTGTTGTTCCTTTCCGTTCTGTTTTCCTTAAATGTGGAAGGGTTCCTGCAGGGGCCAGTCTCTAGTGCTTGGGCAGCCGCAAGAGTGCCCAGAATTGAACTCAGGGCCTCCCACAGGCTAGGTATGTGCTCCACCACTTTACCTGTCCCTGCTTTGTATTCGTTCCTATTTATTTCCATTTCTTACAGGTTCAGTAACCTGGGTTGCACACTTTGATGCAGTGCTCACACACTCGACTGTGTGACTGCTTGTGTGCTTGCAGTGGCCCCCCACATTAATCCTAGTGCTCACAGAGCCTTTGGTTACAGTCCATATCCACTGTGATCGTATTCGGCCATGTGGAATGGAACTCTTAAAAAAAACTTTCTTCTGAACTCTTCCCCAAACCTATCGGAAACTTCATTGTTTCTGAATTGAATCTGACAGCTTAGTTTTGTTTGCCAAGAAAAGGGCTACAGAATTCTGTAGTCTTAGGCTTGTTAATTGAAGTTTTAAAAATGATACCTTCCTCCAAAACTTTCCTTTTTATCTTAAATTTGAAATATTATTGACATAATTAGATATCCTGTGATATTGCCAACTACAGAGATTGTGTGGCCATATCCAGTGATCTGGGATTAGTATGCACATTGGTGCTTCTCATCCCCTTTGTACCTGCACATTGGCCAGCAGTTGAACCCCTCTGTGTCAAATGTATTTTATAAACTAGAAAATAAGAATATTAAAATCCTGAGTGTAGCTGTCGGGGAGCTGCTGGGGCCCCCAATAGTATCAGGACAGAAGTTCTCTTCTACCTTCAAGGCCACTGGGGAACAGATGAAAACTCACGAGTCCAGTGCAGTTCCAAAAGGCTTTTAATAGTACAAAAGCTTTACCACCACAACCCAATATAATGAAAGAACTCTAGCTCTGGTCAGAACTTAGACCATACAAAAGAGCCTAAGTCTCCCACCACAGAGTGAAAATCTCACCTGAGAGGAGTCTTACCCAAAAGAAGGGGCGAGTGACTCAAGCAATCCCCTTATATACACCAAAGTAATCCTAACTGTTGACAGGGAGGGTCAGAAGCTGTTTAAGGTTCTTTGTCAAGAAAAGAACCCTAAACAGCTTCTAGATAGTAGAAGAGTGTAGAAGGGTGGTGCCACACTCTATTACAGGTATAAACAAAGGAATATGCCAAGGACTAATCCCTTCAGAGTTATCTCTATGTAAAACACTGGAGGGGGCTGGTATAAAGTAATACATCTTAATTTCATGGGCTTCATGTAATCTAGATCGTACCCACATGGTCCTTCTTATTTATTATCTGCACCAGGGTGATTCTGAGTATCACGTTCTCCATATACTGAAAGGGTCACGCGACGCCTGTTTGAGGAAAAACTAGTATGATCCTTCCTATAGTCTCAACGTAGCCATGGTGGCAGTCTCCTGGTAAATTCTAACTGTCCCACGCTGGGTGCAGTGGGTATAAAGAGGACTTCTATGTAGAAGTCCTAGTAGATGTATAATAAGTCAGAAGATAAGTCATTCAGAGTCAAGGTGATTTCTGTAACTGCCACACCCTTTATCAGTGTTTACATAGAAGAGAGATCTCATTAGAATGCACCTTGGCTTAAGAACATGTAAATCAATTAAGCTGTGAGCAAAGCTCCCAAGCTAGCTAAGCCTGTCATCCAACATGTAGCAGTTAAGAAATTAAGTGTGGAAAAGATGACAAATAGAATTACCTATACCTTTAGAAACTAATATCTTGCAAGGTCATCATTTAAAAGATTACTGCCTGAGCCAGTAAGGACAAGGTCAAGGATTTGAACTCTGGAGAAAGTGTATCCTCCAATAATCCATAAAGCTAGCTAGATATCTGACCAGCAGTTAGCATACTTTCTAAGGTGTGTTCTACAAAGTCACTAAAAACTAAGTACCATGTTTATAGACAGTTAGCTGACAGTTTCAAAACTATGAAGAATCCTGATGATTCTGGAATAATCACAGAGCTGGACTTCATCGAGAAGGTAGTTCATTTCCAGTTTGTTCATTTCCTTGCTGGGGATGCCAGAAGAGAGGAACCGTGAGGGTCTTTTTGGTGCTGGTGCAGCAGAGGATTTGTACTTGAAGCCTTGAACTTGAGGCAAGGATTTTAATCCACTGAACCGTCCTGGGCCCTCCCACTCCTGTTCTTGTTGCTGAATTAGAGTAGGTATTTGTTAGCTTCTTTGGCAAGCAGACATAGACATAGAGGGCAGACAATTTTAAGTACTTGAGTTTGTCCTATTTGAAAAATCTCTCTTGCTCGTTCTTTGCTCTCTCTCTGTCTTTTTTCCCTCTGTCACCCCTCTCTCTATCTCCCCCTCTCTCTCTCTCTGTCTTTCTCACACACATTCAGTTTATTCCCTAACCTTTAGTACAGTCAAGAAGCTAGTAGTTTTATAATCCATTCCAAACTTAATAATGTTTTGTCACTGAATCGAATTTTTTTCATACATTAATTTTTTTGGGCCTTTTTGGTCACATCTGGCAGTGCTCAGGGGTTACTCCTGGCTCTGCACTGAGGAATTACTCCTGGCAGTGCTCGGAGGACTATATGGGATGCTGGGAATTGAACCCAGGTCGGCAACATGCAAGGCAAACGCCCTACCCCCTGTGCTATTGCTCCAGCCTTAATTTAAAGAAATAGTGATTGTTTATCCCGACAATAACCACTATTAAGAACAGTGTCAGAATTGTATTATTGTAAATGATGGGTTTCTAACTCATAGTTCTAAATTTTTTTTTTTTTGCTTTTTGGGTCACACCCGGCAATGCTCAGGGGTTTCTCCTGGCTCTGCACTCAGGAATTACTCCTGGGGACCATATGGGATGCCGGGGGATCAAACCTGGGCCGGCATGAGCTGGCTGCGTGCAAGGCAAGCGCCCTAACCGCTGGGCTATCGCTCCAGCCCCCTAAATGTTTATTTTTATAGGGAACCACAAGTGATCTGATTTCAAGTCGGGAAGCATAAAGAAAAGTAATAAGTGATTCCTCTGTATCTTTCTTCTGTCTTGTTTGTTTTTGTAGGGTTTAGGGTGTTTTGGGGGGGTTATTTTGTTTGAGATATATATATATTTTTTTGGGGGGCTTTTTTGGGTCACACCCAGTGATGCTCAGGGTCTACTCCTGGCTCTGCCCTTAGGAATTCTCCTGGAGTTGCTGGGGAACCATGTGGAATGCAACCTGGGTCCGCTGCGTGCAAAGCAAATACCCTACCCACTGTGCTATCTCCAGCCAGCTCTGCTCAGGGCTTACCTGGTTTTGTGCTCAGGGGTTGAACCCAGGTTGACCAAGTGTCAAAAAAGCAGCTTACCTTCTATACTATCATACCAGTTTCTTTTATTAACCATTTTTTTTCAATGGGTCTGGGGATTGAACCCATTGCGAGACACATGCAAGGCTGTGTCACTAAGCTACATGCCTGGCCCACTATTTCTTTTTAAAGGTGAAATAACGTAGTTGAATTTCAAGCTGACTTTTAAGGTTATTCAAATCTTTAGTTTATCATATTTCAAATCCATGAGAATGGAGCAGTTCAGGAGTAGGATAAGATCAGTGGTGAGGAATAATTGTATGTGCTCTTAATAGCTCACTCTCATCACCCATCACTCATCTTCCCGTTGTTCATCAGCTTGCTTGAGCGGGCTCCAGTAACATCTCCATTCATTGGGAATGAGGTAACACATTTTATTTTATACTTCATATCTTTTAGTTTTTATTTTTAATATTTTTTAAATTAAGACACTGTGATCCACAAAGCTATTCATAATAGAGATTCAGATACACAGTGTCCCAACACCAATCCACCACCAGTGTGACCTTCCCTCCTCCAGAGAAGGCCCATTTTTAAGTTTAGATAGTTTAGATCTTCTGCTTACAGTCTCATTGGCTGTCATTTAGGAATTAGGCATATTCATATACCTCACCTCTATACCACCCATGTGCCTGACATACCTGGTTCCTGCCCCTGTAATCTCCCTCCTATCTCTTCTTACTCCACACCTCTGCCCCCTTGGTTTCTTTCCTTCCCTGTATCATGCCTGTAACCTAAGATCGAGGGTAACCTAGGCATCCCCTGCTTTGATACCTTGCATTTTCTTGCCCTGTTAGTCTAAATACCACAGATAGATAAGTGAGATCATCCAGTATTTGCTGTTTTATTAACTCACAAACAGCGTGCTATTCAGGAGTTACTCCTAGCTCTGCACTCAGGAATTACACCTGGCGGTGCTCGAGGGAGCATATGGATCAAACATGAGTTGGCTGTGTACAAGGCAAACACCCTACCCACTATTATCCTACTTAACATGACATCCTGTTGAGGTTGCAGTGAACTGCATGACTTCATCATTGCTTGCAGCTGCATAGTATTCCATCTTGTATATATCACACCTTCATTATCCACTCACCTGTTGTTGGAGACCTGGGTTAAATTCCATGTTCTTTCATACGAATGTTTTTGTGTGTTGGTGATAGATCCCAAGAAGTGGAATCGCTAGATCACATGGCAGCTCCATTTTTTTCTGAGAAATCTCTATATTGTATTCCAAAGGGGTTGAACCAGATGACATTCCCATCAGCAGTAGGGGAGAGTTCCTATTTTATACATCTCCACCAACACAGATTGCTCCGATGTGTTTGATATGTGACGTTGTCATGGTTTGGATTCTTCTGATAATAAGCGATGATGAGCACTTTCTCATGTGCCAATCAGCCATCTGTCATCTTCAGAAATATTCTGTTCATTTTCTCCCCGCTTTTCCTAGGATTAGGATATAGTTTTTTAAAGACTGCATAGTTAAATTCTATAAATGCTTTTAGCGCTTAAAACTACTGTCAGGGGTCAGAGATAACACAGTGAGTAAGGTGCTTGCCGAAGATGCACTGGTCTGGGTTCGTTTCATCCCTGGCACTGCGTATGGTACCCCCAGCTCTGCCAGGAGTAAGCCCTGAGAACATTGGTGTGGCCCCTGTCAGAGTGTTCAGCATCAGCAAAACCATTAAGGGCTTAGGTCTTTTTAATCAGATTTTTTTTATCATAAGAAAAGAATAAAGAAATTCCTAACTTTATGATTGGGGATATTTGGAGTTCTAAATTTTGTTCTGAGTTAAGGAAGGCATCTCCATCCAGAGTAATTTTCTGACTTGAAATTAGCCATAACGGATAACTTTTGTTTAATCAGTAATGATTTACTTTGAAGAGTTACTCTACTTGAATTTGAAGGATATATTCTATATCAGTATGTTCATAGTTATTAGATTTTAAAGTATTTTTTAAACCAGGGTGGTATCTATATTTATATTCACTTGTATCATTTGTCTTCCTGTTCATCGATTTGCTTGAGCGGGCACCAGTAACATCTCCATTTGTCCTGTCACATGCTAGTGTAGCCCAAGGGCAACTGCTCGCTCCAGGAACATAAAGAGCCTCAAACCATCCTTCAGGTCATGGGAATGAGGTCAATAATTGTTACTGGTTTTTGGCATATCAAATACGACATGGGTAGCTTGCCAGGCTCTGCTGTGCAGATGGGATACTCTTGTAGTAGCCTCTCCTCTCGTGCATTTACCGTGCGGCCACAAAGCAGGGAAAGATCAGCTTTTCTGCTGGGTGGGTGGAGCTCTGACAAGCTGTGGAGTCCAGACGTTGAAAATGGCAGCCCTCATGGTGTGGGGGTTCCTCTGGCTTCTTGCGAGGCTCTATTGGGATGGCGGGCCAGGGCTAGAACCCACCTTCCCTCCCAAGCACCTCATGAGCAGTTGAGCACAGGGAGAGCCGGCAGCAGCTCTGCCTCGTGTATCTGAGTCTCTGGATCAGACATACCGGGACTTGAAATTCTTCCCTGTAGGCTGGGACTCTGACAAGCAGGGCTTGAGATTGGCTTTTCTCTTGGGTGGAACTCTGACAAGCAGTGGAGTTCAACATGTTTAATCATGTATACTCATCTAATGTGTCACTTTGTATGCATATTTATTAAATGTGTTTTATATTGATTGATTTGATATTTAATAGATTTAATTAATTTTTTAACAAAAATGGGGGTGGGGCAGTCACCCTGGTGATGCTCAGGGGGTTAGTTACTCCTGACTCTGCACTCGAAATTACTCCCTAACAGCCCTCGGGTGACACTCAGGGGACCGTATTGCATGTGTGGGATTGAACCCAGGTTGGCCACATGCAAGCGAAAGCCCTACCTGCTATACTATTGCTCCAACCCCTTAAATTTTAAAGCATTAATCATTTCGGGGGTCCTATTTATGTTATTTTAATTACCAACCCACCCAGCAACTCTATAACATTTTCTCAGTTGTATAAAATAACTGTCATGGAAACTATATTTCAAGGAATTTTGCTAGAAACTGCTTTGTCAGATAATCTTTGCAATGATCTGTGGTGCTGTCCTTCAGTGTTCTGGACCAGACAGCAGCGGCACCCTCTATAAAGGGCTATGTAGCAAATCAGTTTGACTTTGGGCCAAACCATCTCTGTCACAATCCAGTTTGAACAGTTATTTTGTTGAGTTGTTGTATTTGTTTGTTTTCTTGGGGTTTGGTTTTGGTTTTTTTTGTACCACACCCATTGAAGCTCAGGAGCTGGTCCTGAAACAGTGCTCAGGAGCCCAGGTCTTGCTGGGTATTGAACCAAGCCTCTGACTACCAGGCATGTGTTCTCAACCCTGTGAGGGTTCTCCAGCCCTTGCCCCAGCTTGTTTTTTCACATGTCAGTATTTCAGTCTGAACCAGTGGCAGAGTAAACAAGTAGCCTCAAAGATCACAATACTGTGAGTTTTCTACCAGTACTTCACAGTTTTCTTTCCTCTCTCTCTCTTTTTTTTTCTTTTATGAGTCACACCCAGCGATGCTCAAGGGTTTCTCCTGGCTCAGCACTCAGGGATCGAACCCTGGCGGCACGCACCAGCCATGTGCAAGGCAAATGCCCTACCCACTGGACTATCGCTCTGGTGATAGTTACTTTCTAATTCTGCCCTGTCAACTTTCCGGTCTACACATTTATCTCAGAGCCCTTTGTTTATAATTGCATAAGAGTTTATTTCACTGATCTAGATTATCCAACCAAAAGGAACAGTGAAGCTAATCCCATGCCTAACTTTATTATAAAATTGTGTAGAAGCCATAACCTAACCAACTTAGCTAAAATAGACCCCATGTTGACTAACCTGTTAGTTGTTTGTTAAAATCATAACACAGCTGTCTCTGTTGATGCATATATATTTATTTTAAGGACATGGTCAAAATTATTTCATTTGTAGGTGATGTTTTTGTGTTGGGGTGGGAGCAGACACACAGCCAAGGAAAAGGGATCCTCCTGCTCTGGGCTCAGGAGTAACACCTAGCATGAGACAGGACATATGGAGATGTTACTGGTACCCGCCGAGCAAATCAATGATGAATGGGAAGACAGTGATACAGAGCTAGGAAAGCCTTTTTTTTTTTTTTTTTTTTTTTTTTTTTGCTTTTTGGTTGGGTCACACCCAGCGACGGTCAGGGGTTACTCCTGGCTCTGCACTCAGAAATTACTCCTGGTGGTGCTCGGGGGACCATATGAGATGCGGGGATCGAGCCCAGGCCAGCACAGGCCGGCAGCATGCAAGGCAACGCCCTACCCGCTGGGCTATCGCTCCAGCCCTAGGGAAAGCCTTCTTACATAAGACATTTGTCAAACTGTATACCCCAGCATCATCTCAGATAGGAAGTGATACTGTCTCATGCCCGAAGGAATCGGAGGCGGTTTCTCTGTGCCCAGCAACAGATCAGCCCATAAGAGATTCTTATGAGCCAGTGGCAGAAAAGCCATCATGCATTAGACTTCCAGTTTCCACCAGTGAAACAAATTGGTTCCAATAGCCTCTTTGAAATATGTAAATTGATTTTCTCGAAGTGTGCATACTGCATAGTCACTTTATTTTAAATTTCAGAATTAAGTCATTCGTTGGTTTGCATTTTTGTTCAAAATCACTAAAGGTTGTTAGTAAAATGCCAACTATTCCCACCTCCATTTTTATAAAACTGTTTTATTCTGAATGTGGTGTGTTTTGTTTTCCTTCTATCTCTTGCTGACATACAAACTTGGGTGTGGTCCTCTTAGGGGTTGCACATAGGTTATGATGCTCTCCACAGTGCTCACCAGAGGCTCAGAGGCTGAGATGTCACTCAGTGTGTGTGCGCAGCACTTGAGGTTCGAAACTCAAGTTGTCGTGGTTGGCATGCAGACACTTGTTATTCCTACGGTTATCTCAACCTAGCACTATTAATGAAAAAAGTTGTTTAGAACTTTTAATCAAGTTTTGAGTAGAAGCTAAAATGTCTGCATGTAAGCCATCCCTTAGGCCCCAAAGATGTCAGTTTTAAAAGAAAATATCACTAGGCCACTGGAATATGCAACTGACACCTTATAAGGGCAGGTCATGCGCTAGTACAAATACTACTGGAATGCAAAGCATTGGGAGTCAGTGTACAAGTGAGAAGTTGTATCATGAGAGGTCACTGCTGTTTGGGGTGGGACTTCCTCGCCAGTGTACAAGTGAGAAGTTGTATCATGAGAGGTCACTGCTGTTTGGGGTGGGACTTCCTCGCCAGTGTACAAGTGAGAAGTTGTATCATGAGAGGTCACTGCTGTTTGGGGTGGGACTTCCCCGCCAGTGTACAAGTGAGAAGTTGTATCATGAGAGGTCACTGCTGTTTGGGGTGGGACTTCCCGCCAGTGTACAAGTGAGAAGTTGTATCATGAGAGGTCACTGCTGTTTGGGGTGGGACTTCCTCGCCAGTGTACAAGTGAGAAGTTGTAACATGAGAGGTCACTGCTGTTTGGGGTGGGACTTCCTCGCCAGTGTACAAGTGAGAAGTTGTAACATGAGAGGTCACTGCTGGTTGGGGTGGGACTTCCTCCCAGTGTACAAGTGAGAAGTTGTAACATGAGAGGTCACTGCTGTTTGGGGGTGGGACTTCCGCCAGTGTACAAGTGAGAAGTTGTATCATGAGAGGTCACTGCTGGTTGGGGTGGGACTTCCCTCGCCAGTGTACAAGTGAGAAGTTGTAACATGAGAGGTCACTGCTGTTTGGGGTGGGACTTCCTCGCCAGTGTACAAGTGAGAAGTTGTAACATGAGAGGTCACTGCTGTTTGGGGTGGGACTTCCTCGCCAGTGTACAAGTGAGAAGTTGTATCATGAGAGGTCACTGCTGTTTGGGGTGGGACTTCCTCGCCAGTGTACAAGTGAGAAGTTGTAACATGAGAGGTCACTGCTGTTTGGGGTGGGACTTCCTCGCCAGTGTACAAGTGAGAAGTTGTAACATGAGAGGTCACTGCTGTTTGGGTGGGACTTCCTCCCAGTGTACAAGTGAGAAGTTGTAACATGAGAGGTCACTGCTGTTTGGGGTGGGACTTCCTCGCCAGTGTACAAGTGAGAAGTTGTATCATGAGAGGTCACTGCTGTTTGGGGTGGGACTTCCCCGCCAGTGTACAAGTGAGAAGTTGTATCATGAGAGGTCACTGCTGTTTGGGGTGGGACTTCCTCGCCAGTGTACAAGTGAGAAGTTGTAACATGAGAGGTCACTGCTGTTTGGGGTGGGACTTCCTCGCCAGTGTACAAGTGAGAAGTTGTATCATGAGAGGTCACTGCTGTTTGGGGTGGGACTTCCTCGCCAGTGTACAAGTGAGAAGTTGTATCATGAGAGGTCACTGCTGTTTGGGGTGGGACTTCCTCGCCAGTGTACAAGTGAGAAGTGGAATCATGAGAGGTCACTGCTGTTTGGGGTGGGACTTCCTCGCCAGTGTACAAGTGAGAAGTTGTAACATGAGAGGTCACTGCTGTTTGGGGTGGGACTTCCTCGCCAGTGTACAAGTGAGAAGTGGAATCATGAGAGGTCACTGCTGTTTGGGGGTGGGACTTCCCTCGCCAGTGTACAAGTGAGAAGTTGTAACATGAGAGGTCACTGCTGTTTGGGGTGGGACTTCCTCGCCAGTGTACAAGTGAGAAGTTGTAACATGAGAGGTCACTGCTGTTTGGGGTGGGACTTCCTCGCCAGTGTACAAGTGAGAAGTTGTATCATGAGAGGTCACTGCTGTTTGGGGTGGGACTTCCTGCCAGTGTACAAGTGAGAAGTTGGAATCATGAGAGGTCACTGCTGTTTGGGTGGGACTTCCTCGCCAGTGTACAAGTGAGAAGTTGTATCATGAGAGGTCACTGCTGTTTGGGGGTGGGACTTCCTCGCCAGTGTACAAGTGAGAAGTTGTATCATGAGAGGTCACTGCTGTTTGGGGTGGGACTTCCTCCCAGTGTACAAGTGAGAAGTTGTAACATGAGAGGTCACTGCTGTTTGGGGTGGGACTTCCTCGCCAGTGTACAAGTGAGAAGTTGTATCATGAGAGGTCACTGCTGTTTGGGGTGGGACTTCCGCCAGTGTACAAGTGAGAAGTTGTATCATGAGAGGTCACTGCTGTTTGGGGTGGGACTTCCCCGCCAGTGTACAAGTGAGAAGTTGTATCATGAGAGGTCACTGCTGTTTGGGGGTGGGACTTCCTCGCCAGTGTACAAGTGAGAAGTTGTATCATGAGAGGTCACTGCTGTTTGGGGTGGGACTTCCTCGCCAGTGTACAAGTGAGAAGTTGTATCATGAGAGGTCACTGCTGTTTGGGGTGGGACTTCCTCGCCAGTGTACAAGTGAGAAGTGGAATCATGAGAGGTCACTGCTGTTTGGGGTGGGACTTCCTCGCCAGTGTACAAGTGAGAAGTGGAATCATGAGAGGTCACTGCTGTTTGGGTGGGACTTCCTCGCCAGTGTACAAGTGAGAAGTTGTATCATGAGAGGTCACTGCTGTTTGGGTGGGACTTCCTCGCCAGTGTACAAGTGAGAAGTTGTATCATGAGAGGTCACTGCTGTTTGGGGTGGGACTTCCTCGCCAGTGTACAAGTGAGAAGTTGGAATCATGAGAGGTCACTGCTGTTTGGGGTGAGACTTCCTCGCCAGTGTACAAGTGAGAAGTTGTATCATGAGAGGTCACTGCTGTTTGGGGTGGGACTTCCTCGCCAGTGTACAAGTGAGAAGTTGTATCATGAGAGGTCACTGCTGTTTGGGGTGGGACTTCCTCGCCAGTGTACAAGTGAGAAGTTGTATCATGAGAGGTCACTGCTGTTTGGGGTGGGACTTCTCGCCAGTGTACAAGTGAGAAGTGGAATCATGAGAGGTCACTGCTGTTTGGGGTGGGACTTCCTCGCCAGTGTACAAGTGGAGAAGTGGAATCATGAGAGGTCACTGCTGTTTGGGGTGGAACTTCCCTCGCCAGTGTACAAGTGAGAAGTTGTAACATGAGAGGTCACTGCTGTTTGGGGTGGGACTTCCTCGCCAGTGTACAAGTGAGAAGTTGCTAACATGAGAGGTCACTGCTGTTTGGGGTGGGACTTCCTCGCCAGTGTACAAGTGAGAAGTTGTATCATGAGAGGTCACTGCTGTTTGGGGTGGGACTTCCTCGCCAGTGTACAAGTGAGAAGTTGGAATCATGAGAGGTCACTGCTGTTTGGGTGGGACTTCCTCGCCAGTGTACAAGTGAGAAGTTGTATCATGAGAGGTCACTGCTGTTTGGGTGGGACTTCCTCGCCAGTGTACAAGTGAGAAGTTGTATCATGAGAGGTCACTGCTGTTTGGGGTGGGACTTCCTCCCAGGATTGTTGGCGGCCACCACGTTTACACTCTGCCGTGTTTAGGAGGCCACAGGGCGCCGAGAATGGAACCCAGGGCCCTCGCTAAGGCAGACAAGGGCTCCAGCCCTTTGAGCTCTCTCTCTCCATCCCCTGTAATTATGTGTTTTAATCCCTTTGTATCCGCCTTTCATTTCATTTGAAGATTTGGCTTTTAATTGTGCTACTTACAGATACGCTTATAAAGCTACGAGTTAAACTTGGTTGGACTTTAGGAATCCTCTGTACCAGTGTGTCACAGCCCTGGATCTTCAAAACAGCAATATGAAAAGGTAGTAAATATTTCTAAATAACCAACAAATGGTGCAATTTAGTAAAAGTAAAATCATTCGTGCTCTCTGGAACACTGGATTCTTGCCTATAGTTATTTCAGCTTAACGTGGCACTATTACGTGTGGATGCCCTTGATGTCCTTTTCTTCTCTGATTGCTATGGCAAGTACTTCCAGTACTATATTGAATAAAAGAGGTGAGAGAGGGCAACCTTGTCTTGTCCCTGATCTTAGGGGAAGGCTTTCAGTTTTTCTTTGGGGTCATTTCCAGCAGTGCATGGGGTTCATATAGTACCAACGGTCACACCCAGGCCCCCTGCGTGAAAAAAATGCAAAGCTTGTGCTCCAACCTGTGAAGCTGTCTCTCCTACCCAGAGATCAAGCCTTATTTTCAATTTATTTTTAATTTGTTCATGATTTGGGGCCACATCCAGTGCTCAAGGCTTACTCCCAGAGGCCTTATGAGACCACATATGGGGTGCCCGAGGTCGAACTCTGGATGCAAGGACATTTGCATGCAAGGCAAATGTCCTAACCACTGTGCAGTCACTCTAGCCCTAGGCCCTATTTTTCTTTCTTTCTCTTCGAACAGTGACAGTGATCAAACCTAGGGCCTCACACTTCCCAGGCATGAGCACCACTGCTAAACCACATCCCTGATTGACTGCCCCACACCCCACCCCCCAAACAACAAGGCTATCTGTTGTAACCCAATAGAAACAAGGAAGGCTGTCTATTGTGACCCAGTAGAAAAGAGTTGACGAAACAGAAGTCTTTCATAATAGGAACTTGGTATTTGGGGCAGAGTTGAAAAGGTTTTATTGGTGGAGAAATTCATAGGAAGTATTTGGCCCAGTTTAATGTCTACATTTTGCAGAGATGGAAACTTAAAGTCAGGGGAATTTGGTGGCTTACCCTAATCCCTGTTTCATGATGCCAGAGTCTGTCAAGTGAAGAGTCTATCTTACATTGTAAAGTTCTAAGGGATTGGGAGGAGCATGCTCTCCGTGCCATAGAAAAGGCAGCTTATAGATTGGATTTCCTCTATAGTTTCTTGTGTGATTCTCAGTTTGTCTTTAGGGAAACTCTTTGGGAGATATATTGCCTTTACCAGTGAAGTATACTGAGCATTAGTCAAAGAGTGTTTTCCTTATCTCTCATGTACTGACACTTTCTCCCTCACTTATTATATCCATAGCTGTGTTCTCAAAATGAAATAGTAGTTACCTTTTGTTGATGTGGTTATCAGAATTTTGTCATAATAAACAATCCCTTTTAAGATGGATCTTCTCATAAATTCAGAATCTGCTTGATTTCTCGCAGATTGGTAGAATCTCGATATTTCATTAGTTAAAGGTATTACTGCTAAGCAAGAATTGTTAGTGAAATAAACAAAAACAGATTGGGGCCAGAAATAACATATACATAAGTTATTTAGAAGTTCAAATAGCAGATTCTTGAAATGTGCCCAAGCTGAGATGCAGATGTTGTTCTGCTCTCTTTAAAAAATAAATTTATAATAGTTTGGTGTTGTTCCATTTCTTATAAATTAAAAGATTTGCAGCTTTCTAACTTAGAAAGAAAAATTACACAGGTCAGAAGAAACATCCCCTACCTCTTCCTCCCCCCTCCCCAAAAAGCCCAGGTGACACTTTGTTAAGGAAGAACTAACTTGACTCATCACCAAATTGTTTGCTTTCTAAAGGCAATTTAAAGTAATACTTTGCTTGCAGTCTGGTTGTGAGTTGCCAATAGTCAAAGCTTTGTCCCAGTTTTAAAAGGTCTTTAGAAAGTTTTTTTTTTCTTTTCAGACATTGGTGAGGAATTTACAAACGCAGTTGTCTTCAATTTTTCCTGGTGCACCCAGCATCGGGCAGTCCTGTGATTCTAGAGCCATCTGCAGGAAAATTATCGAGTTGCAGCATGGCTAATGAATTTTCTATCATGTTATTTCAAGTGGTAAATGAGAAGTGGCAAAGTAATTCATATAGGGAAAGAAACGGTTAAGACTATAAAACCTTCCGTTTTTCAAAGAAAACTGCTTTGTCATAGTGAGTTTATGATTGAAAGAAGCATGCAGTTTACTTCAGGTTTACATATTCTCCATAATGATATTTCAGTCTTTGTTAAAGTGTTTCTAGTAATTGCTTTTTAGATGCTATGTCAATTCTGTTCCTGTCTGTGTCAGAGATGATGGTATTTATTTTCCTCAGAAGAGTTTTCTTTACTTTCTCCTGCAGGAGCTATAACTGTTTTCATGCATGCTTGTTGTAGCCAGTTGGTTGTCAAAAGGGAAATCAAACGTTTGTTCTTTTTCCTGCAAATGCATTTTATTATTTTACTATTTATTTATTTGTTGGATTTTTAAGTCACACCTAGCGATACTCAGCAGTCACTCCTGGCTCTGCACTCAGGAATTACTCCTGATGGTGCCGGGGATCATATGGGATGCCAGGGATCAATCCCGGTTGGCCACATGCAAACACCCTACCCACTGAATTTTTGCTCTGCCCCTTAAAAAATGCATTTTTATATGATTGATTGTTCCAATTGGATACATCTTCTCAGTGGAATGCTATGCAGCTGTGAAGGAAAATGAAGTCATGAAATTTGGCTATAAATGGATGTATATGTAGTGCATCATGACATTCAGTTACGGGATATTAAAAAAAATAGTATGACATTAATATCCAAGGCCAGGGAAAACAGGAACCAGCAGGCCATGTCAGTGGTTGGAGTCTACCACAACTGTGTGGGATGAAGGGTAGGTAAGATAGAGAAGTTACCATTCTGACAATATTGGTTCAAAATAGTAATGCCAGACTAGAACTAGCATTGAGTATTGAAAGTAAGTCATTCCATATTGCAGACCACAGTGTGCAACAGTGGAAGGGGAGGAGAGAGAGAAGAAGAGAGAGAGAGAGAGAGAGAGAGAGAGAGAGAGAGAGAGAGAGAGAGAGAGAGAGAGAGAGAGAGGGAAAGGTGCTTGCCATAGAGGCAGGTTGTGTGTTGAGGGGGAGGAACTGGGGACATTGGTGCTGGGAAATGTGCACTGGTAGAGGAATGGGTGTTGGAACATTGTATGAAACCCAGTCATGAACAGTTTTGTTGTGGTCTATTGCACAGTGATTCAATAAACAAATGAAAATTAAAAAATCAGGATTGCCGTATGCAGTGCAAGCCCCTTACTCCTATGCTTTCTATCCAACTTGGTTCTTTGTTTTTTTTGTTTTTTAAGATTTTCTGGGAGTACAAATATTTGGAACCACTATACTGATTTATTGGTAGTGAAACAGGATGAGTTCATTAAGGCATAGTATGATTTCAGATCAAAGCATTTTTTGTCTTTTAATGTGCATTGAATTTAATGTATTTCTTTAAAAAAGATGCATTATTTCACTTAGAATTTAATATTCTTGGAGGGGTGCTCTCTTCTCTCCCTTTTGCTTTTTGGAAAAAATTAAAGAATAGAAATTTTTAAAGAGAATTTAATATTCTTTTCTACAAATTAAGTTTTACAAATTGTGAGCTGTTTGGCTTTTTAGGTCACACCTGGCAACACTCGGGTTTACTTCTGCTCTGCACTCAGGAATTACACATGGCAGTGCTCAGGGGACTATATGGGATGCCGGGGATCGAACCCAGTGCAGCATGTGGGAACTCAGTTTTGATACCTACACTGCATGGTTCCTTGGGTACTGTCAGGAGCAAAGTACTGATCACCATTGAATGTGCTCAATGACTGAGAAATTCGGTCACTTCCATTTCTCAGCTCATCCAAAAAACAAAGAAACATGAAGCCAAGAGAGAATACAGCCAGGAGTAAGCCCTGACCTCTGTAGGTGTGGCCCAGAATCAACCATGGATGGATGGATGGATGGATGGATGGATGGATGGATGGATGGATGGATGGATGGATGGATGGATGGATGGATGGATGGATGGATGGATGGATGGATGGATGGGTGGGTGGGTGGTGGGTGGGTGGGTGGTGGTGGGTGGGTGGGTGGATGGATGATGGATGGGTGGGTGGGTGGGTGGATGGATAAATAGATAAATGTTACAGTGATCCAGGTGACATCAGCACAGAAAAGTCAGTAAAATATATTAAAACATTGCATGGTTAATCCCAAGACATTTGCATAACTCCATGAAAGCTCTATTTCTCAGTCAACAGAAACTTGAGAAGGAAAAGGAATTTTTGCATGAGGTCCTGGAATTTAAACTGAAGTGGCCAGAAAGTTTCTACCTTACAGAGTTCTTGAAAACAGATCTTGCTAAATCTTAACTAAATAAGCAAATTGAAAACCAGTGAAATGCAATAATCTTTAAAATAGGAATTATCAGTTTTCAGATAAAAGTTTTTTGGAGGAAGTCTCTTTCTTAATCATGTTACAGTAAGTGCCTACCTTAGTATAAGATTTCGTGTTTCTTAGATTTTGTAACTTGAATAATGAGTCTGATTATATAATCTTAGAATAACACAGAAGTAATTGTATAGAGTTCAGGGTGGCAACAATTTGGGATTTAAAGTGTATGAGGGTTCTGAGCTCCTGCGCAGACTGCATGTGTGTCTGGAACCCGGTTTTAAACGTGGCCCTGTCTCCAGCTGACTTGTTTTGTCAGACTGAGTCACAGGATTAACCCTTGACACGGTCCTTTAAAAAAAAGGAGCAAAGATTAAACAGCTGCATTGAGTGGAGCAGCACTGGATCAGCTGCATGCATTTTTGGTGTAATACGACTCGCCGTAAGGGCTGGGGGAGTGCCGCAGCTGGTCCCTAGATTAAGCTCGATTTTTTTCGAAAAACTTTTTTGAGGAAGAGAAAAAAGACAATGTGCAATTGTGATAAAAAAGTTAATGACTGCATCAACCAGTTCAGTGTCTTTCAAAGTAGCACCGACTTCAGAAAGATGATATTTAGTGGTGACAAACTCAAAAGTCCTTGCCATATTTTGCGACTGCAGTAAAGGAACATTTTATTCAGATGATTGCCAGTTTTCTCGATGATTTACTGTCTCCAGGGAATGAAGGTAGTGCAACTCTTAGTATATAGATTTCTGTCCCTCTTGCTAAGTTTCCGCTCTCATCCTCAGTTTAGACAGTGGTTTATACTGTGCTGTGTATTGGGTAAGAGGTCTTAACAACATTTTTTAAGTTTTATATCTGTTTTTGAAAGTGGAATGAGAAGTATAAGCAAAAAGCTTTTACTCAACTCTGTTTAAAGATTATATTTCATGTTCAGATTTTACAAAGCAAGTTTTCTTAAGTGAAGAAAAGATAGAAAAAAATTAGATACGCTTAAAAAGTGTAAATAAGTTTATCTCATTTTGTTTTAAAATCTGCTCTTCTGTCTCAGAGGAAAGTCTTTGTCTAGGAAAGAATAAAATTTACTTGAATGGTTTTAAGACATGGCATTGTTAATTGTCTATCAAAGCTTTTTACACAGTTCTCGAAGGATTGAAATGGGCCTTTGTGGTCTCGCAGGGAGGGAGGAAGTCAGCAGCACTGCGGACGGTGTGTTCGGGTGGGCTGTCCAGCGTTGCTCTTTCGCAGCTGCTTAGCCTTTTCTCCATCTGGGGAGTGCGGAGGCTGCATTGTTGTGATACCATCAGCTTTTAAAACATTGTGATGTTAACGGGCCTGATTTGTGATTGGCTTTATTACAGTAATTTGATCAGTGTTTCATAAGAATGTAGACTTGGGTATCGAAGAATATTTATTAATTAGAGAAGCTGTGCTTCAGGAAAAGTACCTTGGAAACCAAAGTGTTACGTTTCTTTCCGCAGCTTATGAACCTTCCTCTGATCAGACATAGGCAAGAGAGAGAGTACAGAGAGGTTTTTGATGAAGGAAAAACGGAAGTTGCCAATATGTTTTTCGGAGTTGAAGTTCACACACACAAAAAAAAATTTTAAGTAACATGATGTATGTGAGAAGCTTGCATAGTGCCTGAAACGCTGATTTCTGAGTAAAATTCCTCAGATATATGAGGCGTTTATTCCCAGACTTACTATTTTGAACAGCAATATGAAAATAAAAATATCAGAGTATTCCTTAATAACAGCTATGATCTTCACAGGAGGAAACCACTTCTAAGGAATGGTTTTTGGCTTACTATCTAGCATGTACATTGGTTTATATATACACAGTTTGTAAGAAAACCAGTCGTTTATTTGTTCCTATTTAATTACTATATTGTTTAACATCTATTAGTCTAGAAAACTTTAGTTCATTATAAACATAATTGTTCTTCTAAGTGAGAACTTTAAAGGGACTTATATCTGAAAATATGTTATTAAATACTTCCATTTTTTAAAAGTTATTACTAAGAAAATTATTGTTGCATCAACTTTTTTATGAAATGTTTCAACTTTTTTTCAATTTTTGTAATTAATAAAATTATTTGTTTTACTTACTTAAGAGGTACGTAGGTATGTGTTGGTTTCTCCAGAAAATTATCTTTGTACAAGGCTAAACTGTCTGACTTCTTGTTGCATGTGATTCAGTGTTTCTGATTCCTGTTTGCTTGATCATGTGTTTATCAAAGTTGGGAGCATCTTAAGACCACAGCAGATGGTATTATTGCAGAGGTGTAGGGAGCAAGGGCTCCTTGCCCCAAGAGCTTGGATTTAATTAAAGTTAAAAAAAAAAAAAGATTAGGGAGATTTCAGAGAGAGAGAGAGTCTCAAAAATATTCCTTAGGATATTTTTCTCCAGAACACTTATGTCTCTTTTATTATTTAGAAATATAAGTTGTATTTCTTTATCCCAAAGTTTTCTTATCGGTACCCTCTACAGTGCTCTTGAAGAACTTGATAAAAATGGAAAGAGGTTATGTAGAGCATAAACTCTCCCTCTGTGCTCTGTGAGTTGGTTCAGTCCTATTTGCATAAGTTCCTTTTGAGTAAATCCATGTGTGGGTGCATAGTGCTGAAGACTTAACTCTGTTTGGCTGTGCGAATGTATGTTTTGGAGAGAAGCCCCTGAGCTTTAGCTGCACACAGTAACATTTTCAGCATCAGCATGTATTGTGCTTATCCTGTGCCTGGGATGGGCAGCAATTCCTTGGTGTACTACTATAACGGGAAAACGGTAAGTCTTTCTCTTTGTTCACAAAGCTGCCAACAGTCTTCTTTACTGGAAAAGCAGTATAGATTAGTTGCTAAAACCAGTGAGGCCTGTTTTAATATTTTCTACAATATAGTTTGTGTATTTCGTTGTTGTTAAATGCTGTCAAAGTGAGTATTTGACATAGTTCTCAATGGTTTGTGGCCCTTTCGAAACAGTATAGAAGCTTGAATTTGTGAATTATTTTTATTCCTAATGTTTGCCAACACTGAGCTCGAGATGTATTTGTTTTAATGTTGTGTTATGTTGTAGACATAATCTATATAAGTATATATTCACTCCCGTAATATATGTAGGGATTATTTTATTCTCTGTAGGTAGGAGGGAAAGATGAAAGTCATCTTGGATATTCATAAAAATAAGTCTGCAGCTCTGGGAATGATTAGGGGCGGTGAGCTAGTGAGGGCCGTATTTCCTGTTTGGAGTTTCAGGGCCAGAGCCTGACTCTGCCGGCTACCATCTGTTTTCAATCAAACTGAAAAATTTGACCCTATACAGATTCATAAAATAAATCACTATTTTTCAAAGAATGCATTTATACAGTTTTCCAAAGGATATATTTATAGTCAATTTGTAGCAAGCACATGGTTAGATGTTTTAAAGCAGTACCTTTCTGGTTGCTAAGTCTTTTTTTTCTTTCTTTAAATTACTTGGTACTAATTATTTTGTATGCTTCTGCACATATATTTTAGTCAGAGAATTTTTACATTTTTTTAAAGAAAGCAAATGCCTTTGGAAGATTTGATGAACTACTTGTAAGATATTTATAAGCATTATAAAATTATTAATCTAATGAAAAGTCATCTTGGGTTTGTGTCAAGAATTTACTATTTTCTTCCTCGGTTTTTCCAAAAATAAATTTTCCCCTCAGGTGTCTTATTAATACATAGCTTTGTAATTTTTGTGCTTAGGAGTTTCAATGTTAATGCTTGAAGTTATAAAGAGACTTTAATCACAGTTTCCTAAAATAGGTGCAAAATCAGATAGGTTTGTCCCTCCTCTTGGCCACTTGGAAACGTTTGTTTGGAAGTAGCAGATGCCTTTGAAAGTAGCAGGGTGCTAGAGAACTCATGAAAGTGCTTTTCACTTTCTTAGTAGTCTGGGAGGTCTCTTTAAGGTCAGGCCCTTACATTTGTTTCTAAACTTTGGGTAAGCTTTCATAATCTAGTTGAGTATCAAGCTAAAATATTCTTAAACTCATTAAAAAGTATTTAAGCTGCCCGTGTAACAGCACTTTTGAGAATTGTTAGAGGTAGATTTAAATAGGCAAAGTAAGTAAAATTTCTTTGTATTTTCTTGTATAATTTCTTGTATAATTCTTGTGTAAATTTCTTTGTATAATTTTCTTAGGAAATGGTTCTGTATATGTGTGCCTGTGAGTGTGTGTGTCAGAAAGAGAAGAGAGAGAGACAGTATTGAGTAAAATTAATTTTATAGGGCCCCTAAAGCAAAGAAACTATGACACAAAGCGAGTTTAAATTTTATTCTTTTTGAGAGAACGGATCTCTTTATTACAGTATTGCCCTTTGTTCTACATTGGTGGAAGGGAGAGAGCTTTGATCATATTAAGTATTTCCCAGGCTTACCAGGGATGACATAGCTGGTACGAGAGAAAAGTGTGGCCTGAAAATTGATAGCTTGTGCATGATATGGGTCAAAGGTGACTTATGTTCTTGAAAAATGTACCAAAGAGATGATATATTGTCTTAGTCTTTTGGTATAGGCCCTAGTGTTACTTGTATTTTTGGTATGTATTTTAATTATTTCTAGTTTATCGTAATTGTGTTAAAATTTAAAATAAGAAAACCATTAGTATATTTTTATAGAAAGTCAGAAAACCCCCATCTTTTTTTACGTTGATAAACATCTAATAGTGGAAATTAGTTGTTTCAGACACAAAAAATCCTCACTTGATATTATGTAATTTTCAGTTTGTTAGCTGACTAGTTAGATGAACAGTTAATTTTAAGCTCACTCCTTATTCAGTTTTGTCAGTGTATTTTAAGATGATAGAGCAGATTAGTATTTGAAATGCTAATAACTTTGCATTGATTTCATTTTTAAGATCGATTCCATTGTTAGTTTTGTGAGAAAGAAATTTAGTACTGCTTGACTTAGAATACTCTCTCTTTTTTTTCTTTTTCTGATTCCTAATTTTTAATTTTCAAGTTGATCCCATGTATTTAGGGATTTGGGTGCTGTTTTAATAATAGTAATAATAAGACTGACCTGACACTTAAAGGGGGAAACTATATTATTTAAGATATGGTTTTATTGTATTAGAAATAGAATAGGCTTGACTACCTATGAAAAGAAAAACCAAAAAAATTAACCCTGCTTTTTCCCCTCTCTTGGAGAGGGGTAATATTCTGTATCACATGTAACTTTCGTAGCTGTATTCTGTACTATACCAAAACTTATTACATTTAAAAAATTGAATGTCCTAATTGTGACATTTAAGAAACAGAAAGGAGACTGAGTGTCCTGAGTTTCCTTATCTACAAAGGACATGGTATGCTCCCCGTCCTCTCACTGATAGGACAAACTGTACCTCTCGCACAGAAAGGAGTGGCCGTGTGGGGAGGAGCGGCGGCTCCTTATCTATACCTTGAGGAATCTGGAGCTTCAGCCTTCCTTAAGCCTCCGTTTGCTAGGCTTTGACTGAAGATGCTGGAGTATTCCAGATACAGGCATTGCAGCAAGAACAGGCATGATGCTTTTAATTGTATCAAGGGATTACTTGTCTTACTGGGAACACAGAATGTGAGGTTTTGAAACTCAAACTCTGAAACATGTTTTGAATAGGGGAACTTGGGGACAGAATCTGGAAGAGTCAGAAACTAGCACGGCAAGTGCTGTTCTGTGTGAGTAGCGGTGCTGAGGACTTGGTTAACGTCATTTAATTCTCAGAAACTCGGACACTTAGCTGTTACTGTCCTCATTTTGGAAATATGGAAAGAAATTCAGGGAGGCTAAGTCACTTGCTAGAGCCCCACCCAGTTACTAAGTGTTGGGGGCCATAATTAACCTAGGTCCGTGTCCAAAACCAGGCTTCCTCAGGTATGACATCCAGGACAAGCTAGCGTCCAAAGAAAAAGACCAATTTTTATTCTTGCTGCTATTTCATCAGAACATACTGGAAAGGAAATAGAAATGGGGAAAGCTCTAGTCCATTCTAAGAAATAAAGTATGTGATCAAACAGCCAATTTTTTGAATGCTGTTTTTGAATGTCAATTTTTGAAATGTTGGCCACGTTTATGTTAACTTCTCTTAAAGACTAACAACTGCTTGCGAACTTACAAACAGGTTTTAAAATTCAAATAAACAGTCTTGCAAGGTTCTTTTTCTAATAGAGTTAAGCTCCAAAACCTAATCTCAGCATGGTTTTGGCACCTGCCTGGATCAAGCAGTTTGTGGCTTCCTCAGAATTACAGAGGTGCGAACCAAAACTACATGCCACATGGTTCAAAGGCATCTTTCAAATGAACCTTGCTGGCGAGGAGAAACCAGCGTGAGAATATATGGAACTACGTTTCCTGTTACGTTAGTGTCTTATTACAAATGTACAGGGGAGAGGAAAATATAATTACTTCAAATTTCCAGGCTATCTGTAGGCTCAGATTTAAATCTGACATTTGTAGTGATAAGGAAAACACTAGCCATAAGACATAAATAACAAAAAGACTTTGAAATCTAGTTCTGGGGAAAATATCTTCGGGTATAGTATAAACACTAGAATACTTTTTTTTGTTGTTGTTTGCTAAATTTAAATGAGCACTAAAAACAGTAAGTTAAAACTCTATTGCCCCTCCAAGGACAGTATGTTGTTACTGGTTAGGTTTATTGTCTCAGAAGGAAATTTATGTTCCTTTCTACTAGTTTGTGAATATGTTGAAGGGGATCAGATGCTGAATTGTTAGATCTGAATGTCTTTTAAAACGTAGGCAACTAAGAGTGACAGTCATTGATTTGTTCTGAAATCAGCATCCAAGTTTCAGTTCTGTAGTTTGCTTATCCAGAGGAAATAAATGTGATACGATAAAAAAAAAATAAAGGTTATAATGCAGAGATGATGAAAGTGACCAGAAATGATCATTTAAAATGAATTAACAATGTATCTCTCTTACCTCAGGGCAAATTTTTCTAACATTGGAAAATCAGTAATGACCTAACCTACTGCTTTCTGGACATCAGAAATGAGTTATGTTATGGCACTTTGTACTGTAAAGGGAATTTTTGTTTTTAATTAGAAAATAAGTTTTACATATTTCACCCCTAACTGGGTCTCTGGAATTTCTTGGGGGAAAGATATTGATCTTTCAATTTTAATTTTTAAAAACTGTTGAAAATATAAGCATTAACAGAAATTCCAGTTGCATGCTAACAGGCGAATGAAGTAAAAAAGAATCTTTCAGAAAGATAACTTGTGAGTTCCTTAAGTTGTACTTAAGACATTTTGCTTTATGATACCTTTGTAGGTTCGGTTCTTGGAGATATTTAGTACTGGAACTGTGTTCATATTTCTTGCCTTGGGCTTGGAATTACCACAGAAACTTTAATAGTAGATAGAACTTTAAGGCAAAACAAATAATGGAATACAAAGGTCACAAAAAAAAAATTTTGAGATACTTATTGAATCTGTCACTTTGAATATTCTAAAACACTGGGGAAATCTTGGACTCTAATTCCACAGGTTTGTTTAAATGTATTAGGGTCTTACTATGGGACTCTTAGTTTTAATTTTGATGGAAATGAAAAAAAAAGAGGATCTAAATTTTAGAAGCTTTAAAAAATGTTTGGACATTTTTTGTATCAGACAAAGCCGATAGCACAGGGATTGAGCCACTTGCCTTGCGTGCAGCCAACCTCAGTTGATTCCCAGAACCACACCGTGGTTTCATGAGCACCACCATGAACATATGGTTTCTGGAGCACAAAGCCAAGATTAAATCCTGAGTATTGGGGCGGAGCGATAGCCCAGCGGGTAGGTCGTTTGCCTTGCATGCGGTCGGCCTATGCTGGCCCAGGTTCGATCCCGGCATCCCATATGGTTCCCCGAGCACCCCCAGGTGCAGAGCCAGGAGTAACCCTGAGCATCGCCGGGTGTGACCCAAAAAAGAAAAAAAAAAAAAAAATCCTGAGTATTGTCAAGTGTGACAGTTAAAAAAATTAATAAAAATTATTAGGAAATCTCTTTAACCTAGTGCACTTTACTGGATGAGTACAATTATTGAATCAAATTTATTTTTAAATGTCTTTCTACTAAATTCAGCTCCCCAAAATTTATAGAGGGAAATTTATTGGTGTATACTTTACTGTATGTGAAACATATGTAAGTTAATCAGCAGTAACTAAAAGACTTTTATAATTACATAATTTTTCTTAGTTTTTAACACTTAAATGTTAATTTTTTTAATTTTTTGACCTCAGAGTTCCATAAAGATAGAACCTAGCTTAGGTTGGGATATTTTTTCAGAATTTAGATACTCAGCTATCTCTTGTTAAAGAAATTTTTAGTTCAAAAATAAAACTTTCATGATTTAATTCATATTTTTATTTTAAAATATAACATGCAAAAAATTAAACAGACTTTCTGAATTATCCCATTTATTTTAAAATTATGGTGAGGATTTACTAGCCAGATTGTCTCAATTTTATTATGTTGATAACTTGATGAGGATGGTGCTAAAATTATATGTATTATTAGCATTGAGCGTTTTATATAATGCTAGCATTAGATATTTAATGTTAAATTTTAAAGAGCACTGTAATTCACATCATGTGACAAAAGAGCTAATAGAAGACTAAATATACTAAAATCTTTGGTAATGTCTGTTATAGCATGTTCAGAAAACAGATTAAGCTTATCCTTCTTTTCACATTAGGTTAAAATGTCCTAAACATGTTAGAAGGTGCTTTAAAAATGATAGTGTGCTGTGATTTTGGTTTTTCGTCAACGTTGGGGTTTTTCAGGTCTCCTGCATTATTTCTTGCAGAATAATGTCTGTAATTTTAAACTGCTAAGTAAGGAATGTGATTTAAACCTGTATTTGTTCCATATAGTAACCACTAGTCACACAGCATTATTTAAATCAATTAAAATTTCAGTTTCTTTTAGTACTGTCCACATTTTAACGTTCAATAACACATGTAATATTGAACAGCACAAATATAGAAATCTATTGGATGTTATTCATCTAAACCATTCCTCTCACTTTTCTGCTAAAGGATTTCTTAATTAAGATATATAGCTATTGTCACACACAAAAGAAAATTTCCAACTCCTTTTTACTTAGGACATGTGAAAGTATCTATTACCACAGACTATGGGTTGTGTTGTTGTTATTGTTTTTAAGTGTGGGGTCTTGTCCTGCCTTTTAACTTGCCATAGTGTGGTAAAAGTGAAAAGAAAAACTACTTTTAAAGCAAAAGCTTTAAATTTTTACATCTTTTCTCAATAAATATCAAAGACTCCTAATGTTTTCCTGGCGTTGAGGCCTTTCCAATACTAATCACAAAAAAGAATGTTTTAGAATCAGAAGTCCAGCACCCAATTCTAGCTCCAGAACTGCAGTAGTCTGCCTTGCACTGGGGCTATGCGTGTGACGGATTAGCCCAAGCAGGAAAAAAAGTCTATTTTTACTCAGTTCCGATCAGTTGTAGGAAGCAGAACATTCCAAAGATAATTGTGCGATCATTATAAGAAGTAATTGTAAATAGTCATCCCTGAAGTGCTCTTCGGAGGTAGATTTGTATGGAGAGACCGAGGCAATTGAAGGTAATAACATGTATTCGTGTTCGACCAGATTCAGCAGTGAGAGGAGGGCAGACCTTAGGCCCACTCATTCCCGTTGGAACCAGAGTCGTGGTTCTGTTCATCAGACACTCAGATGTGCTTCCATCACCGTTTCTGGAGAGTTTATGTAAGTGCTGGAGAAAGAGAGTAGCGAGGCCCTGTCAGCGGCCGCCAGCCCAGCGTTCTGAAGTGGGAGCTAGAATTCTAGAGCACGTTTCTAAGTGGGTACCACATCTTTGTCGAAATCTCAAATCACTTAATTGTGCCTTTTTCCTGTTCCTTTCTCAAACAGTTTTTGCTTCTGTTATATTTTAAATCATCTTAAAACATGCTTATTCCTTTCTTTTAATTTTAAAATGGTTTGTTGTAATACAAAGTCATACTAAAGCTTTAAATGCATGATTAGATCATTAGCTGGGGAAAACTGGCATCCCCGTGCAGGTGATCAGGTGACATAAGCAGTCTGGTTTTCATTTGTGGCCGGTGCTGATGGTAACTGAAGGAGACTTGCTCTTTCTGTGGAGTTGCCTGACTGTTTCTCTGCATCTGGAGTTCATAAAGTCTTTGAGACCACATCAGTTGCACTTCACCGCAAGAACTCTTTGATCTGAAAAATCAGGACTGGCCCCACTGCTGCTTCAGAACATTGCATCTCTGTTTTACGAGCTATGGTTAAGATACCAAGTAAAGTCATTTGAACTGTTAGAAATGATCTTAAATGGGTCTCTGAGAGCCATGTTTTCTAAAAACATTTTTATCATGATAAAAACTTTGAATTTCTGTTAGTAAATAAACAATAAATAAATTAGTGTTAGGATACTTGCCATTTTCATTTATAATAAGCTTTATCCTTTAAAAGTCCTTTTTTTTTTCAAAGTCTATAAAAACTAGCATTAAAAAACATTTGCCACTGACATGAGCCTTGTTTCTCCATCAAGCTTAAAATTTTTATATAAAAGCCAGCAAGCTTCTTCCTCAGCTGCTTGTGGTTCTTGGTCTCCTTGCTGCCACGACAGCCAGCAGTTAGCCATTATCTCATCAGTATATTCTCCCTTGAGATTTATCTGTTTCTATAAATGTAAGCATATTAAAAATTTTTTTGAAGTCTAAGTATCATACAATTCAGTGAATTGAATAGGATAAGAATAAGGCAACATACAGCGGGAGGCGTGTTGCCTGCGAAGGCCCCCCGGTTCGACCCAGCCAAGGCCCCGCCCGCCGAGACCTGAGTGCGAGCCGAGGGACCCTGAGCATTGCCGGGTGTGACTCAAAAAGGCAAAAAAAAAAAAAAAATAAGGCAACATAAGTTGTGTATAAATTTAAGCTGAAAATTTACATGACTTTTTGAGTGAAAATGATAAATCAGTATTGACTCATAATTACCAGTAGGAGTCTTATACTATGAGTATAACCCAAATAGAGAAGATTTTATTTCATACTTTTGGATCATTAGTAGTATTGTTAATAAGCATTTAGACACACACACACACACCCCAAAGTGTATATCTTGATGCTGTTTTCTTTTTTTGTTTATTTTATTTGGGGACCACACCAGTTGTGCTCAGGACATATTCCTGGCTTTGCACTCTGGATAACTCTTGGTGTACTTGGGGGACCATATGGAGTGCCAGAGATTGAACTCCAGACAGCCTCACATGCAGAGCAGACGCCCTGCCCTCTGAACTATCACTCTGGCCCTCTGGTGCTATTTCTAAATTTTATTCTGATTCATATATTTTGTTATGTATATAACTTTCATTTTCCAGTTTGAAGTTTTAGCTATGACTTAAATTCTAAAGTTTAATGAAAAGAAAACAATGAAAAATGTCCTTCCTGGAAACTGCTCTGCTTATCAGCCTAAATAACACATGCCAAACATTGTTTTATACGCAATTATTTCATTGCAGCACTATATGCAGTGACATTAACCTATATTACATGTAGTGTGTATAATGAAAAAATTAAACCATCTTATGCCATATTTCCTATATCTAGTCATCTTCTGAATATTTCTAGAAATATTTCTTACCCTGAGCTTCTTGGATAGTATGATTTTGTGTTTATTTAGATCTGAGATTTGAAAGGTAGGCTGAAAATTTACATGACTTTTGAGTGAAAATGATAAATCAGTATTGACTCATAATTACCAGTAGGAGTCTTATACTATGAGTATAACCCAAATAGAGAAGATTTTATTTCATACTTTTGGATCATTAGTAGTATTGTTAATAAGCATTTAGACACACACACACACACCCCAAAGTGTATATCTTGATGCTGTTTTCTTTTTTGTTTATTTTATTTGGGGACCACACCAGTTGTGCTCAGGACATATTCCTGGCTTTGCACTCTGGATAACTCTTGGTGTACTTGGGGGACCATATGGAGTGCCAGAGATTGAACTCCAGACAGCCTCACATGCAGAGCAGACGCCCTGCCCTCTGAACTATCACTCTGGCCCTCTGGTGCTATTTCTAAATTTTATTCTGATTCATATATTTTGTTATGTATATAACTTTCATTTTCCAGTTTGAAGTTTTAGCTATGACTTAAATTCTAAAGTTTAATGAAAAGAAAACAATGAAAAATGTCCTTCCTGGAAACTGCTCTGCTTATCAGCCTAAATAACACATGCCAAACATTGTTTTATACGCAATTATTTCATTGCAGCACTATATGCAGTGACATTAACCTATATTACATGTAGTGTGTATAATGAAAAATTAAACCATCTTATGCCATATTTCCCTATATCTAGTCATCTTCTGAATATTTCTAGAAATATTTCTTACCCTGAGCTTCTTGGATAGTATGATTTTGTGTTTATTTAGATCTGAGATTTGAAAGGTAGGCTGAAAATTTACATGACTTTTATCATGAATACCAAGCTAGACAATAACAAGCTATGAGAGTAAATGTTTTTTTTTAATCTCTTATTTAAGATGAACCGAGTATTTAAGTAGAATCATATCAGAGAAAAACTTGTTCTCGGTTACATAAAAACTTTTTCAGTTATTCCCTAAATAACATTCATGAACAGGACAATCAGTATTTACCGTACAGCTGCTTTATAGAAATGATAGAACTGTGAAGTAACTGCGTGCTTAGAGCACTAAACCTTTTACTTATTTATTTTGCTTGTTTGTTTTTTATTTTGGGGTGCCACACCTAGGCATGCTGAGGGCTGTTCCTGTCTCTGTGCTTAGGAGTGACCCTGATACTGCTGGGAAGATACCATTTGAGGTAGCCAGGATGGAACAGGAGTCAGTCTCATACAGGACAAGTCCCGTGCCTCCTGTACTGTCTCTTAGGCCCCTGAAAAAGACATTAGAGATGTATGATCTCACCAGCCTTGCCTGATTCTCCCATCCCCTGATGCTGGTATTCACATAATCAGCTTACTAATGGGAAATTGAGTCTCAGCGCTTAAATAACTCACCAGGACTCTTTAGAGTTAGTGAATGAGTCAGGAGAAAGAATAAATTCGTAAAATGTGTAGTTTACTTGACTCCATTTTTTTAAACTTTATTTAAACCTTGTGATTTACAAAGTTGTTCCCTGTATAGTTGTTTCAGGTACTCAGTATTCCACCACCAGTTCCACCACCTATGTGATTTTACTGCCGCCAAAGACCCTACTTTCCTGCCTGCTCCATTAGCAGGCACTAAATGATTTTATATTGCTTTATATTGCTTATGACATGTATCTCATAATAATGTTCCTAAGGGTGTGGCCGTTTTTTAAAAATTTTTTTATACTTTATTATACCACCGTGAGATAATATAGTTACAAAGATGTTCATGTTTGGGTTTCAGTCTTACAGTCTTCCAGCACCCATCCCTCCACCGTGCCTATTTCCCAACACCAATGTCTCCAATTCCCTCCCTCCCTCACCTGCCCTGCCTCTATAGCAGGTTCTTTACCTCTTTTCTCTCTCTCTTTCTCTCTTCTCTTCTCTTACACACTGTGGATTTCAATACATACATTTAGAAATTATCATGTGTATCTTTTTGCCTGTATTCAATGCTCAGTTCTAGGCTGGTATTACCACTTTCAACAATTATTAGCAAATTGTTCCCTTCTCTGTCTTCCCTCTGACTCCCACAGATTTGTGGTAGATTCCTCCTTTGACAAGACCTCCTGATCCATGTTTTGCCTGACCTTAGATATTGGTTTCATATATCATATATATATATCACTTGATCACTTGACATCCCGTTATTCGTCCATTTGCTCGAGCGGGCGACAGTAATATTTCTGTTTGACCCTATCACGCACCAGTGTAGCCCAATGGCATCTGGTTGCTTCAGGAATACAAAAAGCCTCAAACCGTTTGTTCAGGGTCTTGATGAAGAAGTCTGGCCATCTTGTAGGTGGGAGACCACGTGATCTTTTGATATCCCATGAGATCCAGTCAGTAACGGCTCTAGTCCAGCGATCATCTCCAAATCTCATTACATGTCCAGCCCATCTTATTTTCAATACCTTGGCAAACGAGACAGCGCCCCTGACTCTGGAACAGCAACGGAGGTCGGAGCTCCGGATTACTTCTTTCACTTGATTAAGGTGTGATATTCCAAGCATAGCTCTTTCATTTCCTCTTTTGGGAGACCCGAATAGCATTCTCATCCTGCTTTCGCAGGGCCCAGGTCTCTGAGAAATATGCTAATGCAGGGAGAACAGTTGTTTCCAGGTTCTGGCTATTGTGAATAGTGCTGCTATGAAAATAAAAGTGCGGATTGTGTTTCCGCTGTGTGTTTTTGGCTTCCCAGGGTATATTCCCAGGAGTGGTATGGCTGGGTCAAAAGAGAGCTCAATTTCTAGTCTTTGGAGGAATGACCATATTGTTTTCCAGAAAGGTTGTACAAGTCGACATTCCCACCAACACTGTATGAGAGTCCTCTTTTCCCCACATCCACGCCAGCACTTGTTACTTTTACCCTTTTGAATATGGCCAGTCTCTGTGGTATGAGGTGATATCTCATTGTTGCTTTGATTTGCATCTCTCTGATGATTAGTGATGATGAGCATTTTTTCATATGCCTTTTGGCCATTCGAATTTCTTCCTTGTCAAAGTTTCTGTTCATCTCTTCTCCCCATTTGTTTATGGGGTTGGCTGTTTTCTTCTTATATAGCTGTACCAATGCCTGATATATCCTGGATATTAACCCCTTATCAGATGGATATTGGGTGAATATTCTTTCCCATTCTGTGGACTGCCTTTGTATCTTAGTCACTGTTTCTTTTGAGGTGCAGAAGCTCTTTAGTTTCATGTAGTTCCATATGTTTATGTTTTCTTCTAGTTGCTTTGTTAATGGTGTTTCACCTTTGAAGATGCCTTTAGCTTCAATGTTGTGGAGGGTTTTTCCTATATTTTCTTCAATGTACTTTATGGATTCAGGTCTGATATTGAGATCTTTAATCCATTTTGATCTGATTTTATGCAAGGTGTTAGACACAGGTCCAAATTCATTTTTTTACATGTAGCTGTCCAGTTTTCCCAGCACCACTTGTTGAAGAGGCTTTCCTTACTCCAGTTTGGATTCTTTGCAACTTTATCAAAGATTAACTGATCATGTCTTTGAGGGTGGGTGTCAGGATACTCAACTCTATTCCATAGGTCCACAGGTCTGTTTTTATTCCAGTACCACGCTGTTTTTTTCCTTATTACTGCTGCTTTGTAGTACAGTTTGAGGTTAGGAAAGGTGATGCCTCCCATCTTCTTTTTCCCAAGGATTGCTTTAGCTATCCATGGGGGGTTTATTATTCCATACGAATTTCAGGGGTGTTTGGTCAATTTCTTTAAAGAATGTCATGGGTATCCTTATAAGAACCGCATTGAATCTGTACTTTTTAGCTATTTCTTCAATGCTTTTGAAGGCATTCCATGCTGCTCTCTTCCTCCTGCGCAGCTCAGTTTTTTTTTTTTTTTCTTTTTGGGTCACACCCGGCAATGCTCAGGGGTTTCTCCTGGCTCTGCACTCAGGAACTACTCCCTGGTGGTGCTCGGGGACCATATGGGACGCCGGGGATCAAACCCAGGCGGTCACAGGCCTGCCGCATGCAAGGCAAACGCCCTACCCACTGGGCTATCACTCCAGCCCCATGCGCAGCTCAGGTTTTAGGTCGTTCATCATGTTGACTTCTCGACCTAGGTACACATAACTGCTGCATTCAGAGATGTTTGTTCCATTGAGAGTGAATGGGGCCTCTGGAACTAGTTCATTTCTCATGAACATAGTTTTGTTGAGATTTAGCTGTAGACTTATCTTTCCACATTCTCGGTCGAAGTCAGCCAGCATTTTTGCTGTTTGGCTAATGTTTGGTGTTATTAGAACGATGTCATCAGCGAAGTGGAGGTGGTTTAGTTGCGGACCATCTATCTACACTCCCATTCTGTCCCATTCTAATTGTTGCATGATGTTCTCCAGGGTGGCGCTGAAGAGTTTTGGTGAAATGGTATCACTCTGCCGAACCCCTCTTTTGACATTGATGATCACTTCTTTGTAGAATGGTGAGATCCTGGTGGTGAATCCGTAGTACAGCTCACGAAGGATCTTGATGTATTGGGTTTGAACGCCCTGTTTGGCTAGGGCTTTGATGACTGCTTCAGTCTCCACATATATTTATATCATGCAGATAAGTGCAGTCATTCTGTATCTATCTTTATCCTCAACATGATTCTCAACATGTCCTCTCCATGTCCATGCATTTATAGGAAAATTTCATAACTTTGTTTTTCCCAACAGCTGCATAGTATTCCATTGTGTAGATGTACCATAGTTTCTTTATTCAGTCAATAGTTCTCGTGCACTCTGGTTGTTTCCAGATCCTGGCTATTGTGAATAGTGTTGCTATGAACATAAAAGTGCAGATGGTGTTTCTGATGTGTTTTTGGCTTCCCAGGATATATTCCCAGGAGTGGTATGGCTGGGTCTAACAGGAGCTCAATTTCTAGTCTTTGGAGGAACGTCCATATTCTTTTTCCAAAAAGACTGTACCAGTCGACATTCTCACCTACAATGGTTGAGAGTAGGTGTGACCTTATTAATGAGCGTTACAAATTGGGTGTGGTGTGCTACTCAGTGTATCAGTATTATAGGGTCCGTGCACTCCAGGAATCCCAAAGTCAGTAACAGAATGATAAAGTTGGAGTTAGATTTTTGCCTGAGTGGAGGCTTTGGGGTATGGGCGTGTCTGCTGGGCCTTCCCGAAGAACAGCAGGGTGGGAGGAGGTGGCCATTCCCGAGTCCGTGAAAGCCTTGGGATTTCAGTCACAAAACCCGCATACCTGAGGGTATTTTTTTTTTCTTATTGGGTCACACCCGGCGATGCTTAGGGGTTACTCCTGGCAGTGCTGGGGGGACCAAATGGGATGCCGGGAATAGAACCCAGGTCGGTTGCGTGCAAGGCAAACACCCTACCTCCTGGACTATCGCTCCGCCCCTACCTGAGTTTTTCAAGTGATTGACTCCCATTTTAATCTTGACACATGCTTCTTCAACTTTATAATATTGAAGTGCATGGTTGAGATAAAAATGTCAAACTGCAGCTTGTTCTTCAAGCCTATGTATTCCCTTGAAATTTCACTTGCGTCTCTGTTTCCACCTATCATGAGAGAGTAATGCAGGCTTCTCCTGTACCCCCTGTATTATTCTCTTTTGAACACATGCTTTTCCCTCTCCTCACATCATTCTTTCTCTGTTTCATGATGCTCAGGGGTTACTCCTGGCTCTGCACTCAGAAATTACTCCTGGTGGTGTTTGGGGGACCATATGGGATGCCGGGATCTAATCTGCCCAAGGCAAATACCCTACCTCCTATGCTATTGCTCCAACCCCTTCTGTCACATCTTTTACATTTTTTAATTTTTTTTTAATTTTGATAAGAGAATCAGACGCATGGGGGAGAGCTGCCATCCAGCTCTCCCCTAGTCAGCTGACCATGAGGCTCCCAGGAGGCAAGATGGGTTTTGAGAGTGGGCCCATCACCTCTGTAGGGCCCTCAGAAGCAGCTGGATGAGACTCACTCACCATAATAGCTGCCATTTTCATGGTCTGGCTGGCGCAAAAGGATGACCTGGCACCCGTGGCTGCTTCTGCTGTTTACCAGGAACTTCTTCCAGCAGCTCCCAAATTAAAGACAAGGTAGGACCCTCAGCCCTAAGGGCAATAGAGGGCTGCCCTATTTTTGCCATTTGAACACTGTGTTCCATGATATACCATGGTCTGAACCCGGTATATCAAACTAGTGGAACCAATCATGTTCTAGAATATATTATAATCTACAATGTGTAAGAAAGGGAAGAGAGAAGAGAGAGAGAGAGAGAGAAAGAAAGGAATAAAGAACCTGCCATGGAGGCAGGCTGGGGAAAGGGGGAGGGAGGTGGGGACATTGGTGATGGGAGATGGGCAGGGGTGGAGGGATGGGTGTTGGAACACTGTAGAACCAAAATTCAAACACGAACATCTTGCAATTGTATATTTAACAGTGGTATAATAAAATATTAAACAAAGACCATGAAACATGCATAACTGGTGAAGGGAAGGGTGCTGAACACTGTATGACTGAGACCCAATCATGAACAGCTTTCTAATTGTGTATCTAATGGTGGTATAATAAAATTTTTAAAAATTAAATTTTTTAATGTTTTTAAATTTTTTTAATTTTTAAATATTTTTTTAATTTTTTAAAATGTTTACATATTTACATTTATACATATTTTTAAAAATAAATAAGTTTAAATAAAAACTATCTTGCCTGGAAAATAAAAATGTCAAACTGTAACAGGACATAAAGTTAATTCCCCTTCCCAATTCTGAAAGCGATCGTTTAATCATTACTTTTTTAATGATGAAATATATAATTCCAGATATTTTCTGTACCTAAGCAACACAAAGTATATTATTTATATCACTATCACTATCCTCCCGTTGATCATCTATTTGCTAGAGTGGGCACCAGTAATATCTCCATATGTCCTGTCTCATGCTAGTAGAGCCCAAGTAATATTTATATATATATATATATATATATTTTTTTTTTTTTTGCTTTTTGGGTCACACCCGGCAATGCTCAGGGGTTACTCCTGGCTCTTTGCTCAGGAATTACTCCTGGCGGTGCTCCGGGGACCATATGGGATGCCGGGATCGAACCCAGGCCAGCATAGGCCAGCTGCGTGAAAGGCAAATGCCCTACCCGCTGGGCTATCGCTCTGGCCCTTTATATATAATTTAATAACATAATTTAGATAACAGTTGCTTAGATGGACACATTTTTCATTTTAGGATGAAATTTAAGGGATATATATAGACATAGACAACAAACTGAAGTATGTGTTTTCTGTACGGCTCAAATAAGATGCCTTTCATTCTTCCTGGCTCCCGATTTCCTTCTGCTTCTGCTAACTGTGTATCATCAGAAATGTTATTTGCTTACCTTCCCAGTTTTTGGTAGTCATAAGAATGGGTGGATTGATGATGGTTTTTGTGGGAAGGTTATTCCCCACAAAATGCTCAGGGATCAAGTGCAGGTCTCCTATATGCAAAATCTGTGATCCAGTCTTGTGAACAGTATCCCCAGCCTCTAATATTAATCAGTAAAAAGAATGTGTTCTATGAATCCAGTTTCATTCCATGCTTTATCCAAAAGACACTGCTTTCTACCATGGCATTTAATCATGAGCCTATGTCAGATCTCGATTTTTTAAGCAGAGTGAACATTTTATTACCACATAAAGGTGCATTGTAGATGCCGCAATGAAAATGAGTGCTTCTTAAAAAGATGCACATAGGTATATTTGTTGTTGGAGTTGTTTTCCGTGCGAAGAATCTAACTCAGAGCCTTGTATATTTAGTCTACCTCTGAACCACATCTCCAGCCTGAGAACTCTTGGTTTTGGTTGATTTTGTTTATTATTTTAACTCCCTCCAGCCCTTCATTTTGTTGTTGCTGTGGCCGTGGTTGTGGTGGTGATTGTGATGACCAGGGTTTGTACACACAGTTGTGTGGTGATGCTCACCAAGAGTGCACTTCCTGGTGATGGCACCCTCATGGTTTCAGTTGTAGTGCTCACACTTTTAGATGATGCTTGCACTGTCCTTACTGCATCGGGGATAACAATAGCAGAGTTCCCTGGATAGTGCTCGACTCGTCAGGGACACCGGGAGTTTGAACTCATAACCACGCTGTGAAAAGGCAAGCACTCAAAGCCTCAGCACCGCTCCTCCAGCCACACATCACGAGTGTCAGGAGGAGTGCTTTTCTCTGTAATCCCGTGGAAGACAAGACATGCTGATAGAAGCAAAGTTAACGTTTGTGTGTACTTAAGCAGTTTTTCTGATAGTTTAGGAGGGCTTATAAGTATCAGGCCTTATTAGGTCATCTATTGAATTGTAATAGAATATCTCATAGTCATTTACATTCAATATCTTCTGTTTAATTTTAAGGTATATGCACCATCCCCAAATTCAGATGATTTCAACCGCGAATCTCCTAACTACCCATCTCCCAAGCCACCAACCAGTATGTTTGCTAGCACTTTCTTTATGCAAGGTAAATATTGTAAAATAATCAAGTACTATGGCAGTTATATATTTACAGAGATGTTTGTACATATATTAGTCCTTTTTAAGTTGTAAGGATAGAGAACGCTTTTATAAGAATTCAGAAATTGCTTCTTTAAAATTCAGTTTTAAAGTTTTCTAGTGCTATTTATTGCTGACTGCAGTGTGGTTTAATTATGCAGCAAACCTTTAGATAGAGTTGCTTAAACTGTCCATCTACAGTTGATTGAATATGTAAAGAACTTCAGTTAAGAAAAATGAGTATACTTGTCTTTCTTAGTTTAGCTTTTAAATATATGAAACCTATTAATGATTCTACTTTCTTGTTCAAGTATTTATCACTCCTAGAATTATCAATGTACATAGTGAATATCATAGAATAATTAGGATATTGAGAGAGAAAAGGTATTATATTTTCTTTTATGCCTAGGAAATATGTTTGCTTTTGTTTCCTGTAGAGTATGGGAAACATGTTCTTGTAATATTAATTATTAAATTAATAGTTCTTTGACCTTACATTAGTGGGTGAAATCACTGGTAACACATTTCATTTAAAGGTTGATAATAATGCCAACATCAATTCTGTGTTTACTGTTAGAGAAACTTTCTTGCTCAGAATGTTTGATATAATGCACATTGCTTATTAGAATTGATTAAGAACTTTTGTGTGTATGGTTATGCCATTTAACAAAAAATTATGACCAGTCTGTTCCCAAATCAGAATTTTTAAATCCTCCTTGATAGAAATGTATATTTTCTGAGGATTTTTATAATGACCTACCTACTACAGGAAGATGTTTTTATCTAACTAAAGCTCCATTGCTTCTTTTTTTAAATAGTAATTATACAATATAAAGGAAAGAAAATTAGGTATAAGACTAGATTAAAAGGGCTTGAAAATGATCTAAAGGGGACCCTTTGAATTTCTGTGGTATCATCAATATAAAAGAAAAAATTTTCAGCTAAGGAAAATTTCTTATTTCTCTTTTTGTCTTAGATGGGACCCACAATTCTTCTGACCTTTGGAGTTCATCAAATGGGATGAGCCAGCCTGGTTTTGGTGGAATTCTGGGGACCTCCACTTCCCACATGTCTCAGACCAGTAGTTATGGCAGCCTTCACTCACATGACCGCTTGGTAGGCTGTAACAATGACTAGGGCACAGGAGCACTTTGACCTCACTTGTGTAAGATGCCATCCTACCAAAATTTCTGAAGTGTGAAGTATGTACAGGCTTAATGCTTTTAGCATGCCTTTAAATAAGTGACAATAGTGCACTCTTTAGCTGCTAAATTGTGATGTTTAGTTGTCCCGTACATGTACACACTATCCCCAAAATGTATGTAATGGATCGCGTCTCTGTCCCCCTTTCTCTAGAGTTACCCTCCACATTCAGTCTCACCAACAGACATAAACACGGGTCTCCCACCTATGTCCAGCTTCCATCGTGGCGGCTCCAGCAGCTCCCCGTGCGTTGCTGCCTCACACACTCCTCCTGTCAATGGGTCCGACAGCATTCTAGGTGAGCTTCACAGGTGGACAGGACTTCCTAAAATCTAATCACCACATGCCTTCCTGTAAAGTTTTTTGTTTTGAGTGTGAAGTATAAAAAAGGAAGTAAAAAACTATTATTTTCATTAATGTAAAAATGAGTAATGTGGGGCTGGAGAGATAGGACAGCAGGTAGGTTGTTTGCCTTGCATGCAGCCGACCCAGGTTCGATCCCTGGCATCCCACATGGCCCCCCCAAGCACTGCCAGGAATAGTTCCTGAGTGCAGATCCAGGAGTAACCACTGGGTGTGGCCAAAAAAAAAAAATGAGTAACAAACTCATCGTTACATCAGCTTATTAAGTACAATGCACGCAAAATGTTTGCTCAGTTATTGTGACAGACTGGGGACAACGTAGGGAGCAACCTTGAAATAATGACACAGTGCTTTAAACAAAACAAGCATGCCTGCCTACTAAAATTTTTGACTTGTTTTCCTACTTGAACTATCCAGGAACCAGAGGGAATGCCGCTGGAAGTTCTCAGACAGGCGATGCACTTGGAAAGGCCCTGGCATCTGTAAGTACCGATTTTCCGTATTTTACTGAATGCATTTTATACTAATGAATGCAGTGATCAGATTTTTGTCACTAGTATTTGTCATAGTTAAAGAATGTAACTATAGCAAGCTAAGCTTCATTACTATTTAGAGCTATTTTCGGATTGCACTCATCTGTGTTGCCCTATTCCTTCCCCTTTCTTTTAAGAACTATCCTTCTAACTTCAGTTTAACCGTGTGCTGCACGGGTAGGAGAGGCATTGATAGAGCACATGTTTGCCAGTACAAGACCTGAGTTTGGTTCCTACATCACACACAAACACATACACAGGCACGCGCACACAGAATAATTCAATAAGTCTAAGGGAACCAAGCCGGAAAATTGGTTCTGCTGGTGCAGAAGAGGAAATGCCTTTATAAGGAATCTTCCAAGTCAGTTTGGTTTTATTTTTTAGGAAGGGGTAATGGTATCTTTTCTTTTTTCTTTGTGTAGTTTGTTTTGGGGCCACATTTGACAGTAATCAGGGATTACACCTGGCTTCATGCTCAGGGATCACTCCTGGTGCTGCTCAGAGAATAATAAGAGGTACCAGGAATTGAACCCAGGTCAGCCATGTGCAAGTGCTAAGGCCCCAAGGCATGAAGTGATTTACATATTCTAAAAGGAAAAATAATGAGCTATAATTGATGCATTAAAGAAATAAGAAAGGGGAGCCCAGGAAAACATTCCTATTGAAGAATTCTTTGTAAAATGACTAGAATAGATCTGAAGATTCTCATGGTTGGTGGATGGGGGTGGGTTGGCTTGTGTGCCATCAGTGTACAGGGCTCATATACACTCAGCTCTTTGCAGTGCGTGGGGGACCATATGGAATGGGAATCAAATTTGATCTCTTACCTCTAAAGCATGAGCTCAGCCTTTAGAATTAGCTGTCTTAGAAATCACATTGTGGGGCCGGAGCGATAGCACAGTGGGTAGGGCGTTTGCCTTGCACACGGTCAACCTGGGTTTGATCCCGGCATCCCATATGGTCCCCTGAGCACCGCCAGGAGTAATTTCTGAGCAGAGAGCCAGGAGTAATGTCTGAGCGTCTCCAGGTGTGACCCAAAAAATGCAAAAAAAAAAAAAAAGAAATCACATTGTATTTTATTAATCAACTAATTTATATCACATCAGGACTTTAATGATAATGTTTTAATATATGATACTTATCATGCCAAATTGGAAATTACTCCCTTAAATTTTGGGGAGAGCATTTACCAGTAATCGACAGTTTTTTTTTTTTTGTTTGTTTGTTTGTTTTGGTTTTTGTTTTTTTTTTTTTTTTTTGCTTTTTGGGTCACACCCGGCAATGCTCAGAGGTTACTCCTGGCTCTGCACTCAGGAATTACTCCTGGCGGTGCTCGGGGGACCATATGGGATGCCGGGATTGAACCCTGGCTGGTACAGGCCGGCCGCGTGCAAGGCAAACACCCTACCCGCTGGGCTATCGCCCGGCCCCATCAACAGTTTAATTGTACAAAGAGGCACTTCTGCTTTATACTTAAGCAAGTGTTCGCTCTGCCTTGTGATTTCTTTCTTCTTTGCTCCTGAGTCATAGGCCTCTTAGAATTGCAGAGTTGTCTTAGGGATTTTGGGGGACTGAAGGGACAGTTGTGGGGTGGGGGAATCATTCCTGGTGAACTTGAGGAGTCATACGGGATATGGGATGCCAGGGATCGAACCCATTTGTAACAAGTGGGAATTGTCCCACTTGGTAGGTTGACCATATGCAAGGCAGGTGCTTATGTGCTTACTCTGGCTACAGTTATTAGATGTTCTATGAAGTGCAATACTCAGATAACTGCCACTGTTCGGGAGGAGGACAGACTAATGTGTGGGCAGTAGGAAGCAGCTGTTGAACACTGGAGGAGATGGACCTCTTTGTATCTGGTTCTATAAATTAATCTGTCTCTGTACTAAGTATTCAAGAATTGGAGCTAAGTCAAAGTAATCTACGTATGGAGAGCCCCTTGCAAAATAAAGCTTGTACATGTTGGTTGAATCTTACCTTGCATTATGTGACAAAAATAGTAATGACAATATAGAATTTTCAATAATATTTCTATAATTTGATTGTTTACTATAGGTGTTAGGTGCTATAGCATTACATGTATTACATGCTTTGTTTATCCCTCAGGAAAACTCTGCAAGGTTGGCATTATTATCCATGCATCACAGATGAGGAACTAAGGTTTAAAAGGTTAAGTAACTTCAGCTTAGAAAGATTAAGTAGTTTACCCTAGGGATCATGAAGCTAGTAAGGGTAAAGCCCATATATATTAGAACCCTGATCTGACCAGTTTCATTTCTCTGCCCATCTAGAAAGAGCAGTGTTACAGTGACTCTTATCCTGCAGGGTGTTGGTGTGGATTAAAGGGAATTGTCCGCTTGTTAGGGACTTAACCATTCCTCCCCAGTGAAAACTGCTTAGGAAGAACATTATTCCATAATGTTAAGTTGGGTTGCCTCCTGGGTATTTGGTTGTCTGGCCATATTCCTTCTGCTGATATGGAAGAATATTGTAATAGGTATTTCACGTATAGAAAGATATACAGTATTTGAACTTTTGGTAGTAGGCAACTTTTAAAAATATAACTTGCATTTAGAAGACTTTTTTTGTAACTATTGTGATTTTCATTTTATCCAAGAAAACTGTGTAAACACTGTAGAAAGCTTTGCAAGTTGACAGACAAAAGTTTGTGATCTTCTCAGTATTTTCTTCATACTCATTTTCGTAACCCTTCAAGTTGACTTAACTTTTACCATGTTATGACCAACATGCTAACCAAACCAGTTGGCATTTAGAAAAGAAGACCCAAATTTACTGAGTGGAAACTAGGGAAGAATGTCTAGTTAGTGGGTGGGCTTGTGTTGTCATGGAGACTTAGCTCTGTCATCCTGTGTTGTTACGAAGCAGGAGCAGCTAGGCCATTCCATAAATCATTTCTGTCACAGCTGAGGGTGATGCGTTCCATCTGCTCCATCACTGCATGCCGCAGCCTACACCTCGGACCCCGTCTTTCAGTCCATCTGCTACCCCCTTCCCACTGAACACCTCCCCTACACACATTTTTTCTCCAACTTCCAATACAGACTCAACATTCACTTTTAATGTTTTCTCATAATAAGCTGAAAAATAAAAACTTAATAGAAAAGATTAAAAATATTAGTTTTACAAGTATTATATTTTGAGATTCTGACATGCGTTTAAGAATTTTAAGTTTAGATATTTTGAAATGTTTGGTTCTTTATAATATGACATTTTCAATATAGCATTAGTTTTCGATAAACACCGTGCTGTTCTCATTAGTTCTTTCTAGCTCTACATTCTCTGGTATGTCTTAGAAGGCCTTTCATGTGTGAAACAGCAGAGGGTACAACCTTTGTTCTTCAGTTTAGGTATTAAAGAGCACACCGAATGTTGTGTGATTAAACATGTAAGGCCAGATAATGCATTTGCAAAGGTTCCTTTATTTTAGGTTTAAGCCTGGATAATTGTGGTCTTAATCTCAGGATAGCTAGAAAGAGAATTGTACATGAAAGTGTTTACACAAAGTTCCCAAAGCCCTGTGGATTATACATTAGTTTAGATAATAAACTAGGGTGGATAGGAGAAAAGGAAAATCTGGGTATTGGTGCCATTTCTAATGTGTTTCCCTGAACATTTGCCAGACAATAACCCTTTAAGATTGTGCCCATGGAGAGTTATATAGAGGAAGAAACATCTGGTTTATTTCAGTGCCTAATACCATATCAAAACACTTGGTCTTTAATTTAAAGGAGATCAAACAAGAGGACTGTTTAACTTTGTTGATTATATCAGACTTTTTTGTGATAATTTATGTTTTGATTTCTACCTCAGCAAGGAGAGAGGAGAAGAGAGAAAAGAGAGTGTGTGTGTTCGTTTGTGTTCAGTCTGGATAGTCAAATGGTCAGTAGTCTCTAACAAAAGGAAAGAAAATGTAGGGAAGTTGATGTTCAAAAGTAATTCACGAAATAAGTTTCTTTGTTCCTTAGACTCAATAACATTAGCATAAGAAAGATGAACTGAAATGTGCCTGGACGGTAGTGTGTAAACAATGGGGCTCCAGCTCCAGGGTTGGGTTGGACGGCTCTCCATTGTTTCTTTTTTGTCTGAGGCCCTTTTCATTAGTCTCTGCTTTATTGGCACCCTGCTGATAGGAATGGACCGTGACTGATAGGAGGAGGAGCCTTATTTGTTGCAGTAAAATGAGGCATCTTAGCCTTGAAGCCTGGCAGAAGGTATTGGGAGTTATTCATCATTGGTCACTGAAGCACTGAGGACTGCATGCAGAGGGAATTCTTACTTTGTGTTTATACTCGAGACCCTAAATCACCCCTCTCATCCCCATTTTAGTGACTTTTTCTTTTTCTTTGCAATACCAGAGAAAGAATTCTTTAATATCAGAAAGTACAAAACATAATGTATGCCTGAGTCAGAATGTTATTTGTCAAATAAAAGTGTATGTGACTTTGTGTGTATTCTGCCCTTTTTCACTGTGGGTTCTTATTCTCTCATATGGGGCCACCTCCAGCGCTGCTCAGGGCTTCTCCTGGTTCTGTGCTCAAGGATCAGTCCTTTGACCACAATGGATGCCAAAATTGAACCCAGGTTGGCCACTAGCACTACCCTCTGTACTTTTTTTGTTTGTTTTTTGCTTTTGAGTCACACCTGGCAATGCTCAGGGGTTACTCCTGGCTCTGCCCTCAAGAATTAGTACTGGCGGTGCATACAGGAAGCCAGGGGATCAAACCAGATCAACCACACAAGGCTCCCTACCCGACATACTGTTGCTCTGGCCCCCCACCGAATAGTATTCTTAATAACTTTATCATCACTTAAATTTAGTGCAACATAGAACCATAGAATGAAATGGGTTAGTGGGGCAAATGGCTTATTGTACAAATAAAGATGTTTTTAAAAACACTAGAAATTATCTTTTTATATTTGATATGTTTAGGTGGGAAGGTTTGTTTTGCTCTCTTGGGTTTTGTGTTGTTTTGGAGTGGGGCCACACCCAGTGGTGCACACGGCTCCTTCCTGGCAGTCTTCTGGGGCCATCTTCAGAGCCAGGGATTGATCTGGGGTCACTACTCACCTTGTAGGCATGTACTTTCGCTTCCTTTCTGGCCCATCACAGTGAGTTTTGAAAGCTCACAGAAAGTTTTATATGCATCAGAACATTTTGCTCCATCATCCCAAGGTGGTAAATAATACACAGTATAACCTGTTCCTTCTCTGAGGTAAACTATCACAAGTTCTTGACGTGGTTAGCAGTTGTTACCTTTACTGGCATATATGGCAAGGAAATACGGTTGATTATCCACCTAGAATCTCAAGAGTCCATCTGTTAATAAGGTGTTAAGGACAAACCAAAGTGCATCAACAATTGAAAATAGAGAAAACCAACATCAAATCCTATTCCATAAAACTGACCTGTACAGTAATTAACCTTTATTGTAATACCTTTTTTTATCCTTTGGTATTTACCTTACTGAATCCCACCACTTAAATACTTGGCTGGTTACTGACATTCGCTGAGTCCTATTTTTTGTCAAAATTATAATAACATAAATGTAACTTAATTACTCTAGTTTTGGTTTCTGTTGTTATTAGAGATGCTGGGAATTGTACAAGTATACAGAAAATGATAGTGTGGGACCAGGGCCGTAGTCCAGCAGGGAGAGTGTTTGCCTTGCACACAGCTGACCTAGATTTGATCCCCCAGCATCCCATATGGTGCCTGAGCATTGCAGGGTATGACCCCCCAAAAAATGATAGTATGAAGTAAAAGACCAAAAGGAAGTAAAGGTTATTCAAGAGTAAAAAGGAAGGTAAAAGTGGCACGTAATTGGAGAGGTGATTTGAATTGAAGTTTGTTTGATGCATTGGAGAATTTAGAAGACAGGGACTCTGACCAGGTAGACTATATTCAGAAAATGCACAAAATGTTTTGCACTGAATGGAAAAATGAGGAATATAGACTATAAAGTAGAAAGGTATTTTCATGATCAGATTATGAAAAACATCAAATGGATTCTGTTCAGCCATTAACAGAGGGCAGGCACTACATCGGATTTCACTGTTGACAACCAGGCACTACATCGGATTTCACTGTTGACAACTGGTTAAGAACACTAAAGCTCAGGCAGTTATGTGTAGTATAAAAGGAGTAGGGTATAACTAGAAATATAAATACAGGGTTGGGTGGAGCTGGGTAAGATCGTACAGCAGGTAGGGTGCTTGCCTTACACACCCCATTGAATCCCTGGCACCCCATATGGTCCGTCAAGCTCTGCCAGAAGTAATCTCTGAGAACAGAGCCTGGGGTAAGCCCTGAGCACAGCCAGGTATGGCCCCCAAACAAAACAAAAAAATTTAGAGTTGGAGAAATAGTACAGAAGGTAAGGTGCTTGCCTTGCACACGGCTGGTCTGGCTTCAGTACCTGACCCCCCAGAAGGTGCCTCGAGCCCTGAACAGAGAGCCAAGAGTACGCCCCAAAAAAAGAAATAGCTTTGTGCAGTGGCAGTATCGTAGCCAATGAGGTATATCCGAGGCGCGATTATTGCTAATAAAAGAAATATAGGGGCCGGAGCGATAGTCCAGTGGGTAGGGCATTTGCCTTGCATGTGGCCGGCCTGTGCCGGCCCGGGTTCGATCCCCGGCATCCCATATGGTCCCCCGAGCACCGCCAGGAGTAATTCCTGAGTGCAGAGCCAGGCGTAACCCCTGAGCATCGCTGGGTGTGACCCGAAAAGCAAAAAAAAAAAAAAGAAATATAAAACTTTAAATAGTTCGGCCTCATGTTAAAGATTTATAGTAGCATCATCATAGTAGTGAGAGTAACACATACTGCAGAAACATTCCGACTGCCTTTGTGATCGTGAGAATGGCAGCGCTGAGGGGAAGGACAGGAGCTATAGAAGCAGAACTCGGGACGTGCCGCAGAGTTTGTGTCTGAACCTGTTTGACTTGACATGAAATAATATATGTAGCTGCATCCAGCAACCAGCATGAGGACTGTTTAGGGATGGCATAATTGGTGTTTGACAAAGAAAATACAGTTACCAAGAGATAAAATTTGGGTAATTAGAAAACTAAGATTAGAGTTCTAGGGAAACCTGCTTCATGAAATTGGAAGAGTAAATGAGAGATGAGCCCTTGCATAAAAATGCATGCAAGGTTTGAAAAGAACCCTCAGATGGGAACTGGTAGCGATAACCATTCTTTCAATGAGGATTTTTGTTTGTTCTAAGTGAGTTGTGGTTGGTTGGTTTGTTGTTTTCCTGGCCAGAGGGAGCCGGGGAAGGGGGACTGGGTCAGTCATGTGCAAGGCAGAACCCTGCCTGCTGTATCATCTCTCCAGCCCCAGAGCAAGGATATATTTACCAGCATTGTCCTTACACTCTGGGAGCAGACATGGAGTGTGAAAGGGTGAGGTTATAAGAGATTATCAACAGGTTAACAGGTTTAGACAGTTAGAGATTAATGAAAGTACAGTGAACAAAAGTAGTAGGATGTACTATTTCCTTGTCTCTGAGGATGAATGTTTCTGTAGGAATATGCAAGTGCATGTGTGTGTGTGTGTGTGTGTGTGTGTGTGTGTGTGTAGAGAGAGCATAGGAGTATGCCGCTAATCCCTAGAGACAAGGAAATTGAGAGTCAGTTGATGTATTTAAGACCATCAAAAATACTTTATCAAGAGGTTGGAAAGATAGTACAGGATAGAGCACTTACCTTGCACACAGGTTCCAGCACTAAATAGGACTCCACCTCCAAACACCACCTGGGGGGAGAGAGAGAGAGAGAGAGAGAGAGAGAGAGAGAGAGAGAGAGATTTTGCTTTTTTTTTCATACCTGGTGATGCTCAGAGTTACTTTTTTTTTTTTTGGGCCATACCCAGTGATGCTCATGGGTTACTCCTGGCTCTTCTCTCAGCAATTACTCCTGGCAGTACTCAGAGGACCATATGGTATGCCGAGGATCAGACCCAAATCAGCCACAATGCAAGGCAAATGCCTTACAGTCTTGCAGGACTGTCGCTCTGGCCCAAAAAGTTAGCACCTTTGGGGCTGGAGATTGTACATAGTTTGCCTTCCATGCAGCCCACCCCAGTTTCAATTGCTAGCACCACTGGGTATGAACTTGTAGTCGCCTCTCATCTCATGCACTTATTGGTGAACCACATGGCCGCCAAGTGGCCGCAGGAGCCAGGCTTGTGATCATCTCTCTGCTGAGTGGAGCTCTGGAGAGCTCAGGAGCCCGGATGTGGAAAATGGTGGCTTTCATGGTGTGGGGGGTTCCTATCAGTGTGCTGATAATTGTTGAAAATGATGAAACCATCTGAGAACTGAGCATTGAATATAGGCAAAAAAATACACATGATAACCTCTAAATGGGTGTATTATAATCCACAATGTGTAAGAAAGGGAAACGAGAAGGAGAGAGATGAAGAGAGAGAGGGGAAGAGAGAAAAAGAGAAAGAAGATAAAGAACCTGCCATGGAGGCAGGCTAGGGGAAGGGGGACGGAAGTGGGGACATGGGTGGAGGGATGGGTGCTGAAACACTGTAGAACCAAAACTCAAACATGAACATCTTGTAATTGTATATCTCATGGTGGATAATAAAATATGAAAAAAAATTCAGGGCTATCCTACCTCTGAACTATAGCCCCAAGCCAGACAGAATGCCTTTCAAGGGTAATCTTAAATTATTATATCACTCATATCTTTTAGAGCTTAGTTGGATAAAAATATATTCTGCCAGGGCTAGGGGTATGGCTATGGTAGAGAGACCCTGAGTTCAGTCCCTCTGCGTCCACATCCACAGCACCTCAGGGTTTAGCCCTCCCAGCCCCCAGCACCACCAGGCACCCATCCTCCGTCACGACCCTTCGGCACCCAGTACAACTGGGTTAGGCCCCTGTTTTTAAAAAATGTACAGTATCAGGCTGAGTGGCTTTTCAGGAGAATCAAGGGATAACTTTTTCCAGGTTTGATTGATTGATTGATTGATTGCTTTTTTTGGGTCACACCTGGCAATGCTCAGGGGTTACTCCTGGCTCTGTACTCAGGAATTACTCTTGGCGGTGCTTGGGGGACCATATGGGATGCCGGGGATTGAACCTCGGCTACGTGCAAGGTAAATAAACGCCCTACCCGCTGTGCTATCACTCCAGCCCCAAAGGTTTTAAACATTTTAAAAGATAATTTAATCATTTCCTGAAATCGTTATTTTTCAAGGAATCACTTTAATTTAGATTGTATATTTTAGGAAGTTTTTTTTTTTTTTTAACCAGGGCAATAGTACAGAGGGTAGTACTTACCTTGTTTTGATCCCTGGATTCCTATATAGTCCCTCAAGCCTGCCAGGAGTAGGCCCTGAGCATCACCAGATATGGCCCCAAAAAAAGGTTCGTGTTTTTTTTTTTTTTTGGGCAACACCCAGCAATGTTCAGGGGTTACTCCTGACTCTGCAGTCAGGAATTTTACTCCTAGCATTGCTTGTGGGGACCATATGGGAAGCCAGGAATCAAACCCGGGTCTGCTGCATGCAAGGTAAATGCCCTATCCGCTGTGCTATTGTAGCCCAAAAATACAGGTAGATTATATATATATATATATATGATGAACGACCTAAAACCTGAGCTGTGCAGGAGGAAGAGAGCGGCATGGAATGCCTTCTAAAGCATTGAAGAAATAGCTAAAAAGACAAAACCTCCAGCTCCAGGCACATCTCTTCGACTCCGCTGTTCTCCCTGCATTAACAATGCCTCAGAGACCTGGGCCCTACGAAAGCAGGATGAGAATGCTATTCGGGTCTCCCAAAGAGGAATCGAAAGAGCTATGCTTGGAATATCACGCCTCACTCAAGTGAGAGAAGGAATCCAGAGTTCCAACCTCCGTCGCTGTTCCAGAATCAGGGACGCTGTCTCGCTTTCCAAGGCATCGAAAATCAGATGGGCTGGACATGTAATGTGATTTGGAGACGACCACTGGACTAGAGCTGTTACCAACTGGATCCCACAAGATGTCAAAAAGATTACGTGGCCGCCCACCTACAAGATGGTCAGATTTCTTCGTCAAGACCCTGAAGGAACGGTTTGAGGCTCTTTGTATTCCTGAAGCAACCAGATGCCATTGGGCTACACTAGCACGTGATAGGGTCAAATTACTGGTACCCACTCGAGGAAATCAATGAATAATGGGATGTCAAGTGATCAAGTGATATATATATTTTATCAGACTTGTTAACTTTGTGGAACCTTCACCAAAATAATACTTGAGTCCAAAGTCAGGTTCTTACGTATGCAACGCACACGTCATGCTGCATCTACAACCCAAGATTAACTCGCACTTTCAACTCTCCTTATCTTTGTTCTGACAATCAGAAACAATTCATTTTTTACTGTAGTGGTGTGAGAGGAATAGGTGTGATTTTTTTTTTTTCTTTTTTGGGTCACACCCAGCAAGCTCAGCGGTTACTCCTGGCTCTGCACTCAGGGATTCTTTTTTTTTTTTCTTATTTTTTATTTCATAATCATAAACAACTCTGCAATCCAGCTAGACCTGAAGGGGGTGGGCAGGAAGTAGTGGAACAAGAGAAGGGAGCATGGGGACCGGGCATCGGCATGTGGGGGGCGGGGCGCTCTCCTGAAGGAATGGTTTGGTGGTTGAGAATCGAGCCTTTAGATTTGTCCACAGTCGGAAATTGTGATCTTCTTGCTGGTCTTGCCATTCCTGGACCCAAAGCGCTCCATGGCCTCCACGATATTCATGCCCTCCTTCACCTTGCCCAACACCACATGCTTACCACCCAACCACTCAGTCTTGGCAGTACAGATGAAAAACTGGGAACCGTTGGTGTTGGGTCCAGCATTGGCCACGGACAAGATGCCAGGCCCCGTGTGCTTCAGGATGAAGTTCTCATCGTCAAACTTCTCTCCATAGATGGACTTGCCACCAGTGCCATTGTGTCGAGTGAAGTCCCCACCCTGGCACATAAATCCAGGGATGATTCTGTGGAAGCAGGAGCCTTTGTAACCAAATCCTTTCTCGCCAGTGCTCAGAGCACGAAAATTCTCTGCTGTCTTTGGAACTTTGTCTGCGAAGAGCTCGAAAGACACACAGCCCAGAGGCTCGCCATCGACCGTGATGTGTCGAAGAACACGGTTGGGTTGCCCATGGTGGAAGACACAGGGAAACGGAAGGCAGGCGGCGGCGCCTGCCTCGGGGATTCTTTTTTAAGCTTCATTTAAGCACCATGATTTGCAAACTTGTTCACAGTAATTGATTCAAGCATTGAGTATTCCAACACCAGTCCCACCACCTCTGTGCCCTTATTGCCACCAGAGACCCTCATTTCCCCCCCACTCCCCTATCCCCATGCCTACTCCCTTAACAGGCACTGATTATATTGCTTATTACAACATATACCTTGGAATGGTATTGCTAAAGTCATAACCTTTTTACTGAGTTGTTACCTGCAAATTGGTCCATCTGTGTTATTGCGTTCACTTATTGAACTTATTAAACCTTGAAGTAAATTTCTTACTCAATATTTTAACAAAGATGTTCATGTTAATTTCTTGCAAATATTTGCAAAACCCACTCACAGACCACAATTTTTTAAAATTTTCCCAACCACTGCTTGAGCCTGTTCTAAGCAGACACTCAATAATTTATTTTATATTGCTTGTTATAACTAATTTGCTAAATACAGTCAAGGAATGTTTTCTTAGAAGAAAGTTAATGAGGATGTTCAATCTCACAGTGGAGCCATTGAGCCATTAAGCCCTTTGTATGAGAAACTATGAATACGTTGTTACAGGATGGCATTGTAACTACATATTTTGTTACTGGGTGCCTCATACTCACATCTGTTTTGTGGTACTTAACAGTTGTGAGTATGAGGCACCCAGTAACAAAAAAAAAACCCTATTGCGTTGATTTACCAAGTGTGATGTGGTACTTGGTAAATCAACGCACTAGAGTTTGAGATGTTGCACCGCCACAAATGGGGCCACATGCTCCAGGAACTCCAGAGATTGTAACTGAGTTTTTCAATGGGTTCATTCATGGATGGGGCCCGTCCGAGCAGTGGAGTCCAGCCTTGAGCATGGCAGTGATTGTGGAGGGTCAAGGTTTCTCAACTGCTGGGGCTCTGTTGGAACGGGGCAGACGACCCAACCCATTCCCCTCCGGGGGGGCCCTGTGTTCGGTTTGGTGCGGGAAGCACCCAGAGCATCTCTGCCACTTACTGGTCTCTTCCGAGATCTGTATGAGTCTCTGGATCATGGCCGGTGAATGAGATTTCTTTAGTGCCTGAGGCAGTTCATGGGTGCAACTAGCGGGCCTTCCAAAGAACAGGGAGATGGGGGAAGGAAGTCTGTCCCTGACTCCATGAAAGCCTGGAGAGGTCAGTCGCAAAAAACCTACATACCTGAGTTTTTCAGCAGATTCACTCATGGATGGCACTCCTCCGAGCAGCGGAGTCCGGCCTTGAGCATGGCATCTGCACTCAGGAATTACTCCAGGCTCGGGACCATTCGGGATGCCAGGGATCGAACCCAGGTCAACCGCATGCAAGACAAACACCCTACCCACTGTAATGTCACCCTGGCCCCAGATCTTTTTCTTTCTTCTATTAGGATATATGATACTTTTTTTTGTTTTGTTTTGTGTTAGGACCACAGCCTTGTGCAAGGCAGGCACCCTCCCCTCTGTACTTTCACTCTGGCCCCAGGATATATGATACTTTTAACCCTAGTTTCAAAATTTTGGCTTTTCTACCCATTATTTAATAGAATAGTACTAAAACTGGTGAAAAGAATATTCAGCCCAGGGGCCAGAGCGAAAGTAGAGCAGGTAGGATGTTTGCCTTGCATGTAGCCAACCTGGGTCCAGTTCCCAGCATCCCATATGGTTCCCACAAGTACTGCCAGGAGTACAGAGCCAGGCGTAGCCCCTGAGTATCACCAGGTTGGGCACAAAACAAACAGCAACAAAAGCATTTCAGTCTGTGTCTTACATAAGAATAGCAGCTTCAATTATAAAAAAATAATTATGTGTACATACAACATATTTTGTTGTAGTTTCATACTGAAACATGCACCTGTTTTGTTTCCTGATTAGATTTATTCTCCTGACCATACCAGTAGTAGTTTTCCATCAAATCCATCAACGCCAGTTGGATCACCTTCTCCTCTTACAGGTAAACCTTTATTTTCCATAACTTCTAATAACATGTACGTGGCTGCATAGAAATCATTCCAGAAACTGAAAATTAAAGTTTGTTTAGTTTTTCAGAAATTTGTAAATTGAGCTTTCCTATTGTTCATTTTGGATAATACTGAATGAAATATTGACTGGTTTCAGTTTATAGTATCTTTGGATTTTAACATAATTTGATACTTTCTAAGAATAGTTATTATAATGGTATAAATAAGGCTAGGAGAATTAATGTCTAGGCAACTTGGGATAAAATATGAAGAAGAGTTAAAGCATATTGTATCATTAGATAACATAGGAAGTAAATAAAATAACCATTTTTATTTTGGATGCATTAAGTAATTAATCATTCATAAATCCTCAGGGTAATTTCATGCTAAGGGAAAGAATTCTGTAAATGAATTTTGTTAGTGGAGTGAAAAAAAGTGGTTAGATTAGCTTTTACTTCTTCCTGGTTTTTTCCCACATTAGCATTTACAAGTTATTATTGCTCTACTGCAGTATAACTTTGTGGAGGTACTTTTTTCTTTTTTATAAATGAGAATTTTTGGATGTATAAGAAATTAAGTTAGGAGCCGGAGCTATAGCACAGCGGGTAGGGCATTTTCCTTGCACTCCGCCAACCTGGGTTCTATCCCCAGCATCCCATATGGTCCCTAGAGCACTACCAAGAGTAATTCCTGAGTGCAGAGCCAGGAATAACCCCTGAGCATCTCCAGGTGTGACCCAAAAAGGAAAAAAAAAAATTAAGTTAGAGGAAAATACCTGTTGTAGTGATCGTAAAGCTTGAACCATATTTTCATGAAAAGTATTTGAAGAAAATACCATGTTAAAGAAATACATTAGTTATGAGGAAAAGTCATTGGACACTGAGTAAGAATTTCATTGGTGTATTTTTAGGGATGGGGGTTCCATACCCAGGATGACTCCTTGCTCAGGGCTCCCTCCTGGTGGGGCTCAGGGGTCCTAGACAGTGCCAGGATTGATTTGGTCGCAAGCAGGCAAGTGCCTTGCTGCCATACTAACTCTGGTTCTGTCACTGAGTAAAAGTTGCCTGCTAATCCTCTGATAGCCCAGGAATGATTCTGTGTTCCTGACTGGAGCTATTAGGTTTGTTGTTTCAGTCTTTCGCATTGTTGAGGCTCTCTGAGCATCCCCTGCTGTACCAGGGTCCTCGCTGTCCCCAGGCTCTGTGGGCTAGTCCTGTCTTCCTGCTGAAGAAGCATGTCAGTGGGCATGATGAACTGCTCGCAGCTGCTCTTAGCTATTAGTAGGTTCCGCCGCTTTCTCAGACACCGTGACTTCAGCTGTCTGGTGAATGTTGAACAGCTGTTCCCTTCATGGACGGAACTATGAAAGACCCATTGACTTAAAGTTGCTGTTTAACACAAGGCTGAAGTCACAGGAAAGTGGCGTCATGTTAGCTCCACTCACCCTCTTAACACAGTTGTACTGGAATGATCACTGTGATGTGTGTCACCGTCTGTTTAACTTCTCGTCTCAGGTGTCTGTCTTAGAGTTTATTTTCCACTCTAACTGCTTCTCTGGCAGTGAGACATTTACAAAAAGTGTCCTTGGGGTTTCATTAACGCTTGTAGAAAGTTGTACAGCAAAGAAGTTCAGTATCTATGAAGAGGCGTCACTAAAATGAAGAATCAGACTTGGGCATTTGTTTTAAAATACTGGTCCAAGAGAAAACCTCACAGGTTTTCCTTCATAATTTTTTAATTACTGAGACATCTTTTTCTCCCTTTTCAGTTGATTAATGAAAACCTTTTACTGTCATATTGTGCAATAAAGATAGCATTCAGCTTTTGAAATTTAGTAGTCATAACCAAAAGAAAAACATTTAAGCTTCTGCTAAAAAGGTTGACTAGAGGGGCCAGAGCAATAGCCCAGCGGGTAGGACTTTTGCCTTGCACTCGGCCGGCCCATGCCGACCCGGGTTCGATCCCGGCATCCCATATGGTCCCCGAGCACCGCCAGGAGTAATTCCTGAGTGCAGAGCCAGGAGTAACCCCTGAGCATTGCCGGGTGTGACCCAAAAAAGCAAAAAATAAAAAAAAAAAAAATTTAAAAATTAAAAAGTTGACTAAAGATTAAGTTTTAAAAAACAGATGGTCTCTGTAAGTGTTGTCTTGCTTTATGCACCCACATGAGATTGGCAGAGACAGACCGGGAGAAGGAAACAGGAGAATATGTGCTGAAGTGTTTACAGTTACAGGAGAATGAGGCATCATACTCCACATATCTTCTTTATGATATGTGGAGATGATCTCATAACTTCTGTCACAGTGACCTGGTATGTGGAGTAACTATCCTAGCTGCTGCGTGCTCTCCACACTCACCTGCTTCCTTATGTCTGAGCATCAGACTCCAGAGGTGCAAAGCTAATTAAAATCCCTCGGAAGCAATTATCCATGTTCAAATCCCACTCATATTCCATGGGAAAATTTCAGGTCAAATATTTACATTTCTACCTTGGGTTTACTTACAAGGAAACTTCTGAGATGCTAGTATTGGTTTAGGAAACTTATTTTTTAATAAGTTTCCTTTGTGAGTACACCTAGATGTGTTGAGGGCTTACTCCTGGCTCTGTGCTCTGGGATCACTCCTGGAGGTGCATGAAGGACACATATGTGGTGCTGGAGATAGACCTGGGGTTGATTGTTGCAAAGCAAGTACATTTACCCCCTGTACTCTCCCTCTGTCTCTATCTCTTCTCTCTCCCCCCCCCCCCCTCTCTCTCTCTCTCTCTCTCTCTCTCTCTCTCTCTCTCTCTCTCTCTCTCTCTCTCTCTCTCTCTCTCTCTCTCTCTCCCTGTAGACAAATACTTTAGTCTGAAAGAAAAAAATCACTGGGGCAGGAGCCATAGTCCAGCAGTTAGGGCATTTGCCTTGCACGCAGCCGGCCCGTGCAGGCCTGGGTTCGATCCCCCTGCATCCCATATGGTCCCCCGAGCACTGCCAGGAGTAATTCCTGAGTGCAGAGCCAGGAGAAGAAACCTCTGAGCATTGCCGAGTGTGATCCCAAAAAAAAAGAAGAAGAAGAAGAAGAAGAAAAATCACTGCCTTAACTCACTCAAATAAGAGGAAGGATTGGTTGTCTTATTGTCTTAATATAAGTAACAAAAAGTCCATGACATGGCACCTTAATGACCCAAAAAATGTGTTTATTTTTGTTTTTCTGTTTGTTGCTTTTGTTTTTAATTTTGGGCCCGTACCCAGTGGTGTTCAGAACTTACTCCTGCACTCAGGGAGTACTCCTGGTGGACTCAAGAGACCATAAGGAGGTCAGGGATCGAACACAGATCTGACACATACAAGGCTTTACCCACTGTACTATCACTACCAATTGCGGTTCTCTATCATGGCAGCAGTTGGAGATACCAAATGTAGACATCATGGTATTTGGTAGGAAACAGACCCATCCTCATAGTGCTCAGTAGGAAACAGACCCATCCTCATAGTGCTCAGTAGGAAACAGACCCATCCTCATAGTGCTCAGTAGGAAACAGACCCATCCTCATAGTGCTCAGTAGGAAACAGACCCATCCTCATAGTGCTCAGTAGGAAACAGACCCATCCTCATAGTGCTCAGTAGGAAACAGACCCATCCTCATAGTGCTCAGTAGGAAACAGACCCATCCTCATAGTACTCTGTAGGAAACAGACCCATCCTCATAGTGCTCAGTAGGAAACATATCCATCCTCATAGTACTCTGTAGGAAACAGACCCATCCTCATAGTACTCAGTAGGAAACTATCCATCCTCATAGTACTCAGTAGGAAACATATCCATCCTCATAGTACTCAGTAGGAAACATATCCATCCTCATAGTACTCAGTAGGAAACAGACCCATCCTCATAGTACTCAGTAGGAAACATATCCATCCTCATAGTACTCTGTAGGAAACAGACCCATCCTCATAGTACTCAGTAGGAAACATATCCATCCTCATAGTACTCAGTAGAAAACAGACCCATCCTCATAGTACTCTGTAGGAAACAGACCCATCCTCATAGTACTCAGAGGAAACTATCCATCCTCATAGTACTCAGTAGGAAATATATCCATCCTCATAGTACTCAGTAGGAAACAGATCCATCCTCATAGTACTCAGTAGGAAACATACCCATCCTCATAGTACTCAGTAGGAAACAGACCCATCCTCATAGTACTCAGTAGGAAACATATCCATCCTCATAGTACTCAGTAGGAAACAGACCCATCCTCATAGTATTCAGTAAGAAACAGACCCATCCTCATAGTACTCAGTAGGAAACAGACCCATCCTCATAGTACTCAGTAGGAAACATATCCATCCTCATAGTACTCAGTAGGAAACAGACCCATCCTCATAGTACTCTGTAGGTAACAGACCCATCCTCATAGTACTCAGTAGGAAACAGACCCATCCTCATAGTACGCAATAGGAAACAGACCCATCCTCATCATAGTACTCAGTAGGAAACAGACTCATCTTCTCCTCATCTCTTAAGAATCTTTATAGAAGCCTCATCAGCATTTATCATGTCTCATTGGTCAGCACTAGGCCTAAATACTGCATTTGTTCACATCAAAATTGGGACCACTCTGTTTATCTTAGATGGCAGGATACATTCCAAGAGTTAAGAATAGAATGATTCTTTCTTTCCTTGGATAGAGCCTTCCTCTTTGGAACAAAATCAAACTGTGGAACCAAGGAAGAGGATGATTGGGTCTTTGATAGTGTTTGGGGAATAAGAGCATTCAGATAGAAAAAATACATTAGGGAACTTGGCCAGCAACTCGGCATGTGCCTGATGCTAAAGCACTCACTTCAGAAAGATTTTAATTTCATTGAAAAATAATAAACATGAAAATATGCTCACAATAGACTTTATATTGGGGCTGGAGGCGATAGCACAGTGGGTAGGGTGTTTGCCTTGCACGCTGCCGACCGGGTTTGATCCCTGGCATCCCATATGGTCCCCTAGCACTGCCAGGAGTAATTCCTGAACAAAGAACCAGGAAGTAACCCCTGAGCGTCACCAGGGGTGACCAAAAAAAAAAAAAAAAAAAAAAATAGACTTTATAGAAGGAATAGGATTTTTTTTTTCTTTTTGGGTCACACCCGGCAATGCTCAGGGGTTACTCCTGGCTCTTTGCTTAGGAATTACTCCTGGCTTTGGCATTGCTTGGGGAACCATATGGGATGCGAGGATCAAACCCATGTCAGCCGCGCGCAAGGCAAACACCCAACGCTGTGCTACCGCTCCAACCCCTAGAAGGACTAGGATCTTTAAAAGAAAGAATAAGAGCTTTGGAGATAAAAGGGAAGAGTATAAGAAAGATTAACGTAATATCCAGGATATATCAGGCACTAGTACAACTATATAAGAAGAAAACAGCCAACCCCATTAAAAAATGGGGAGAAGTAATGAACAGAAACTTTGACAAGGAAGAAATTCGAATGGCCAAAAGGCATATGAATAAATGCTCATCATCACTAATCATCAGAGAGATGCAAATCAAAACAACAATGAGATATCACCTCATACCACAGAGACTGACCCATATCCAAAAGGGTAAAAACAACAAGTGCTGGCGTCTGGCGTGGATGCAGGGAAAGGGGACTCTCATACATTGTTGGTGGGAATGTCAACTTGTACAACCTTTCTGGAAAACAATATGGACATTCCTCCAAAGACTAGAAATTGAGCTCCCTTTTTTTTTTTTTTTTTTTTTGCTTTTATGGGTCGCACCCGGCAGTGCTCAGGGGTTTTCTCCTGGCTCTGCACTCAGGAATCACTCCTGGCGGTGCTCAGAGGACCATATGGGATGCCGGGGATCGAACCCAGGCCGGCATGGGCCGGCCGCGTGCAAGGCAAATGCCCTACCCGCTGGGCTATCGCTCCAGCCCCAATTGAGCTCCCTTTTGACCCAGCCATACCACTTCTGGGAATATACCCTGGGAATCCAAAAACACACAGCGGAAACACCATCCGCACTTATATTTTCATAGCAGCACTATTCACAATAGCCAGAACCTGGAAACAACCAGTATGCCCGAGAACTGATGACTGGATAAAGAAACTGTGGTACATCTACACAATGGAATACTATGCAGCTGTTAGGAAAAATTAAGTTATGAAATTTGCCTATACTAGGTAAGACAGAAAATGGAGCAGTGTGCTAACAATTGTCGAAAGTGCTAATACCAATCTAGAACTGAGCATTAAATACAGGTAAAAAGATACATATGACAACCCTTTAATGTATATTCTGTAATCCATAGTCTGGAAGGGGAGGAAAAGAGAAAGAGAGAAAGGGAAAGAAATAAAGAACCTGCCATGGAGGAGGGCTGGGGAGAGGGGAGGGAACCGGGGACATTGGTGGTGGGAGATGGGCACTGGTGGAGGGATGGGTGCTGGAACACTGTATGACCAAAACCCAAATATGAACATCTTTGTAATCGTATATCTCACGGTGACATAATAAAATATTTTTAAAAAGAAAGATCGGGCGAAGCCCAGCGGTAGGGCGCTGCCTTGCAGCGGCTGGCTCATGCTGGCCAGGGTTCAACTCCCGCGATCCCATATGGCCCCCCGAGCACCCCGCCAGGAGTAATTCCTGAGTGCAGAGCCAGGAGAAACCCCTGAGCATTGCCGGTGTGACCCCAAAAGCAAATAAATAAATAAATAAATAAATAAATAAATAAATAAATAAATAAATAAATAAATAAATAAATAGAATTTCAAAAAAAAAAAAGAAAGATTAACATGTAAGATAATCCATGACCTGCTCATTGTCATTGAGATGACAAACAGGTGCTCATCGTATATGGAAGCGTAAAGCTGAGATAAGGTAGCAGAGTTGTTTGGAACCAGTTGTGAAATGCAAAGCACTGTATACTTTCACAATTATCCAAACTTAGAACTAAAAGGATGCCATATTAAGTGTATTAAGTCAGAAAGAAAGACAAATATTGATCTCACTCATATGTAGTATAAAAAAGAAATAAAGCAGTCGAACAGATGGCAAATGAAACCAAACCCTTAGACTCTGATGATGGAATTGAGGTTACTGAGACTGGTGAAGGGGTCTTAGTACTTCCATGGCAGGCAGTCACAATGCTGTTCTGTCCCTAAAGCTTCAGTGTTAACACTATTGTAAACCATGTTTTCTCTGTAATTAAAAAATATATATTGGCCATCTTTTCCCTAGCAGGGGGTCTTATAAATACGAGCTTGGGATGAGATGACAAAGGGAAGCTACTGGCATAAGAAAATGCACAGTGAATGGTTCCAAGAGTCTCTGTTTGATTCTGCAACTGTGCAGAACACCGCTACATATTCTTTTAAGCTGATTGACCGATTCATGAGGTTTATTTGCTGAGTTCCGTTCAGAGAGAAAGCAAGCAGAAAATTGAACATAGAAAGCCTTTCCAGATTTTCTAGGCAAATTTCGGTCATCCAGCAGGCTGATTTCTGAAACATCAATAATCTCTGTGATCTGATTTAGAGCTGACTTCTCAGTGGTGTTGGTAGAAAGTTTAGGAATGGCAATTACAGGAAATGTTTCCTGTATAAATAGTTGAAACCGTTCAGCTACCTCATAGGTGAAGGCATAAGCCTTACCATCTAGCCTTTATGGGGAAGAAAGAGTGAACATAACTTAACTGGAAAAACACTGAGGTTTTCATTCCTTGCACTTCTCACACTTGTAATAATGATACAGATCATGTAAAATAGGTGCCAGCATGACTCCAAGTGTAATCTATGTATTTTGTTCATGCACTGATTGTACAGATAAATAAAGAGGCAAATCTGTCTTTGTATCAGAGGTGTGCTAACATTATGGCCTATGTTCACAATTTAAATTCTGTTCCCCCACCTCAAAGATCTTATTCCTGGAACTGGAGAGATGGCTCAGACTGAGCACTTGCTTTGCGTGCAGGAGCTCGTGTTGTGATCCCTAGCACCCACACAGTCTCCCAAGCATCACTGCAGAAGCGCGTTCTGGAACCATTGGGAATGACCACAAAAGCAATCAAAAATGGGCATCAAGAAGGCAAAATGCAGAAGTCTGTGTTTTTTTTTTTCCTTCACTGACTTGATAGTTCTGCCATGAGGGGGGGAAAATTGCAGCCCATAATTTTTTGCTTTTTTTTTTCTTGGTGGGTGGTGTCACACCCGGCAATGCTCAGGGTTTTTCCTGACTCTGCACTCAGGAATTACTCCTGGGGCGGGAGCGATAGTCCAGCGGGTAGGGCATTTGCCTTGCATGTGGCTGACCTGTGCCAGCCTGGGTTCGATCCCGGCATCCCATACGGTCCCCCAAGCACCTCCAGGAGTAATTCCTGAGTGCAGAGCCAGGAGAAACCCCTGAGCAATGCCGGGTGTGACCCCCCCAAAAAATAGGGAATTCTCCTGGCGGTGCTCGGGGGACCAAATGGGATGCCAGGGATCGAACCTGGGCCAACATGGGCCGGCCGTGTGCAAGGCAAGCACCCTACCCGCTGAACTATCGCTCTGGCCCCGCAACCCATAATTTTAAAAAACCTTGGGGCTCATGAAGTGAACCCTTCAACATATTTTGTGTGATTGATTAAATGGTTTTGTAACAGATTAAAAGCAAAGCCAAGTAAAATGTGCAAAACGGGCTGAGGGGACTATATGTGTATGCATGGGCTGGAGATGTAGCTCAGTGGTGGAACAATCGCCTTGCATGTGTGATGCCCTGGGTTTACTCCCTGGCAAGGCCAAAAATATGTGTGTGCATTCCTGTGTAATAGTCTGGCCCTTTTTGCAAGGCCAAAACACAGTAACAGTTTCTTTTCTGTTGTGTGGGCTGGGTCAGCGGTATTTGAGGGATACTAGTCATGAGATGGTAGAGAGAGAGCCCCGGCTCCTGAGTGCAAAGCAAATGCTCCAGCGGTATTTGGGGGTGGGAGCCGCAAGGCATTAGGGGAGCCCCGGGTCCTGAGTGCAAAGCAAATGCTCCAGCGTTATTTGGGGGTAGGCCAAGGCATTAGGGGAGCCCCGGGTCCTGAGTGCAAAGCAAATGCTCCAATCATTTGAGCCACCCCCCCCCCCCAGCTCTGGGCTGGCAATTCTGAGGTGTTAAAAAACAACTTGTGTTACTATTCCGTACAAATTAAGTGATTGGATGATCAAAGTACTGTCACCATCTGATAACACCCAAGGGAGTTAATGAAGCAAAGTTATTGAAAAATACTATTAACTTAGAGATTTTTTAAAAAAATAATTTAGCGTTTTTCAAAATAAATTATGATTAAACTCTTATCTATATAAAGCGCTTAATTCCACAGTGTTTTCAGTAATACATTGAAGTGTTGGTTTCATATGAGTTTTTCATGCAGTTACACTGTTTTTATGACTACTAAACTCTACTTAATTATAAAATTAGCTCACAGGCTTCTGTTTAGTGAGCAGTTTTTGGCTGTCCGTAATTTGTTTAGCTTAATTGTTGCATTTATGTGTCAACCAGGAAGGCTTTGATGGCCTCAAAATAATTTGTAATTTGTTTACAAGTAAAAAAGTTAACTGGTGAATTTACAACATTTTAAAAAATTTTAGTATTTTTTTCTTGTATAAGCACAGAGTATGCATGTAATTAGTTGTAAAATGTAATAAGGTTATCGAGAATGTATGTGTCAAAGTTTTTAACTCAAAATGCAGACGATATGTGGTAATAGTGATTTTTAATCAGTAGTTTTTTCTTTATTGTTTTAAAGCTATTTTGGCACACCAACTACACTGCAGTCTCCCCAACAAATGACTATACTAATTTTTTTTCCCTTTTTATTCTTTTGTTCTAACTTCTTTTGAGATCTCTGTTTTATATTCCCATTTTTCTGAAGTTGAAGATTAAGCAACTAAATTTTATAATGATATTTTCTTAAATAATGTATTTTATTATAAATTATGTCTGGAAATTTTTGAACAGATTCATACCTTTATTAATCTTTGGTAATTAAATTAATTTATTTACTATTATTAATATTATTGTATTAATATTATTTTATTAATAAAATACATTTTTATTGATTTTTTTTTTTGCAGTGCTCAGGGCTTATTCCTAACTCTGCACTCAGGTATCACTACAGGCAATATTCAGGTGTTCAAATCTGGGTTCACCACAAGTAAGGCCAGCGCCTTACCCACTGTACTATCTTTCCAGCCGCCATTTATACTATTTTTATATTTTTTTTTTTTTTTTTTTTTTGCTTTTTGGGTCACACCGGCGACGCTCAGGGGTTACTCCAGGCTCTGAACTCAGGAATTATTCCTGGCGGTGCTCGGGGGATGCCGGGATTGAACCTGGGCCAGCACAGGCTGGCCACGTGCAAGGCAAATGCCCCACCCGCTGGGCTATCGCTCCGGCCCCCATTTATACTATTTAATTCAGAAATACTACTTGTTCAGTACAAATACCCCCTAATAAAAGCACAATGATACTTAATATTCATACTGTGGTGATGTTTAATTATTATTATGATGATGCTTGATTACATGAATCCCTTGAAAATAACTAAGTCCAGTGGTGAGATAATGGTGGCCAAATATGCTGTGTATCAAATCAGATGATTTTTAATATCAACCTAATAACGTCTTTAAGACTGTCAAACATGGGGAACAGAATTTATGTATGTTTCAGGAACATTTTCTCAAGATGTCAGAAGAATATACACACATGAAAGTTGTTGCTTTTTCTGCTACCTTCCTTGTTTTAGTAGTGGAATGGCTTTGGGGGGTTGGGGGTTGTTTGTTTGTTTGTTTGCTTTTTTGGGTCATACCCGGCAGTGCTCAGGGTTTTACTCCTGGCTCTGCAGTGTTCAGGGAACCAGATGGGATGCCGAGGATCGAACCCAGGTCGGCCGTGTGCAAAGCAAACACCCTACCCGCTGGACTATCGCTCCGCCCCTGGGTTTATTTTTATAGGTGATGTACTGGAAGGGATCCAGGATCACGGGGCTGAAGCCCCCAGGTCTCAGGGGACCACGTAGTACAGAGGGTCCAATTCAAGGACTCATTCTGTGCCCCCACTTGAGGTACCTCCACAGCCCTGCAAACGATGTTTTTTCCTTTGGCAGTACTGAGGGATGAACCCAGAGTCTCATGAATGAGGTGAAATATAAGCTTCACCAATGAATCGCATTCCTGGATGGTTTTTTAAATTTAAAAAATTTTTTCCATTAGGGTAGTAGAGCGGCATAACCTTGCACATGGTACAACCAGGTTTGACCCCGGCATCCCATATGGTCCCCCAAGCACCGCCAGGATTAATTCCTTAATGTAGAGCCATGAGTAACCCCTGAGCATTGCAGGGTGTGACTCAAAAACAAACAACAAAAAATTAGGCTATAGTGATAGGACAGGGATTAAGGCACTTGCCTTGCACATGGCTGACCTGGGTACAATCTCCACCACCACATATGGTACCCTGGGTGCTTTAAGGAGAGTAATTCCTGCGTGCAAAGTAAGGAGTAAACCCCGGACACTGCAGGTTGTAGCCCAAAACTGAGTAAATTGAAAATGCTTAAAAACCTGATACTCCTAGTCGTAGGTGAAGGCTAAGCTAAAGTTTTTCATATGACTTATGTATATTTACTGAACATCTTAATCCTTTCCTTCAAAACATCAAGATTTCTGGATTAACTAAGGTATGTGGGTGCTTCCGGGTTTTGTCTTACAGGTACCAGTCAGTGGCCCAGATCTAGCGGGCAAGCTCCTTCATCCCCTAGCTATGAAAACTCACTCCACTCCCTGGTAAGAACCTTCCAAAACATACAGATCACATTATGTGATAGCTTGGAGTTGGGCATTTTTTATTTGAATTTTTGCCATGGTTGTTGTAAGTTTTACATCACAGTGCAAAAAGCCAGTAGGATAGCATTACACAGAATTCTTGGAAACAAGTGGCCTGATGTAGTTTACAAGACACGTTGGGTGTGACTATAGCCATATGTTCTTTGCCACATCAGGCTTCTGGTCTCCAGACAGCTGGTATCAAAACAGTGGTATGGGATTTTGTTTCTTTGTCAAGTCTAAGGCTAATATTTATGTTTATGTATAAAAGGAATTTCAAACACAAGCAAGTAAAACCAAAACGTAGTCTAGCCAAGTGGTTGTATTTTGTTTGTATACCAATATTATATATAATTCATCATATCTTCATTGAAAATGTAAGGTGTAAGATCAGTTCTTTGTTGTGAAGTGTTATTTTTCAGACTTTTTTTAAAGAATGTGTCATACAAATTGAACAAAAACATCTCTTTAACAAATAAGGAAATAGAATACAAGCCTCTCATTAACACTATTGATTTCCTGTGCTTGCCGCAGAATTAGAAGTACTCTAAAACAAAGTCCGGGGATTTGACGGACTGCTGAGGCATGCTGTTGTTCAGTAACTTCAAGTTGGAAATGGAAAACAGTTCTTTTTCTGTGACTAACCGAACATTTTAAATTAAAGTTTTCTTCTCACATGTTTTGCAAGCAAATACAAGCAAATGTGTGCTATACATGCTAACCTTGTAGCTGTGCATTTGTTAAATCCAGCCTTCTCGTACCTTAATACAAATAGATCTCCTTAGTCTCTGCATTAACTTTACTAACATATTTTGCTGACTTGCACATCGGCTATTTCCTCATCCCTTTTGGAGTTAATCTTAACCTGTGCTTTGCCTCCTGTTCTGTCTTGACTTTGCCAGAAAAATCGAGTTGAGCAGCAACTTCACGAGCATTTGCAAGATGCAATGTCCTTCTTAAAGGATGTCTGTGAGGTACTATTTCCTTTAGATGGTGCCTTTTTTGTGTTTCAGTCAATTATACTTTCTATTATCCTGTTAAAATCATTAAGTCTGTACAGACTCCAAAGTCTTAAAATCAGTGACCATTTCAGTTTTTATAGCAGTATGTAAGAATAGAGTTTCGTTCTCTTCTGTTGTTGAGAATGACTGTCTCTTAAAAGCTCTGCTGGCATGTGCTTTTGATTTCTAAATTTCTAATATGTTTGTGTGTAGGGCATGTATATATCCGCAGCCAAAAATATCATTACTGCAGTTCTGTGAAAGAGCATATCTGTATGTGTCACCCTTCAGCTAGATGCTTGTTCACTGTAAGCAGAATTACAGCTTAAGCTTTGTGGATTTGACACCCTTTCCCCAAATTACCATCGATTTAAAAATCAATGTTAAAGTACAGGTTACCGTATTATTAACTTATTGAGTAATGGACACAGTAGAATAGCCTCATCTTTCCAGAAACTGAGAAAAACTTGTTGATTAGTACATTAATTTTATGAAATAGTGATTATATCTGAAGCTTTATTAGTTTACCATAGTTTGCACAAATTCTTTATTGATTCTTAGTGCGAGTTGTTGCTTTAGAAAATACTTGATAGTTCATTTCATTTCCGTATATCCCCAAATAGGCAACAGCAGTTGAAATTAATTTAACAGATACCAGCAGTGAGCTGTGTACTTTATTCACTCCCTGCAGCAGTCTCGAATGGAAGATCGTTTAGACAGACTGGACGATGCTATCCATGTACTGCGGAACCATGCTGTGGGACCTTCCACCAGTCTGCCTGCTGGCCACAGTGATATACACAGTTTACTGGGACCATCCCATAATGCATCAATCGGAAGCCTCAATTCAAACTATGGCGGATCAGGCCTTGTTACAAGCAGTCGATCTGCGTCTATGGTAAGATAGCGCTTCATCTTCTTTTGAGGGGAGGGGGTGAGAGGCATTGGGGGTGTACTCAGTGGTGCTCAGACTTGCTTCTGGCTCTTCAGAGTCTCAGGGAGACCTCATAGCAATGCTCAGTGACCATATGGGATGTTGGGATTGACTCGGGGATACCTCTTAATGACACTCAGAGACCCGTATGGGATGCTGGGATTGACTCGGGGATACCTCTTAATAACACTCAGAGACCCGTATGGGATGCTGGGATTGACTCGGGGATACCTCTTAATAACACTCTGAGACCCGTATGGGATGCTGGGATTGACTCGGGGATACCTCTTAATAATACTCAGAGACCCGTATGGGATGCTGGGATTGATCCTCAGGTCCGTCATGTGCGAGGCAAACCCCTACCCACTATGTGTCACTCCAGCCCCACTGTTCATCTCTTTAAAAAGGTGCAGAAGCCCTTAAGAATGTCCTTTACCTGATAACGTTTCCGTATCTAATTGCAAATCATAAGGGATGGGGGGAGAGAGAGGGGAGGGGAGAGGAGAGAAGAGGAGAGCCTGCCTGTATGGGATGGGGAGGAAAACTGAGGACATTGGTGGTGGGGATATACACTGGTGAAGGGATGGATGATGAAACATTGTATGACTGAAACCCAATCATGAGCAACTTTATAACTGTGACTGAATACATAAATAAATGCATAAATAAAACCAAGTGAAAGAATGCCTTTCAGAGCCTAGGAGGGCTGAATTCCTTCATGAGGCCAGTGTCCACATTTGGCCTCTGATACCACATAATCCCCTAAGTACTGTCCTTGAGCAATCCTTGAGCACCACTGAGTTTGACACACACACAAAAAAAAAGAATGTCCGTCTCTCTGTTGGGTATTATAGTTAAGCGAGAATTGGCCTTTAAAATTCTACGTTGAGGGAGCAGGAGCGATGGCCCAGCGGGTAGGGCGTTTGTCTTGCACACGCCGGCCCGGGTTCGATCCCGGCATCCCATGTGGTCCCCTGAGCACCGCCAGGAGTAATTCCTGAGTGCAGAGCCAGGAGTAAACCCTGAGCATCGCCGGGTGTGACCCAAAAAAGAAAAATAAATGAATGAATGAATGAATGAACGAACAAATGAATAAATAGAAAATAAAGTTCTACCTTTACACATCCAAAACAGCAAAAACAACTGGTGCTGGCATGGATGCAGGGAAAAGGGGACTCTCATCCACTGTTGGTGGGAGAACCGAGTGGTCCAGCCCTTTTGGAAAACAATATGGACATTCCTCCAAAAACTAGATATTGAGCTCCCATTTGACCCAGCAGTACCACTCCTGGGAATATACCCTAGAGACCCCAAAACACATAGCAGAAACACTATCTTACTTCTTTATTTATCACTGTGCTATTCACGATAGCTATAATCTGGAATCAACTTAAGTGCTCGAGAACAGAGGACTGGCTAAAGAAACTGTGGTACATCTACACAATGGAATACTATGCAGCTGCCAGAAAAGACGAAATTATGAAATTTACCTGCAAATGGATGGACATAGAGACTATCATGCTGAGTGAAATTAGTCAGAAAGAAAAAGACAGATATAAAATGCCTGCATTCATTAATGGGATATAAATATATACCAGTGTTTTACTAAGTGTGGGAAATGGTAATGTCAGACTAGAACTCACCATTGAATATACACTAAGAGACTTAAATGATAGCCCTAAATATCTGCAGAGCTAGCCGCAATGTGTAAAAGAAGAGGGAGAGAGATGCAGAGACAGAGACAGAAAGAGGAAAAAGGGGTACCTGCTATTGAGGCAGCCTGGGGGTGGGCACACTGGTGGTGGGAATGGGGCACTGGTGGAGGGATGGGTGCTGGAATACTGTATTACCAAGAACCAATTATGAACACCTTTGTAACTGTATGTTTCACTGTAGTATAATCACTTGTCTTGTAGTATAATGTCTTGTAGTATAATGTCTTGTAGTATAATCACTTGTCTTGTCTTCCCATTGTTCATCGATTTGTTCGAGCGGGCACCAGTAATTTAAAACAATAATTCGATCTAACCCTTTAGGGCTGCTTTATATTTTCCCCAGTAGCTCTAGGCTTTAGAGCAAGATCACCACCCATCTTGACAGGCAAAACTTTGGTAAGGACAAAGGTGGTTTGGTCACAATAATTGTGGCTAAAGGTTTCAAGTGACTGATAATAGATAAGAACATCCTGTGATGACTCAGTTCTGTGATACAACTAGGGAAGTGATTTTTTTTTTGGGTTTGTTTTTGGGCCATACCTAGCAGTGTTGAGGGGCTACTCCTGATAAACTCAGGAGATACTCCTGGTGTTGTGCAGAGGACTGTACAGGAAGCCAGGCTGAACCCAAGTTGTCCATGTGTAAGGCAAGTGCCCTACCTGCTTCATTATCTCACCGGGCCTAGGGGTGATTTCACTGTGGCATTCTCTAACCAAGGTGCCGGGGACACAGGCCTGCTCCCTGTAGCATCCCGCCTCCACCGTGATCACTGCTCTCGGTGCACTTCAGCTTCTAGGTATATGAATTAGGAGTCGGGGCATTTCGTGTCTGTGGAAAGAACTCCGAATGAGAAGGTTTACTTTTTACTTCGGTCGTATTTATAGAAATTATCACGGAAACTAGAGAAAGTGATAATCAATTATATACACATAATATATGCAATATGTCAGACTCGGAGCAGAGATTTGGGCTCTGCCCTTTCCTCCACCTCCATGCCAGCTTCCCAGGAAGAGAGACCCACCCACGCCAGACCCACAGCTCCTCTGCAACTTGTAAGAGATCCAGACCCATCCACTCCAGACCCACAGCTACGCTGCTCGGCCAGCCCCACGTGGAAGCAATCCATGGAGCTGACCTCCCAGTAAGGGGCTCGGTCAGCCCCTGGCCGAGTCCAACATTGCTCCAAGGGTTCACTCACACGTGCTGGGAAGGGATCACGCTGCCCAGACTCGGAGCAGAGATTTACAATACAGTGTGCCACTCCCACAGCAGAGCCTGGCAAGCTACCCATGTCGTATTTGATGCCAAATACTAGTAACAATTATAGACCTCATTCCCATGACTTGATGGAATGGTTTGAGGCTCTTTATGTTCCTGGAGCAAGCAGATGCCCTTGGGCTCTACTAGCATGAGACAGGACATATGGAGATGTTACTGGTGCCCACTCGAGCAAATTGATGATGAACGGGAAGACAGAGACAGTGAAAACAATAAAATAAACTAAATAAAAATAAATAAAATTCTGCTTTTAAAATTTTAAATGATCAGGTCCAAAAAAGCAGAAACTCACTATTGAGTCATTTTAGCTTAACCTTTGGGGAGTTTGTCAGGTGTGCTATAGTTGGCAGAACAGTTTTTGCCTGAAATAGTATAAAGAAAGTCTGAAAGGCAAAAGCAGTGATACAAAATTTTTTAAGTATAGGCTGAATTTCAAGTGTTCTGTTCTAGAAAAGCTCTTTGCTTTTAGAACTAGCCAAACTGTACAGGTTTAGATTAAAGCTTTATTTCCAAATGAAGAAAAAATGTTAGGGTAGTTTTATGATTTAAGTGACAATAAAAAAAAAAAACAATTTCAGATTAATGCCCAAAGGTAATACAACAACTTAGTCCATCTTTTTTATTTAGAGGTAATTCTTTAGAAGGAAAAAAGTAAAATTCTGTAGCCATCCACATCAAAAATTTTATATCGACCATCTTGCATTATTTTTATCCAAATTGTCTTTTAAATGAATGAAGCTCTTTTTGAACTCACTATTTAACTGATACCATGTGTTTGCATATTTATAGCATGGGTTTTAAGATTCATTGTGTGCTGTGCTGTATTCTACTATGAAACAGACTTATAGTTGTAAGCCATGTGATCAAGGCTAAAACGCACCTATCATCAAAATAACTAGGAGCTCCAAATGCTGAAGGCTGTGTTCTGTAAAATAGGATTGGTTCCAGATTTTCTTATTCGTGTGTCGACTAGCCATTTATAGTCATTTTGGAGCCACTTGAGTAACCATCAAACACAGGCTTCCCGGTCTCTTGAGAACAATGCTGTAAGTGCCATCAGTATAAGTGGGTGGCAGTAGATACCTGCATAGCTTAATAACTGGTCTTGTTTTACTTATAATGTCAGAACATCCTGATATTTAAACTTACATTTGTTTTTGCTGTTGATAAGCCAGTAAATGTAAAAAACTATATATTATTAAATTCATAAAAAAAATAAGGAAGCTTATTCACAACTAGTAGTAAAATTTTCCTAGTGTAAGATACTATTTGTTGCAAGTAAGATGTAAAATGGTTTGAGGCTCTTTATGTTCCTGGAGCAAGCAGATGCCCTTGGGCTCTACTAGCATGAGACAGGACATATGGAGATGTTACTGGTGCCCCCTCGAGCAAATCAATGATGAACGGGAAGACAGTGATCCAGTGATCGATCGATCGAGCTATCTATCTATCTGTCTATCTATCTATCTATCTATCTATCTATCTATCTATCTATAGATAGATGGTGAAAATCTACAGCCATTGTAAAATCTGTCTGCTCTGTCCAGCCCATCCAGATAGTATCTCTAGCAGAGATGGAGATGCCAGTATTTCTGCCAGGCTTACCCCCAAATACAGATACTGACAAAATCTGACACTGTCAAATAGGCCAGCATTCTTCCCCACGCATCTGAAATGAACTGCCTGGGAGTCCTCAGTTCCCCTTTTCAGCAAGAACATGAAAGATGGAATGAAATGAATGTCCCAGGGATCTGGGATGTAACCCAAGTCTTAGAGGCCATGCCGTTCACGTGCAAGACCCTAGGTTCCGTCCCAGGCCCTGGCACTACATGGTGCCCAGTGCCATGTAATGTTAGCTGGAACGCACTGCCATGCTTTCCAGCTAACATTTAAGCCTACTTAGAGGAAGACTCTCCTGGGCACTCTGATCAGTTTTGGAGATTCCATTCACTACTGCTAGGAGTTCCTGAGTCCAGGATCATTCTACCTGATGTGGAAGCAACTCTTCCTACCTTGTATGGTCTGTTATTTAGGGAGCATATTGGTACAGATATTGCCAGCCACCTCTAAGAGCTTATTTTCTGCCTTAATTACCCTTCCTGGCTCCGTGCACTCTTTCTCCCCAAGAACATCGAAAGGTAGAATGTCCCTGTTTGGGACCGGAGTGATAGTACAGCAGGAAGGGTGTTTGCCTTGCACACAACTGACCCGAGTTTGATCCCCAGCATCCCATATGGCCCCCCAAGCATCACCAAGTGTGACCCAAAAAAGAAAAAGAAAAAAAGAATGGCCCTGTTTGGTAGATTATTTTGGTTCTGGGAACACAGCACAATTACTGTTAATTTATGTAGGAAACTGTTTTGGAAACCTATAAAACAGCCTACCAAATAAGAATATATAACGTTCATGTATAGTGAGCCTAATTAGCCATGTAGGGTCAGAAAGATAGTACAGCTGGTGGGGTACTTGCCTTTCACCTGGCCACCCCAGTTTTGATGCACCCCATATGGGCCCTTGAGCGTTGTAAGGTGTGGCCCCAAAACCATAAAATAGAACAAGTTATGACTAGAAAAGCGGGCGCAGCTTAATCTCTTGGGGTTTGTGTGTTTTGATTTGGGGATGATGCTCAGGCTTACTCCTGCCTCTGCACTCAAGAATAGCTCCTAGAGGGACTCGGGGACCATACCGGGCGGCGGAGAATGAACCCAGCGTGGCCACGTTCAAGCCAAGCACCTTATCCGCAGTATTGACATCTGGCCTCTACACTGTGTTGCTTTCTGAAAATACAAAATCACATACTATTTTTCTAATCTTGTTTAAGTTTCTGGCAGTCTATATACTTTCTTCTTCGTTAATATAAACCAATATTTGTTTAATCTCTTATAAATAGAGGTTACATAGCCAAAGAGCAGTTAAGTGAGTAGGTTCAGTTGTGCAGGCTGAACGGTCTATGTCCCAGCTACCTAATTCTGTGGCGCTGTGATATGAATGCAGCCAGGGACATTATGGAAAGACGTTATTACTGCTGAGTCCAATAAAGCTTCATAACGTGAGCTTTGTTGTTGTTTCAAACAAAATAAAATTAAAAGGGCCAGATCTGGCGTGTTCTATGAAAACAAATTGGGACTGGATACCTGATTAAGGCGCTGCCTTGCTCCAGTTAACCCCAATTCAATCCCAGCACCACATATGGTCCCCCTCTGCACCCTAAGCCCTGAGCATAGTGTGGTCCCCAAAAGGCAAAATTAATAAATAAAACTAGAAAATAGCTCCCAGGCAGGCAACAAAAATTCACAATCTGCCCCAACCCCCCTTTGGGGCCTAATATATTTTTCTAATTTTAATTGGGTGGGATTTTTTTAATTATTGTTTTTAATTGAATCACAGTGAGATACATAGTTACAAAGTTATTCATGACTGGGTTTCAGTCATATAATGTCCAACACCCGTCCCTTTACCAGTGGACAGTTCCCTCCTGCCCTCCCCACCCCTTTCTTTGTTTTGGGGTATTATGGTTTGCAATACAGGTACTGAAAAGTTATCAGGTACTTCCCTTTCCCTACTTTTCACATTCAGTTCCTGTCCAAAGTCATCACTTACAACTATTACTGTCATATTGGTCCCTTCTCTGATCTGACTGCCCTTTTCTTTTAATAAGTAGTTTGGAAGGTTTGTTTTTTTTTTTAATTATTTGAAGACTGTTTCAGAATGTACTGGGGCATTGAAGAGTTAGAGGTAACATCAGGGTAAAAGTTGTACAGAAACTAAACTTCCAACATGGAACCCTATCAGAATTAAATTTGATATAGGGGCAAGAGGACTAAAGTAATGTCCTTGGTTACAGAATTTTTTCTCCTGCTGGTAAGGTAATTCGCAACAGAAAGTAGCTCATCGTGTCTCATAGATACAGTAATTTTCTGGAGTTTGGATGTTTTTGTAGTTGTCATTCTAGAAAAATAGTTTTATGTTTCACACCAAGGAGATGGCTACCACCTGCCAAAACTACTTGTGAATAAGAATCATTATCAAAAGACTTAATTTTAGCTTTTTAAAAAATTGAGCCAATATTTTAAAAAAAAACTGGTCTAGCATCAGAATCAGTAGTATCACCAGCCTGGCCTAGAAAATGTTTTTTTTTTTTTTCTCAGACATCTTCATTTTTTTGTTTGTTTTCATTTTTTTAATTTTTATTATACCACCGTAAGATATACAATTACAAAGATGTTCATAATTGGGTCTCTGTCATACAGTGTTACAGCACCCATCTCTCCACCAGTGCCCCATTCCCACCACCAATGTCCCCACATTCCCTCCCACCTACCCCCCCCCCAGCCTGCCTCTATAGCAGGCACCTTTTTCTTTCTCTCTCACTGTCTCTGTCTCTGAATTTCTCTCTTCTCTTAAACTTTGTGGCTTGCCCTACAGATATTTACAGTTTATGATGTGAATCTAGTTGTATATTCAATAGTGAGCTCTAGTGTGACATTATAATTCCGCATTCCCCATCAGCTTCCCCAGGTTGTTGCAACTACAATGATCATTACAGTGTACAAATGTGAAAGATCCTGGGAAGGACCTGGTCCTAACCTTCATTATTATCTAAGCTCGTCACGCGGCTGCAGAGCTAAGGGTTTGGTCTGTCTCTTGTCGGGCTTTGCTGGTTGTGGTGGCTTTGGGCTGGAAAGTGGGGTTTTATAAAACCATTTGCTTTCATTTTTTGAGTGGAGTTAATTTTTTTTTTTAATTGCATAAGTGCCTACTTCCTTTCTAGGGTTTGTCTGTAGTTTTTTTTTTTTTTTTTTTGAGGGGGTGGGTCACACTCACACACTCAATAATGCTGTTCCTGGCTCTGCACTCAGGAATTGCTCCTGGTGGTGCTTGGGGGACCATATGGTGTACCGGGAATCAAACCTGGGTTGGCAGTGTAGAAGGTAAACACCCTTCCCGCTGGACTATCGCTCTGGCCCCTTGTCTGTATTTTTATGTTCATATATGCTATGTACTTTTATATACATATTGTGCTCTAATTTTGGACCTCCCAACAGTGCCGAAGGGTAAAGGCCACCTCGAGCCGTACTCAGCCAGCAGGCCTGTGCTCATTGGCAGTGCTGGGGCTGCTCTTTGGTCTGGCAGCTCTGTGCTGAGGGTGTTGCTCCTGGGGGTGTCTGGGCATTAAGCCAGAGCTGGCCGCGTCAAGGCGAGCTGCTCTCCACTATACTGCCACTCCTGCCTGCTGGTATGTTTGATTTCTCCCTATTTGCTTAATGTAAATCCTAGATTTAGACTTTGTCAGATACTCTTACTAGGTATAGTTGATGTATCATTTAAATTTCCAAATACAGGATCCAAGCGATAGTACATTAGATAAGATGTTGCCTTACCACTTTGCCAGCCCACGTTCCTTCCCGGCATCACCTGTGGATCCCTGCGCACTGCTGGCTGTGGCGCTACCCTCAACCCATCCAAAATAATTGTTCCAAATTATTCAATGTAAGAATAAATTCTTGGAATTAACTGGTGACAAGAAAGATACTGATTAAGTGGGACACTAAAGAGGAATGTAACTTTTTGATATATTGTAGTGTTTTCAGCAGTCTAAAGTTATTCTATCTCAATCTGTTTCTGGATATGATGTCTAAAATACCAGACTTGTGTAACACAAAGTCCTGGGTTATTCTACAGACAGGAATTTCAGCTTTAAATCACCATAAGATTAGAAACTTTTTGCGTTAATGGAAACTTGACGCTGATCAAATAAACATATAATCACTTTGACCTTTTGTTTAGTTCTTAATTATGTAAGTATAGATTTGATAACTTATAAATTTTATTTGTGTAGGTATACTATAGAAATTACTTGCTTAGCTTTCAGCTGAATACAAAGAGTTTATTTTTAACTTCATTTTACTTTTGTAATCTAAATGGGTAGGCTTTTTACAGTTTCCAGCTTTCATTAACTATAAACTCGAAACATTATGCTTTAAAGGTTTTGTGTCATTTTTATGTTCAGAGATACTCAAAATAACATTTTTAAAATTTGAAAACTACAAGTTATATATTGGAGGAGATACCATTAAACAGGAACCATAACAGGGAGCTGGAGTAATAGTCCAGTGGGTAGGGCGTTTGCCTTGCATGTGGCCGACCGGGTTCGATGCCCGGCATCCCATATGATCCCCTGAGCACCACCAAGAGTAATTCCTCAGTGCAGAGCCAGGAGTAACCCCTGAGCATTGCCCGTGTGATACAAAAAGCAAAAAAGAGAGGAAAAAAAAGGAACCCTAACAAATGACATTACACCAAGTTTCTATCATAAAGCCCTTCTTCAAGTAAAGCAAAATGCGTGTAGTGTATAAAGACCCTTACTTGGTTTGTAGGTTAATACTAATTTACATCATTAGTGTCCATGAGTAGCACAAATTGAACAAATTATAGGTATAGAATTTTGAATCAGAAAGGAATTCACACAAAGTACTTTTTATAGTCTGTTCCTTAATTTATACAACCTTATTCATCAGCTAATTAGATTGAACATTTTTCTGTTGTGGATGCTAAAGCCACTGGCCAGATTGAAGGAAAACAACTCCCTTGATGAGTGTTCATACAGAGTAGGCCCCGCACGGCTCGTGAATGAGGAGGTAGGAAATCATGCTCCTCACCGCCATTGACATGACGCCCAGCAGATCCGGGGGTTTCCTTCTCTTGTACTCTCCCTCGAGAAGCAGCCTGTCAGCTGTATGCTAACGAGGTGGACAATTAAGTGGGTCATATCTGACAGGCCGCGTACTCTGAAGTCAGACAAAGAGTTGTTTATACACCTGTTGTGTGTGCGCACAGAGCCTTTCAATGGCAGCTTCAGATTATAGGATGTTCTCACATGGGATAAGCAAGGGTTAAAGCGAATAGTAAGAACTATGAAAGTCAATTCTCCAGAAAATAAATCTGGGTTATTTGCAAGGGGAATCAAGTTACAGTGGAAAAGGTCCTGCTCATTTCACTAACAGGAAGAACTCCAGACTCTAAGGGCTTTGCTTGTCTGAGCCATGTTTGTTTTCATGGTTAATTTTTGTTCTTCTTTTGCAAACCAGTTACGTAGTTGATGTGAGAAAAAATCTTAGTTTGTAGTATTTAGTTTAAAAAAAAATCTCGGGATCAGAGACATAGTACTGGGGTTAAGGTGTCATATGGTGTCACCTGAGCACTGCCAGGAGTGAGCCTGACCGCAGAGCCGGCTATAACCCCTGAGCACCAGGTTTGACCCAGACCACCACCATTTGCTCCCCACCCAATAAAAAGAATGAAAAATATTTTTCTCAGGTATATATTTTCTAAAACAAATTGAGCTAAGTTCCTTGTCTGCTAATCCTTTCAGAAAGGATTTGCTAGAATATGTTTACTGGGGCTGGAGCGATAGCACAGCAGGAGCGATAGCACAGTGTTTGCCTTGCATGCCGCCAACCCCAGGTTTGATCCCGACATCCCATATGGTCCCCAGCACCGCCAGGAATAATTCCTGAGCGAAGAGCCAGGAGAAACCCCTAAGCATAGCCAGGTGTGACCCAAAAAAGCAAAAATAAAAAAAAGAGGAACGTGTTTACTATTTGAGATTCAGAAAATTATAAAAATCAATTAACAATAAAATGTGAATAAATTAGGACTCAGTCTGTTACAGCTCAAACATATTGTTTAATGTAGTCTTAAAATGAGTTTATATGTATGGTACACAGTACAAGAGCATTTCTCACATTTTTAATAAGTATCAAGAAATATTGACTTTTCCTTTACAGTATCCTTGTTTTAGTTGTGTTTTGTTTTAAGACTAGTCCTAGATTCAAGACTTTGCAGCACTGTGTTATATTCATACCATATTTATTTTTGTAAAATAGAATTTTTTTTTTTGCTTTTGTTTTTGGGTCACACCGGCCGTGCTCAAGGATTACTCCTGGCTCTGCACTCAGGAATTACTCCTGGCGGTGCTCAGGGTACCATATGGGATACCAGGGGTCAAACCTGGGTCCTACCTGCTGTGCTGTAGCTCTGACCCCTAAAATAGAATTTTTGAACTGGCATTTTCCTTCATTCATAAAAGTTGTCCGTAGCTAGCAAAAAAAACACGCTGTGCATGTTGCTTTGCATTCACAAGAATAAATGTGATCGGATGTGATGGAGACAGACTATCATGAAAATTTTGAATTCTCTCTCATATGTGATTTTGTATGTCAACGCATAAGCATTAATGCTGTTGTTTTTCTTGTGTTTGGGAAGCCACCCAGCTATGCTCAGGGCTTATTCCTGACTGCGTTCAGGAATCACTCCTGGCAGTGCAGTGCCAGGCATCAAACCAAGGTCAGCTGCATGCAAGGCAAGCGCCTTCCCGCTGTATTATCTCTCCAGCCCCAAGAGTTTCATACTTTTGTGAATTTTTAAATATTAAAAATGTTTTCTCTTGAATGTAGGATTTGCATCTTTTGACTTACCAGTTCTACTATTTGGTTATATAGATTTGGTACTCCACATTTTCCTCAAAAGAGTTGGGGGAAGCAATCTGGCTTGGGGAAGATACCAGAGTTGAAAAGAGAATGAAAATGTGCCATTATTGTTCACGGTCCCTTCCCCACTTCGATTATGGCTGTCCTGGGGCGGAACAAATACTACAAAAATAAAAAGGTTAGGCACTTGCCTAACTATGGTTGATTTGATGTGCCTTACTTAAGGTTGATCAGATCAACCATAATTTGATCTGATCAAATTATGCAGCATGCATGGCCCCAAACCAGTCCAAGAGTTACTCCGAGCACCTTCAGGTTTTACCCGAGTCACCAGGTATGACCAAATCCCCCAAGCCCCCAATTTTTTTTAAAGACTTCCAATGCTTAATGAACTCACATAGTTTTAAAAATGGATATAATCAGTGATTGACCCTCCAACTAGTATTTACAACTAATTTTAAGCAGTAGTGCTGAAACTTTACATTCCTGAAGAGGATTCAGAGCCTGGTCGTTCTAATAAAAAAATTTTTTCATTTGCAACCACTTTTTCTAAAATACCTGGTAGTATTTGCAAGCTGTACTTCCCATTTCCGGGCAAGTATGACTTAATATATGAGATTAAAACTGAGAATGTAAGGGGCCAGAGAGATAGTAGAGGGTTAACATGCTTGTCTTGTACATGGCCAAACCCAGTTTGATTCCAGCACCAAATAGGTACCTCTGAGCCCCACCCGATATAGCCCACTAATCACCCCCAAAAGATTTTAAATAAAATATTAGAGCAAATCTGAGACCTTCAGTATGTGTTCAAAGTTACTGCACCTTCTCACTACCACCAAATAACCTAAGGACCGTCTGCCGCTGTCCAGGTTTCATTTGTCAGACAAATGACACGCCTCTTGTCACACACATGCACACACCCACTTTGTAGTCAAAGGCCAACCAATTGTAATTGTTCAGTACTGTCTGTTCCCTTGTTTTGTTGCTCTGTCTGTATCACTGTCTTCCCGTTCATCATCGATTTGCTCGGCGGGCACCAGTAACATCTCCATATGACCTGTCTCGTGCAAGTAGAGCCCAATGGTACCTGCTTGCTCCAGGAACATAAAGAGCCTCAAACCAGTCCATCAGGCCATGGGAATGAGGTCTATAATTGTTACTGGTATTTGGCATATCAAATACGACACGGGTAGCTTGCCAGGCTCAGCCGTGCGGGTAGCATATTCTTGCAGTCATCTCAAAATCCAGCATTTATTGATGAATCACGCGGCTGCAAGCCGGACTGTGATAGGCTGGTCTGCTGGGCGGAGTTCTGATGAGGGGGAAGACCGGATGTGGAAAATGGAGGCCCTCATGGAGTGGGGGTCGTCTGGCTTGTTGTGAGGCTCTGCTGGGAGTAGCGGGCCAGGGCTAGAACCTGCCATCCCTCCCGGGTGCCTCATGAGCGGCAGAGCACAGGGAGAGCCAGTAGCAGCTCTGTCCCATGTCTTTGTTGCTCTCTGTACCACAAACGAGATATTTTGGTAATTTCTACCCTCTGACTTCTTTTTTGCACTTAACAGAATGCCTCTGTTTCCATTCAAATTGCAGTAAACTGCAAGATTTTTCTTCCCTTGTAGCCGAACATACAACTTCTTTAGCTGGAGGAGGTTGGGCCACACTTGGAAGTGCTTAAAGGCTGTACCTGACTGTGCTCAGGGATCACTCCTGGCAGTGCTTAGGGGACCTTCTGTGATACTGGGCAGTTCTAACTGGGGCCAGCCCTGTACAAGACAAGCACCTTAATCCCGATATTATCTCTGGCCCCTACAGAACATCTTATTGGGTATTGGGGTTGTTTCCATGTTCTGGCCATCCCGCATAGCACTGCAGTAATATAAATGAGCTCTGTTATTATTAAAATCATTATTAATAATTTATTGATTTTAATATTAATTTAATATTTATTTTAATAATTAAAAGTATTGTTGTTTAAAATTCTCTTTTCAAAGAGATAAAGAACCTGCCATAGAGGCATGCTATGGGAAGGGGGTGGGGGGTTGAGGACATTGGTGGTGGGAAATGGGCACTGTTGGAGGGCGGGATGCTGGAACACTATGTGACCGAAACCCCAAACATGAACAGCATTATAATTGTATATCTCACAGTGGTATAATAAAATATTAATAAAAAAAGAGAAAAAAATTTTTAAATTCTCTTTTCAAGTTATTTTTTTTGTATTCCTGTAGCAGATGCCAAGCAGTGGAGTCCCTGGGAAATAAAGAAGCTCTGTTTCCTTTTTTTTTTTTTTTTTTGAGAAACCTCCATCCTATTTTCCATACCAATCTCCCATCACAGTGAATGAGGATTCCTTTCTCACCACAGCCCACCGACACTGCTTGTTTCCTCTCGTTGCTGTGTGATGATGATCTGATTGTCTTTTTCTTATGTTTCTTTTTTAATGACTTATTTTAAACACTGTGATTTACAAAGTACAAACTTTTTTCACGATACAGTTGCTGGAAAGATTCATTATTCAGCACCGATCCACCACCAGTGTGCCCCCCCCACCACCACAGAGACCCGCATTTCCCACCACCCTCCATCCCCCTCCCGATGCCTGCTCACTTAGCCAGTATCAGTTATGTTGATCCTTACAGCTCATAGAAGGGAACGGTAATGATAAGGTCATGCTTTTGTTTTTTTCTAGGTAGATGTATGGGAATCAGTCCAGGTTCTGTTCCTGGATTCACTTTCTGGGTTTCCTGAACACAGTGGTTTTCTACTGACAATCCCAGACACACCACCACTACAGCTACTGACCACACTTATTTCACATTTATCTCAACGTCTGTTTCAGCTTTTCCTATTTATATACTGAACAATCCATTCTATATTGGTTGTTGGAGCTAATTCTCTAAATATGGTCAATGAACCTAGTGTTAGAAGTCAGTGGCGATCCTAAAATCTCCATTGTGCCATTTGAGTCCACTGTATAGGAAATTACCGAGGTGGTCCCCCACATCACACCTTATGCTCCACACACTTTGTTTCTAGAAAATGTGATGGAATACCAGTTAGATGAATATACTAGGTTTTGAGATAACGCCACAGGGGTACATGGGGGACCCCCCCCCCATGTACCGTCCCAGCCAGTCGCAGTTCTGGGCAGGTCCACCAGGCCTTGCCGGAGGGCAGTAAGTTGGGGAAGGGCCCCCAGCTTCAACTTCCAGGAAACCTGGTAGATTCGATCACCCAGTCCTGCATACCTGGGCTTAGAGACTAGTCTGTTGAGTGTGGCTCTGCCGAGCTGTGGTGTCTGGACCTTGAAAGTGGCTGCGGTTGTGATGCATGAGGGTTTCAGACCTCTGGGGGTCTGACCTGGAGGCAGGGGGAGCCCAGCCCTGCCCCACTTCCAGGACCCCTCATCAGCCTAGCACAGGCTGAGTGGGCAGCAGCTCAGCCCTCTGCCTCTCGCTTCTTGTGTTTCTTGATAATGAAAACACTGTTATATGCCCTTTTGCCATCTCTGTATCTTCTTCAAGGAAGTGTCTGTTCATGTCTTCTTCCCCATGGTGGGCGGAAGGATGAGGGATGGGCCATCCCGATGGTGCTCAGGGCATACTTTTGGCTGTGCTCAGGGAGCCTGTGTGGTGCCGGAGATTCCTACTGGGATCAGCCACCTGCAAGGCAGGCACCTCCTTAACCATGATGCTGTCTCTCCAGTCCTCTCTTCTTCCCGTGAGTCGAGCAGTGTTTGTCAATCTTGTTTTTTCTTGTGAAAACCTAGCTTCTGTTTTGATTTGCCCTATTGTAATGTTTTTCTTTATTCCTATGTCATTGATTTCTGCCCTAACTTGTATTACTCCCTTGCTTCAACATTTACTTGTTATTCTTTTTCAAGCTCTGGGAGGTTAGGATATTGACTCCAGATTTTCTTGTTTCCTGTTACGAGCTATATTGCTGTGAACTTCCCTCTCGGTACTCTTTTTGTTTTCAATTTTTATTATACCACAGTGAAACATACAGTTACAAAGGTGTTCATAATTGGTTCTTGGTAATACAGTATTCCAGCACCCATCCCTCCACCAGTGCCCCATCCCCACCACCAGTATACCCTCTTTTTTTTTTTAATTAATATTTTATTATACCACCGTAAGATATACAGTTACAACGTTGTTCATGTTTGGAGGTTTCGGTCACATAGTGTTCCAGCACCCGTCTCCACCACTGCCCATTTCCCACCACCAATGTCCCCAGTTCCCTCCCCCTGCCATAGCCTGCCTAAATGGCAGGTTATTTCTTTACTCTCTTCCTCTCTCTCTCTTTTCCTTCTCTTACATATTGTGGGTTACAACACATACACTTAGAGGCCATCATGTGCATTTTTTGCGTGTATTTAATGCTCAGTTCTAGGTTGGCATTAGCCCTTTCAACATTTATTCGTACATGTTCCCTTCTCTGTCTTACCTAACCTCTGACTCCCACACGTTTGTGGTAATTTCCTCAGTACTCTGTTACTGTTTTTGGCATATGAATACACCACGGGTAGTTTGCCTGGCTCTGTCATGGCTCTGGATTTATCCCAGGGGGCCCATTCTGCTGTCAGACTAGAGACTAGATGCATTCTCGTCTCCTCCCTTTTCTCCTCCTCAGTGGATAGAGTAACTTGTAACAGGACAGGTCTTGGGTCCATTGAGTACTGGGCTTGACTAGCCGCTGAAACCCTAATGTTGCTAATACCCCTTCCCGACTTCAGTTTTCCTAGTCCTCTCTTGCCATATCAAGGTGTGTGGTGCTTTCTAAGCAGTTGTCATTATTGTGCTTGTTGAGGATACATAAGGATGAATGCATATTATTTTTCATTCTTCTGAACTCAATAAAAGAACTTGGAAATCATTAGCCCTGACATGTCTTGACTGTTCTTGATTTTCCTGCAGGTTGGAGCTCACCGAGAAGACGCTGTCAGTCTCAATGGCAATCATTCAGTCCTGGCTAGTACAGTCACAGCTTCAAGCACAGACTTGAACCAGAAAGCGCAAGAAACTTACAGAGGTAACTATAGTTGGGCCCTTTGATAGGGAGGGGATTTGGAGCAAACCTTGTGTTGCTCAAGGCCTGCTCCTGCCTGTATGTTCGGCAGTTGGTCAACTGGTACTTCAGGATCATGTGATACTAGGGATTAGATTTAGTTTGCCTGCAAGGCAAGTGGCTTAACACCTACATTCTCTCTCTCTGGCTTCTATACTATTGTTTACCAACAGTAATGCAGACAGATACCCTTAGGATCACTGTATACTTTCCTAAAAGGCAATTTCCCAGTTGTGGGTAAGTAATGATAAATGAGGGAATTTCAAACAGCAGTACTTTAGTATTGATAGAGAGGTCAATATTTAGAGTTCCTCTTGGCCCTTTGGCTACCAGTCATAGATTATATTGATGGATAGAACCCGCATGCAAGCTGTCGTTTGGAATTGACTGGTCGACTTGCCTGCTCCCTGCCTTTCATGTCTCTCTTCCTTAATAACTTCCCTTTATGACTGAGGCTTTTCATGACTTTTATAGGCAGTGAAAGAAAAAAGTAGGAGACCTCGAACAAAACTTTGTTTGGCATTATTGCTTTATAACATTGTTGGCAAAAATTACTCCCTGGCCAGAAATTTGCATATTCTCCCCGTATTCCCATGGGTTTCTCCAGATACTTGAAGTTTTCTTCCACATCCCACAGTTATAACATTGTTGGCAAAAATTACTCCCTGGCCAGAAATTTGCATATTCTCCCCGTATTCCCATGGGTTTCTTCAGATACTTGAAGTTTTCTTCCACATCCCACAGATTGGACATGTTAGGTTAATCGGTATCTCCTAAATTGTCAGGTATGGGCATGTGAGGAAGAGCTTTGAGGACATTTGCATGGAAGGGTGGACCCAGGGGTCACGCCACCTTGTGAGTTACCTACACTGACAGAGTAGACACCAGCCACTCAGGGCCACAAACTGAAATAGTGAACTGGAAAATAAATGAATGTAATGTTTGCCTGGTATTAGAAATCTTTCAGGGGTCTTAGTGATGTTAGAAACTTCACATATGTGGGGCCAGAGCGATAGCACAGCGGGTAGGGCCTTTGCCTTGCATGCGGCCGACCGGGTTCAATCTTCAGCATCCCATATGGTCCCCTGAGTACCGCCAGGAATAATTCCTGAGTGCAGAGCCAGAAGTAACCCCTGAGCATTGCTGGGTGTGACCCCCAAAAAAAAAGAGACTTCAAATATGTATCAGATGTTTATATCAATATTTAAACTGGGGGCCGGAGCCATAGTCCAGTGGGTAGGGGCATTTGCCTTGCATGCGGCTGACCGGGTTTGATCCCCAGCATCCCATATGGTGCCCCCACGCAGTGCCAGGAGTAACCCCTGAGCATCGCTGGGTGTGACCCAAAAATAAAAACAATTTAAACTGGTAAAATTAATTTTATTATATGTCATTTTGCTTACAGTCACAATTTCTCATAACCTATTAACAGCATTCAGTGAAAATTACTATAAACTGAGGCGCTGAATGGCAGTAGCTGTTTAGATTATAATTTAGAGAAATGAACAGTTCTCATAAAATGCAAACTGATGAAAATTTTAGTAGCACTTATCAGTAATTACAAATATGTATCAAATTCAGTGACAACCAAAGTAAAGTTCTCAGCATTGGAGTTATCCATAGCATTTTTGTTGTTATTTAGAAAAATGTTAGGCACTAGTAAAACAGCTAAGAGGTCAGAGGCATATGCCTGGATGCTGAGGGTCCATGTTGTGGTCAGCTGGGGGCACCACTGCCACTGTGTGTGGTCTTGGTGGCACCCAGAACCACTGTCCAAGCAACCCATCACTAGCCAGACATTGAACCATCTCATCCAAATAACCACTTATCTCTGGGGAGTGGCCCCCTGGGCACTACTTGGGAGCCCCCTGATTCCTGAGTGCAGTCAGGAGTAGCTCCTGAGCATCGCTGGGTATATCCCAGAACTCCCTTAATTTTTTTTCTATAAGATTTGTGGATATGTTGTTTTCAGCTCTAAGTAGCACACTTTTTTCAGATTCTATCATAATGCACTGCTAACAACCAAGGATTTTTACCAGTCACTTTTTGCTGTCTCCGTCTGAAATTATAAATGAATCTGTGCGTTTATGTGTCTTTGTCTCTTTGTTAGGTGGTTTTGCAAAGTCAGCCTGGAACTGTTGTTCCAACAGAAATCAAAATTGAAAACAAAGAGAAAGATGAAAACCTCCATGAACCTCCTTCATCAGGCGACATGAAATCAGATGATGAATCCTCCCAAAAAGATATCAAGGTTTCTTCTAGAGGCAGAACAAGGTATTTGTTTGCATCCAGGAATTGGGTTTCGTTGTTGTGCCATGGTGAGAGTCCTTAACAGATTGAAAGATGCCATGAATGTCTTCATTGTCAGCTGTGTCCTAAATGGTGTGTTGGGACTCTCCTGTGTTTGCTGTCATTTTGTGGTCACAGCACCCCTAAAAGATGCTTGTGAGGCTGACTTCAAAACTAGCGTAAGCTCTCCCTCACACAAACTGGCTTAGGCTCTAATAGAAAAAAGAATTACCCTGCTCACCTCAGGGTTTATAGTTTAGTAGCTAGTTTGAGGCTAAAGCAGCTAAAACAAGCTGAATTATGCTGTATAGACTGTTGTAATATATTTAGATATATATCAAATATAGCTGTACTAAATATCTGTGCCTGGAATCCTGTTACCCTGCCACTCACCAAGCCTCGTCGGTGCAGAGTGTTAGTGACTGTTCTAGATCCAGCACTGGCCTCCAGCTGTACTGCACAGAGCCCCAGAACATTTTTGAAATGTGTCCCCCAACCTGTACTCAGTAAAACCAGCCTATGGTGGGACCTTTGCTGGATTCTGGAAGATTCTGATGAGGGCCTGCATTTGGAAACCTTCCTTTCAAAGTCACAGTTGGTGAGTCTCTGTTACCAGTTGTTAGCAATGCCGGCCACTCCCAGCCCAGGTGCTGTTCCTGGCATTATTCAGGCGACCATACAGTGCCAGGGGGTCAAACCGCAGCCTCCGTATGCTTCAGACTAGCTCCCGGCCCCTCAAAAGAATACTTCCCTTTTTTGTTTGTTTCTGTTTGGGGGTCTTACCCAGCAGTTCTCACGACTCCAGGATCTGCTCTCACGGATCACTCTTGATGAGGCTCAGGAGACAAGAGGGTGCTAGGGATGGAGCCAAGTTCTGCCTTGTACAAGGCAAACATCCTACCCACCATACTGTCACCCCATCCCTCAAAAACTGTTTTTTGACAGTTATTTAGTAAGAATCTAGTATGGACATGCTCTTTACTGAAGTTCCCTAGGTAGGTGAAAAGAGGCAAAAACAACTATTCTTTGTGTTCTAAACATTACAGTGTTCTAGAAAGTATTCTCAAAGCATCTCCTTCAGATGGTCTTCCTGAACTTAGTACCTTTTCATTACAAAAATTTTGGGAAAGCAGAAAAGCACACATAAACTCCACTACCAAGTACTTAGCAGTGTGTGGCGTTTAAACAACAGACGCTGCTGAGAAAGAAATGTTTTTCTTGTTTCGATATTGTGGGGGCAGAGTGGACAGGGTACCTGGTAGTGGTCAGGGCTTACCCCTGGCCCTGCACTCAGAATTCACTCCTGGTGGGGTTCAGGGGATCAAATGGTGCTGGGGATCAAACCAGAGTCGGTTGTATTCTAGGTAAATGCTTTACCCCATCCTTTCCGACCTCTCAAGGAACTTTTTTTTCCCACAAAAGCTAACTCCAGAGTAACTCAATAGACTGAGTTCCTGCTTTTCATGCAGAGGCCCAGGTTTGATCACTGGCATCACCCAGCATAACCAGGGGAGATCTCAAGTCCTGTGAACTGAGGCACACATGCGCACGCACGCACACATGCTTCGCACACGTGCGCACACACACACACACACATTCTTGTGCACCCTGATAGCTGGCACCCTTTCCCAGCCCATTACCTTCTGGCCTGCTTTCCATTTCCATAGTTTATTTCTAGACTTTCTTTCAGATTTATTTATAAAGTGTTTTGCTAGTTTAGAGAGATCCTTACTATAATGTACAATGAAAAATTAATTTTAAAATGCCAGTGAGATAAGTTAAAGTTCTTGCCTCCATGTATGTATTGAAGAAAGACTGGGAAGAAACAAGGCCCGAGATAGTCCACGTGTAAGCACTTGCCTTGCGTGTGGCTCGCTCCAGCCCGATTCCTGAACTTCATCAGGAAGGAACAATCCCTGAGGCCCAGCAGCCCGCAGGCTCTTCTGGTTCTGCCCCAAAGTTCCTCTGCCTCCCAAAAAAACCGAATTGGGAGAAATCATGTTCAGTGTAATTGTTACTATTGTTACTAGCATTTGTAGCTGGTTTTCATTTTCCTCTTTTTAACTGTAAATAACAGTATCGGGAACATAACAGATACTGTTGTTTCTGTCTTCCAGCAGTACTAATGAAGATGAGGATTTGAACCCAGAACAGAAAATCGAGAGGGAGAAGGAGCGACGGATGGCTAACAATGCCAGAGAGAACGCCTGCGCGCGGGATATTAATGAGGCATTTAAGGAGCTTGGCCGAATGTGTCAGCTCCATTTAAAGAGTGAAAAACCCCAAACGAAGCTCCTTATCCTTCACCAGGCCGTGGCCGTCATCCTTAGTCTCGAACAGCAGGTCAGAGGTGAGTGTGTCCAGCAGAGCTCGCCGCATGCTTCCTCAGGTGGCAGCCTCAGTCTCTGTCCCCTTTGGGCAAATGCATGTGAGTTCTGCATTATTTCTGCCGTTGCACTATCAGGATCGTGTACTCTGTGGTTCTCTCCCCTTTGTCTCCCAGTGTTGGCCGGTGTTTGTAGGTTCCGTGCTTCCTGCGGATTGGTAGAGAAGTCTCTTGGGAAACTAGCCAAGAAGAGTCGGCTCGGGCTCCTGTGTGCCCCTTCTTGCTGGTTCTGATCTCGGACATCGCTGCTCTTACCTGCCAGGACTTGTTCTCTTCCCTCTTCCTCACATCTTTCCCATTTCTTAGTTTTGCAATTTTTCTTTTTTTTGGAGTGGGGTTAGTGGAGCCACACAGCTCCAACAGTCAGTCATCATGGGCTGCTCCCAGCCCCTGCCTTCAGGGATTGAGCCAGGGTCTGCTGCTCTGAGGCCAACCCCTTATCCCGGTGCAGGGCCCACTACTGAATATTTTTGTCGCTGCTTGACCTCTCCTGGCATGGCCACGTATGGATGCCCTCTACGCCCGTGCCAGTATGGTCTGGGGGCTGCTTTGTTGACTCCAGACCCAGTGTGCGTGGGCAGTCCCTGGGGAGGGAGAACTAGGGTGCTCGCCTGTGTTGGCTCATGCGTATGAGCACTCCTTGACATATGCCTCTATTTCCTTCTTAGTCCTCCTAATCCTAAGTGCTTCATGTCTTTTTTCTAAATGCAGAGGCTTAGAACACACTGAAACAATGAGCGGCAGTCAGTAGAGTCAGCTAAGTTTACCATAATCATCTTTTGTAACTCAGAAGTGGACTATAACATATCCTCAGTCTTTAAATATATGTTACAAATTTTAGTTTATCACTGTACCACTGTCTTCCCGTTCATCATTGATTTGCTCGAGCGGGCACCAGTAACATCTCCATATGACCTGTCTCATGCTAGTAGAGCCCAAGGGCACCTGCTCGCTCCAGGAACATAAAGAGCCTCAAACCATTCCACCAGGGAATGAGGTCCATAATTGTTACTGGTATTTGACATATCAAATACGACACGGTAGCTTGCCAGGCTCTGCCGTGCGGTTTAGCTTATACTACAAATTTAAATCAGGAACAAAATATTGTGCAAAAGAGCATCAAAGGTTGAATCTTTCTTCTGGTTTTGTTTTGAGACCATTCCCAGCAGTGTCTGTTAAGGAACCCAGGGCTCCTGCTTGCACGGTATGTGCCTTAGTCCTTTCGGCTGTTCACCAGCCAAGGGTTGGAGATCTCCTGCTTAAAATACATGTAAGGAAGGCTGGAGAGACAGTACAGTGAATAGGGCGTTGCCTTGCACACAGCCAACCCAGGTGTGATCCACGGCATCCCATAGCTTCCCCAAGCCTCACCCAGAGTGATTCCCAAGCACAGAACCAGGGGATAAGCCCTGAGCACTGCCAGGTGAGCCTAAAAACAAAATAAATAATAAAATTAATATAAAGAAACTCTAAAGCATAAAGAGAGAGAACGCAGACTGAGCACATGCTTTGCATGCAGGAAGCCCAGGTTCAATCCCTACCCACGTGATCCCCTGATCATCAGCCAGAGAAACCTTCTAGCACAGAAATAAAAATAGGAAGGGACAGGGGGAGGGAAGAGAGAGAGGTTGTCTTAGTCTCTTGGGTTTTCCTGTCTTTTCTCTCCCCTGGTGATGCCCAGACTTCTGTGAATGCCCAGTTTCGCAGTTCAGTCTTGGCAAATCGGCACATTTCCTCTAGAAGAGTGACCGAAGTGGGGGCACCCGGTGCAGTTGAGGCAAGACACAGACGAGAAGTGTCCTGCTCTACGGAGACTGCAGCATGCCAGAACTCAGCAGGACCTCGAGCACTCACCACAGCTTTTGAGTCACGCATGAGTGCTGCTGTTCGATGCTGCTATCGATGAGATGAAACATGAAGTGGTCATTAATAAGTATGGATCTGGAAGCATGTTTCATGCCGGGTTTTTTGTGTGAGATCACTGTTGCATCTGTGTGACAGCTTTGGGGGAAAAAAAAGATCGCCCACAGAGATTAGTCTTTCCCACGGAAGGAAAGGGAAAATCGAGAAGGCCCAGTGAGACTGCTGACTCACCTGTGTGCGTAGAGAAACAAACCAAGGGTATAGAGTCACTGCACCCAAGCCAGAAGTGTCAGTCAGCTGGGCCAGGGCATGACAGGACAGAGATCCGACGGGTGACAGGACAGAAGTGGAGGGCCATGGACACTTATGTGGCCATGCTGTACAACTACCTTTGCACACTGATACTATAAACGTGAGACACTATCGTAACCCTATTACCTGGACTAAATACTAATAATTTTTATTATAATTATTATACCTCTGATATATACAATTACAAAGATGTTCATAATTGGGTCTCAGTCATACAGTGTTCCAGCACCCGTCCCTCCACCAATGCCCCATTCCCACCACTAATATCCCCACATTCCCTCCCACCCACCCCCCCAGCCTGCCTCTATGCCAGGCACTTTTTCTTTCCTCTTTCTCTTCCTCCTCTCTCTCTCTCTCTCTCTCTCTCTCTCTCTCTCTCTCTCTCTTCTCTTACACATTGTGACTTGCCCTACAGACATTTAGGGTTTATCATGTATGTCTCTTTGTGTATATTCAATGCTGAGTTCTAGTCTGGCGTTACCGTTTCCCACAATTAGTAGAACACTGGCACATATTTATATCCCATTAATGAATGCAGTCATTCTGTCTGTCCTTTTCCTTCTTACTGACTTCACTCAGTCCATCCATTTGCAGGTAAATTTCATGACTTCATCTGTTCTGACAGCTGCATAGTATTCCATTGTGTAGATGTACCAATGTTTCTTTATCCAGTCATCTGTTCTCGGGCATTTAGGTTGTTTCCAGATTCTGGATCTCATGAATAGAGCTGTGATTAATATAGAAGTGCAGATAGTGTTTCTGCTTTGTGTTTTTGGGTCTCCAGGGTGTATTCCCAGGAGTGGTATTGCTGGGTCAAATGGGAACTCAGTATCTAGTTTTTTGGAGGAATGCCCATATTGTTTTCCAAAAGGACTGGACCAGTCGGCACTCCACCAACAGTGGATGAGAGTCCCTTTCTCCCTGCATCCACGCCAGCACTGATTGTTCTTGCTCTTTTGTATGTGTGCCAGTCTCTGTGGTGTGAGATGATACCTCATTGTTGTTTTGATTTGATAATTAATGATGAAGAGCACGTTTTCATATGCCATTTACTTTTTTGGGTCACCTGGCAATGCTCAGGGGGTTACTCCAGGCTCTTCGCTCAGAAATTATCCCTGGCAGTGCTCAGGGGACCATATGGGATGCCAGGGATCAAACCCCCGGCCGGCCATGTTTAAGGCAAACGTCCTACCTACTGTGCTATTGCTCCAGCCCCGAGTGAATATTCTTTCCCAGTCTGTGGAAAGAAGATGCACCATTTCTTTTGAGGTGCAGAAGCTTTTCAGTTTTATATAATCCCACTTATTTATCTTTGCTTCCATTTGCTTTGTCAGTAGTGTTTTGTCTTTGAAGATGCCTTTAGCTTTGATGTCATAGAGCGTTTTTCCTGTTTTCTTCAGTGTACCTTATAGATTCATGTCTGATATTGAGATCTTTAATCCATTTTGATCTGACTTTTGTGCATGGCGTTAGAAGGAGGTCTAACCCTATTTTTTCACACATAGCTGCCCAGTTTTCCCAGTACCATTTGTTGAAGAGGATTTCTTTACTTCACTTAATATTTTTTTGCTCCTTTATCGAAGATTAAGTGATGATAGATAGATAGATAGATAGATAGATAGATAGATAGATAGATAGATAGATAGATAGATAGATAGATAGATAGATAGATAGATAGATAGATAGATAGACAGACAGACAGACAGACAGACAGACAGACAGACAGACAGACAGACAGACAGACAGACAGATAGATAGATAGATAGATAGATAGATAGCTTTTTGGTTACACCTGGTGATGCTCTGGGGTTACTCCTGGTGGTGCTCGGGGCCATAAGGCATGCGGGAATCGAACTCGGCTCAGCCACATGCAAGGCAATCACCCCTACCCCTGGACTATCGCTCCGGCCCAAGTGATCGTATATTGAGCGTATATTTGAGAGTGTGTATCAGGATAGTTTTATTCCATAGGTCTACAGGTCTGTCTGTATTCCAATACCATGCCACTTTAATTACAACTGCTTTGTAGTAAAGTTTGAAATTGGGGGAAAATGATACATCCCATCTTCTTTTTTCCAAGGATTGCTTTAGCTATTCAGGATGGGCTTATGATTCCAAACAAATTTCAGGGAGTGTTTGGTCAATTTCTTTGAAGCATGTCATGGGAATCCTTATAGGGACCACATTGAATCTGTTTAAGCTCTAGGGAGTATTTCCATTTTGATAATGTTAATTCTTCCGATCCATGAGCAGGGAATGTGTTCAGTTTCCTTAGGTCCTCTTTTATTTCTTGAAGCAGTATTTTGTAGTTTTCTTTGTAGACATCCTTTACATTCTTAGTCAAACTGATTTCTAGGTATTTAATTTTCAGTGGCACAATTACCTTTCTTCTCTTTCGTTATTTACATATAGGAAAGCCATTGACTTTTGGGTATTGATTTTGTACCCTATCACTCTACTGAATCTATTGTTTCTAGGAGCTTTTGGGTAAAGAGTTTAGGGTTCTCTAGGTATAATAACATGCCATCTGCAAATAGTGACAACTTGACTTCTTCCTTTCCTATCTGGATGCCCTTAATATCCTTTTCTTCCCTGCTTGCTATGTACAGTACTTCCGGTACTATATTGAATAGAAGTGGTGAGAGTGGGCAGCCTTGTCTTGCCCCCGATCTTTGGGAAAAGGCTTTCAGTTTTTCCCCATTGACAATGATGCTTGCTGTATAGTAGATGGCTTTCACTATATTGAGGAAGGTTCCTTCAACTTCCATTTTATAGAGAATTTTTATCATGAATGGGTGTTGGATCTTGTCAAATGCTTTCTCTGCATCTATTGATATGATCATACTGTTTTTACTTTTCCTCTTATTGATATGATATATTATGTTGATTGACTTGCAGATGTTGAGCCATCCTTATTCCCAGGATAAATCCTACTTGGTCATGGCGTATAATCTTGCGATGACTCTTTGGATTCTATTTGCTAGAATTTTATTGAAGATCTTAGCATCTGTGTTCATCAGTGAGATTGGTCTGTAGTTTTCCTTTTTTGTGAAGTCTCTGTCTGCTTTGGGTAGCAGGGTGATGTGTGCCTCATAGAAGCTATTCTTCACTTTCCTGGAAGAGCTTGAAAAGGACTGGGAGTAGGTCCTCCTTAAAGGTTTGGTTGAATTCACTGGTGAATCTGTCTGGACCTGGGCTTTTGTGTTTGGGCAGACCTTTGATTACTAATTCCATCTCCCCTTTTCATTTCTGATTCTATTTATTTGGTTCTCTCTTTCCCTGTCCTTGCAAGTCTTGCAAGTAGTTTGTTAATCTTGTTTTTATTTTCAAAGAACCAGCTCTTGATCTTGTTTATCTTTTGAATTGTTTTTTTGAGATTTCAGCTCATTGAGTTTTATTTGATGTGCCAAATACCAGTAACAATTATAGACCTCATTCCCATGACCTGATGGAATGGTTTGAGGCTCTTTATGTTCCTGGAGCTAGCAAATGCCCTTGGGCTACACTAGCATGTGACAGGGTGCCCGCTCTAGCAAATCAGTGATCAACAGGAAGACAAATGATACAAGTGACTCTTTCTGCCTGGGTTGGGCTCCTTTGGCTGATCACTTTCTAAGATCCTAAGCTGTGAAGTCAGACTGTTTATGATGGCCCTTCTTTTCTGATGATTGCTTGAAGAGCTATGAACTTGCCTCTTAACACTGCTTTTGCTGTATCCCACAAGTTCTGGTAATTCGTGTCTTCAGTCTCATTTGTTTCCAGGAACTTTTAGATTTTCTCTTTGGTTTCTTTTATGACGTGCTGGTTATTCAGCAGTGAGCTGTTTAGTTTCCTGGTACTTGGTCTGACTCTCCATACCAAGAGGGTTCATACCAATCACACACAAAAACTGCGATTAACTTTCATTTTCAGTGCATCATGGTCTGAAAAAATAAATGACACAATTTCTGTCTTCTTGATTTTGTGAAGGTAATATTTTGTGGCTCAGCATGTGATCTATCTTGGAATATGTTCTATGTGCGCTGGAGAACAATGTGTCCAGCTCTTTGGGGATGCAGTGCCCTGTATATCTACTAGCCCTCTGTCTTCCATTTCTTCCTTTAGGGCCAATATTTCCTTGGTGAGTTTCAGTCTTGTCTATCTATCAGGGGTTGATAGAACAGTGTTGAGGTCTCCAACTACAATCGTGTTGCTGTCAATGTCTTCTTTGAAGTCTGTTAGCAGTTTTAGGTATTTTGCTTGCCCCTCATTGGGTGTGTATATGTTTAGGAGTGTTTTCTTCCTGATATATGTATCTCTTGATTCTTAAGTGACCTTCACTGTCCCTTCTGACCTTTTCAGCCTCAAGTCTATGTTGGTCAGATACTAGTATGGCCACCCGGCCAGACAGGCTCAAAGTTAAAGATTGGAAAACAATGCTAATGATTTTAAAATAATAGCAGTTGTCCCATTTAAGACATCAGATCCTGATTTCATGACTACAAGCTTAACGCTAAAATTATTTTCTCATTTCAGAAAGGAATCTTAACCCCAAAGCAGCCTGCCTTAAGAGAAGGGAAGAAGAAAAAGTTTCTGCCGTATCGGCAGGCACGACTCCACATTGCCAGGAACCCATCCTGGCCTTAGTGAAACTACCAACCCTATGGGTCATATGTAAACATCAGCCAGGTAAGTGGGTGTGTATTGAAGAACAGTGTGTGTATTGAAGTAAGTGTGTGTGTATTGAAGTTGCCTGTTTCGTTCCAGCTCCTCCTTTGTATAAGCTCTCTGGGAACAATCACTATATATGATACTGGTCACATACAGTTGAGTTACACTGTGCCTTTCTCTTGTAGAGATAGACTTAGAATAACACATTGTTATTTCCCCAAGTGTGACAATACCCTGTGATTGATAAAGAATTTGGGGGTCGGACAGGTCGCATGCTGCTTGCATAGAGCCAAACCGGCTTTGATACCCCGCCCTTGAACCACACGATCCTCAGAGCAGGGCCAGGCCTGAGCAACACCAAAAGGAGGAAAAAAAAAAGATTTTGGGCATATCTTGTTCTGAATCATTACGAATGTTCATCTGTTATTTTGATCCCAGATGATAATAGTGCAGTGGCTCATCGACGAACACACACTTTCACTCCCAGGCTGCTTCTCCTTCACCTACTCAGGGTATTTAACTGCAGTCAGCGAGTTTTTGTTTTTTTTTTTTTTTTTTTTTTTTTTTTTTTTGCTTTTTGGGTCACACCCGACAATGCTCAGAGGTTCCTCCTGGCTCTGCACTCAGGAATCACTCCTGGTGGTGCTCGGGGACCATATGGGATGCGGGGATCGAACCCGGCCGGCACGGGCCGGCCACGAGGCAAACTCCCTACCCGCTGGGCTATCGCTCCGGCCCCGAGTCAGCGAGTTTTATGTTAGCTGGTTACCTCTTCTTGTTCACTAAACCTTGGCTTGTGGCCACTATGTCAGTAATGCAAATTTATATTCTGCAGCTGCTTCACCTCTTAGAAGTTCATCTTACGCCATCTGAGATACTTAAATGGATTTAAAGACATTCTTTTTGTTTTTTTTTTTGTTTGTTTGGGGGGCCACAACTGGCAATGCTCAGGGGTAACTCCTGGTGCGTGGAGAACAATGTCAGAGGATGCAGGATCGAAGCCATGTGTAAGACAAGTGCCTCACCCACAGTACTCTCTCTCTCTGACAGATGCCTCACCCACAGTACTCTCTCCAGACAGATGCCTCAACCACAGTTCTCTCTCTCTCTCTAGACAGATGCCTCACCCACAGTACTCTCTCCAGACAGATGCCTCACCCACAGTACTCTCTCTCTCTCTCTCTCTAGGCAGATGCCTCACCTACAGTACTCTCTCTCTCTAGACAGATGCCTCACCACAGTACTCTCTCCAGACAGATGCCTCACCACAGTTCTCTCTCTCTCTAGACAGATGCCTCACCCCACAGTACTCTCTCCAGACAGATGCCTCAACCACAGTTCTCTCTCTCTCTCTAGACAGATGCCTCACCCACAGTACTCTCTCCAGACAGATGCCTCACCACACAGTACTCTCTCTCTCTCTCTAGGCAGATGCCTCACCGCACAGTACTCCCTCTCCAGACAGATGTCTCATCCACAGTACTCTTTCCAGAAAGATGCCTCGCCCACTGTACTCTCTTTCCAGACAGATGCCTCACCCACAGTACTCCCTCTCTAGACAGATACCTCACCCACATTACTCCCTCTCTATACAGAAGCCTCGTCCACTGTACTCGCTCTCCAGACAGATGCCTCACCACAGTATCTCTCTCTATACAGATGCCTCGCCACTGTACTCTCTTTCCAGACAGATGCCTCACCACACATTACTCCCTCTCTATACAGATGCCTGCACCACAGTACTCTCTCTCCAGACAGATGCCTCACCTACAGTACTCTCTCTAGACAGATGCCTCACCCACAGTACTCTCTCCAGACAGATGCCTCACCCACAGTACCTCTCTCTCAGAGAGATGCCTTACCCACAGTACTCTCTCTCTAGACAGATGCCTCACCCACAATACTCTCTCTCCAGACAGATGCCTCACCCACAGTACTCTCTCTACACAGATGCCTCACCCACTGTACTCTGTCTAGACAGATGCCTCACCACAGTACTCTGTCCAGACAGAGGCCTCACCCACAGTACTCTCTCTCAAGACAGATGTCTCACCCACAGTACTCTCTCTACACAGATGCCTCACCCACAGTACTCTCTCTCCAGACACATGCCTCACCCACAGTACTCTCTCTAGACAGATGCCTCACCCACTGTACTCTTTCTCCAGACAGATGCCTCACCCACTGTACTCTCTCTAGACAGATGCCTCACCCACAGTACTCTCTCTAGCCAGATGCCTCACCCACAGTACTCTCTCTAGCCAGATGCCTCACCCACAGTACTCTCTCTAGACAGATGCCTCACCCACAGTACTCTCTCTCAGACAGATGCCTCACCCCACTGTACCTCTCTCTAGACAGATGCCTCACCACAGTACTCTCTCTCTAGACAGATGCCTCACCCACTGTACTCTCTCTCAAGACAGATGCCTCATCCACAGTACTCTCTCTACACAGATGCCTCACCCACAGTACTCTCTCTCCAGACAGATGCCTCACCCACAGTACTTTCGCTCTCCAGAAACATGCCTCACCCACAGTACTCTCTCTCCAGACACATGCCTCACCCACAGTACTCTCTCTAGACAGATGCCTCACCCACTGTACTCTCTCTCCAGACAGATGCCTCACCTACAGTACCCTCTCTATACAGATGCCTCACCCACAGTACTCTCTCTAGACAGATGCCTCACCCACAGTACTCTCTCTCCAGACAGATGCCTCACCCACTGTACTCTCTCTAGACAGATGCCTCGCCACTGTACTCTCTTTCCAGACAGATGCCTCACCCACAGTACTCCCTCTCTATACAGATGCCTCACCCACAGTACTCTCTCCAGACAGATGCCTCACCACTGTACTTTCTCTCCAGACGTATGTCTCGTCCACAGTACTCTCTCGGGCATTTTTTTGTGCCTGATCACATGCATGTCCTCCCCCAGGCTTTCAGTTGTAAAGTTAGTGTTTGGATTTGGATTACAAGAATTTTAAGATAGCTAATTATTTGGGCCATAGTATTTTCATGAGCAGTGCCTTTAGTGTTATGTGAGTCTTTGCCCAGTTTTGTCGTTAGACTGAAATCAGTATGATGGGGCTAGAGCAACTATAGCTGGTGGGACGTTTGCCTTGTACACAACTAACCCTGCTTGGTCCAGCACCCAGTACTGCTAAGAGTAACTCCCTGAGCACCAGCAGGAGTACGGCCATGACCCCTACCACCCCCCAAAAAAACTTTAAGCTGAATGGTGGGGCAGTGTGGTCAGTTTCACCTGGAATTCTGACTTTATCTGGATTGTTTGTAGAACTAGATAACAAGCAAATGGCTGGGCAGGAGGGACCCTTCTGAGAAATCAGAGTGGCTGATAAATGACCACAGAGTGACTGTGCGAGCAGGGGCCAGGCTGGGAGCGCCAGGCCGTGCATGGGACCCTGACTTTCATCACCAGCCCTCGTGATCCTGCACTGCCCTACCCAAGCATGTAATCAGGCAGGTGTACTGTTGGGCAGAATTACAGGGCCGAGTACCAGCAGTGGTCCTCGGCCCATGACTGTTTCTTGGGAGAGCCTCTCCTCCCTGTCCCTTACATCCACCCCTGTAAAATTGCTGCCGTGAAAGGGCAGGCCAGATAGCTTGGATAGCTGTCATCCTTCCTGGGAGGATTACTGTTCTAAAACAGCACTGAGGGTGCAAAGATGTGATTCTTCTCAAACTATTTTCATTTAAAATGAAAAAAAACATATTTAAGTGGGCCAGGGCTCTGTAGAAGAGCATTTATCTCCCATGTGTGACACCCTGGGTTCGATATCCAGCACTATACACACAGACATTTAAAAAAATAGTTATTGTGCTTTGTACATTATGTTGGAAAATATAGCTCTAAAATTTTTGCTAAGAGAAAATAGTTTTATTTTGTTTTTTTGGGCCACACTGGGCTATCTGCGGGGCTTACTTTGGACTTGGTGGACCATATGGGGCGTTGGGATCAAACCCAGATTGGCGGCCGCTAAGACAAATGACCTACCCACTGTGCTATGTGCCCAGCCTCCTAGGTTGGAAAAATTTTAATAAATTCATGGAAAATTATTGTAGACCAGAAATGGGATTGGTGTGGAAATGAATACAGAATGGTCTCTTTCCTGAGAAACTTGCTGTTGAAATGAGGTAGCTGTGGCTGGATCACTGTCAGTGAGAACTGACAGGTGAACTGAAGTATCTGTGGCTGGGTGACTCCGTCAGTGAGATGGTTGTGAACTGATTAGCTGTGGCTGGGTCACTCCAACAGTGAGATGGTTGTGAGCGAGATAGCTGTGATTGGGTCACTCCGTCAGTGAGATGGTTGTGAACTGAGGTAGCTGTGACTGGGTCACTCCATCAGTGAGATGGTTGTGAACTGAGGTAGCTGTGATTGGGTCACTCCATCGGTGAGCTAGTTGGTGAACTGAGGTAGCTGTGGCTGGGTCACTCTGTCAGTGAGATGGTTGTGAACTGAGGTAGCTGTGACTGGGTCACTCCATCAGTGAGATGGTTGTGAACTGAGGTAGCTGTGGCTGGGTCACTCCGACAGTGAGATGGTTGTGAACTGAGGTAGCTGTGGCTGGGTCACTCCATCAGTGAGATAGTTGTGAACTGAGGTAGCTGTGACTGGTCACTCCGTCAGTGAGATGGTTGTGAACCTGAGGTAGCTGTGACTGGGTCACTCCGTCAGTGAGATGGTTGTGAACCTGAGGTAGCTGTGGCTGGGTCACTCCGTCAGTGAGATAGTTGTGAACTGAGGTAGCTGTGATTGGGTCACTCCATCGGTGAGCTAGTTGGTGAACTGAGGTAGCTGTGACTGGGTCACTCCGTCAGTGAGATGGTTGTGAACTGAGGTAGCTGTGACTGGGTCACTCCGTCAGTGAGATGGTTGTGAACTGAGGTAGCTGTGGCTGGGTCACTCCGTCAGTGAGATAGTTGTGAACTGAGGTAGCTGTGACTGGGTCACTCTGTCAGTGAGATGGTTGTGAACCTGAGGTAGCTGTGACTGGGTCACTCCGTCAGTGAGATAGTTGTGAACTGAGGTAGCTGTGACTGGGTCACTCCGTCAGTGAGATGGTTGTGAACCTGAGGTAGCTGTGGCTGGATCACTCCGTCAGTGAGATAGTTGTGAACTGAGGTAGCTGTGGCTACCCGGGTCACTCTGTCAGTGAGGTAGTTGATGAACTGACGCAGCCACCATTGTGTACTCCAACACAGTGTCTCCATGAGAAAATGAATAACTAAAACCTCAGAGCTCACATTTCGCAAGCTTAAACTGTCTCTGAAATTAAGGTTTGCATAATTGCCATAGAGTCCTGTGGGTATGGGTCACGATCTTGCTGCATACCTCTGTTGCATCTTAACAGGAAGAAACTCATCCATAAGTCATTTCACAGGATGCTAATTTAATGTGAACTGGGGTGCAATTGAGAGCAGTCAGGCTGTTGCGTGTCTGGGGACGTGTGTATTTGTTACAGTAATGTCCTAATGGGTTTCTCTCTCTCTCTCCTCGGCGCTTGCTGGCACAGCTCCAGAGTCCTCGGTAGGCTAGATAGAAGGTGACCTCTCCTCAGAGGACTTGGACAGCTCAGAGTTTCGAGTTTCTGAAGACAACAAACCTGATAGGGAGAAGGAAGATATAAAACACTTGAAGCAAGAACGCAAAATGTTATCCTACGATCAAAGCCACTGGCCAACATCCGAAGTGAACATAGGAAGCTCATGGGATAGACATCAGCACAGCATCTTGTTGCAAGCCGTGTCGCTTCTGCACAATCAGAGACTCTCTCGATCTCTCCACTCACCGTGGAAGTTGCCTTGTGCCTAAACTGATTTGACAAATGCATTGTAACTACAAATTTTATTTATTGTTATGGAACTGTAAGGTCTACATATAAAGGGAAAAGGTTCATGTGGAAAGCTGATGTACACTCAGCTGATGCCAGCGCTCGTCAGAGCTGTTCACCTGCAGAGAACAAAGCAGTGACAACCATTGGCCCTTAGCATTCCCGGCATACCTGTTAGTGTCTTAAAGGGAAGGGAAGTCTCGTTGCCCTCTCCTGTCCTTTTCGCCATATAAATAGTGTTTTCCATGAAAGAGGGAGATTTCTCGCTCATTGTTTTCATTCATTTTATTTTCTCTTTGTGGGTATTACATTTGGTCTATGAATCGGAAATAGCTTATGGTCACAGCCCAGAATTCCCGTGTAGCCCAGTGCTTTGCAGAGGTCCCTTACAAGAATAAGCTTGTAAAGGTCGTCTGTGACCATAGCCTAGCTAAGATTTTTAAAGGGAAAATTTTGTCCCCTAGGTTTTCCTCCAAGTAAATATTACTTTATTCTAATAATAACCAAGACTTTTCAAGCTTCTAGGTTTCATAGAAAAGCTTGTAATAGCAAGAAGTATAAATTGCAAGAGAAAAATTTACTTTCTAGAAATTGCTTTGTTTTCCAAGCAGTAAGTACTACATACGTATAGTACTTGTAAAGTGTTAGGTATGAGTAAGCACAAAACAGATTTATAAAGAAGATTTTTCAGACTATGATGATGGTGGTAAACATTAAAAAAAATCCAGTAGTCACCAAGGCAGGTAGTGTGATAAGCGAACACACCACTCTGAGGCTAGTCACCTAGTGGAATACAAGAGCAGTGGTCACTGTGTGTCCCTGTCCTAGCCTTGATTTCTGTGTCACTGGATGGCTGGCCACTGGGGAGGAGTTCAGCAGGTGTCATCGATTGTAGCCATCTGCCCCTCCAAGCAAATGAGCCAGGTGAGCATTAAACCGGTCATTGCTGGTCCATCTTAAAACTGCATTAAGGCACGCGTCTGTCTCCAGCCTTTACGGATTGTTTTATAAAACATCATAATCACTTTGAACTTCCATGAAATTTGTCTTCCAATAGCCCTGGGAGAAAAAAAAACATGCTACACAAGGTTGTCTTGGCTGAATAATTCCTTAGAGCCAATATCAGTAATGGCAATCAGCACACAGAAGGAAGGACCCGAATCACTCTATAATGTAAAGATTTCTGTTAATTTGCAAGAACAAAAACAATTATGACAGAACCTTAGCTCCTCCAATCACAATGATTCCTAACAAATCAGTCTTTTGTAAACTTAGTGGATTTTTTGGTTCTTTTAATTTGCATACATGCTCCAATTCCATCCGACTCTTATCCGTGGCCTTGTTCTTCATTTCAGTGTTAATCAGCTAAACAGAAGTTGTTGCTTATGATGTGTGAGTGACCGTATGCCACTGCCTGGCCTTTCTCCTTCTGAGCTTGTCGTCTTTTTTCGCTATATTAGACTTTGCAGTATGCCCAGAAGCTTTCCTTCATAAAATAGAAAGAAAAAACATTTGGCTTATTTTTCACTGTAGCTAGTCTTTTATACAATAATCTTGTAAGAAAAATTTCTTGAATTCTAAATATTACTCTTTCTAGATTTTTGAAATCGAAAAGTTTTCAGTAAAAAGTTTCTTACTTTATTTTATTATATTAGGTAGTAAAAATGTAGGGTTATTTACCATAACCTGTTCATTAATATCAGAAATTTACAATAGCATTTTAAGACCATAGTAGGAGTCTAGCATACCGTGTAGTACCTATGGAGTATTGTAAGGCTAATTGTCCGAGATGAATTGCTTCTCATCTTGTTCTCCAGTTTCCATTGTTGGTTTATTGCAGATTTTTATCCTGTGTCAAATTCAAGGTATTATTGATAAACCTTTTCAACCAGCAGCAAGAAGTTCAAAGTTTTTTCTGTCGCTATAACAGAAATCACAATATGTATATAACATTTATGTAGCAATAAATGTGCCATCTTTTTTAATATAGTGAACTAGTGAGTTTTTTACATTCCTTTCTCAGAAGATAATGCACTTTTATTTCCTCCTTGTCTTTTCTCCCTGAAATGCCCAGTTTTGCTTTGCTTTCCTTGGTCAGTTTTATTGATACGTAATTGACATCTACTGTTGTGTAAGTTTGATCTGTGTATGCATTGTGCTATGATGACCACACTGAAGTCAGTTAACACCGTCCCCTCACATAGTCTCTGGCTTTCTTCCTGTCCGGGAGGCGAGGGAGGGAGACAATTGTAAGGCCCACGCAGCTTTTCACAACTGTATTAGCTACAGCATGATTTGGAAAACAAGTTTCCCAGTCAGAAGACAGACTCAGGCTAATAGGACTCAGTGGTAACCTGACCAGCAGCTTCTCCGGGTTCCATGTTTCTTCTCTCTCACCTTTGTTTTTCCGTTTTCCTGAAGGCAGCCCAGATAACAGCAGATTTGCTCTAGGCAACTCATTGCAGTTCTAGAAATTTTTTTTTTTGCTTTTTTTTTGTGTGGGTGGTTGAGGGGCTGGGGTTGGTCACACTCAGTGACGCTGAGGGGTTACTCCTGGCTCTGTTCTAAGGGCTCATTCTTGATAGTGTTTAGGGAGACCATATGGGTTGCTGGGGATCAAACCCAGGTCAGGTGTGTGCAAGGCAAATGCCCTCTCTGCTAGTCTATTGCTCCGGCTCAGTTCTAGAATTTTTTTTTTTTAGAATTTTTTTTTTTTAATGGGCAAAATTTTGGAGGCTTTTCACATTAATATTCTTTTTTTTTTTTTTGGGGGGGTTCACACCCAGCAATGCTCAGGGGTTACTCCTGGCTCTGCACTCAGGAATTACTCCTGGCAGTGCTCGGGGGGACCATATGGGATGCCGGGGATCGAACCTGGGTCGGCTGCATGCAAGGCAAATGTCCTACCGCTTGACTGTTGCTCCGGCCCCTAACATTCTTTAATGTTAACTAACTAAATGTTAACTGTTTTCACATGAACATTTTCTGTTTTCGTACCAGTTTTTACACATGCTTACACCAAAAATGTGTGTTATGATTATGCACTGAAGACCATGCCAGCTGAGTGCTTGAGACTTTTTGTTTGTTTGTTTGTTTTTTAGGTGTTAAGACTTTCAACAGACTTTCTATGGAACCTGTGTGCAAGACACTGACAGGGGCCTACCAGATTGCCGCTTGGTGAATTATGAGAACTACTGTTCCTCGGGAGCCCAAGCAGATTATTTTACTGCCTATAGGATGTGACAAGGATAGATATTTTGTTTTCAATCTTCTATGTGAAGTTGTAGACTAATTTTAAAAAAATCTTAGTCTAAGAAGAAAATAGTGTTAGGCTGAATGAAGTCTAGAGACCAGGTAGTCAGCCACCTTGACTAATGTGTTAAAATCAGAGCTCCCAAAAGTGTGTGTCTCTCAGAGCACATAACTGAACAGATCAGGACACCAGAAACTGACAAGGTCTTTCGGCCTTTTTTATCTTTCTCTTACCCATCAGGGCTGGGATTGGGGCTCAGGTGGAGCAGGTGTGGAGCACTTGTGTGTGAGGCTGTGGGTGCTGTCCCTTGCTACCACACACAGAACAGACCTGTAAGCCAGTTCTGTTCAGTGGCTGTATTTTCCTCTCATAATACATTCTTTTCATTTCTCTCTCCTCTGGTTCATGTATTTTTTTTTCTGCTGAAAACTTCTGTTTTAAATAAACTCAGGAGCCGGTGTTGAAGCTTCAGGCTGTTGGCCTTAACGCCGAAGGCGTCTTCCATTCACGCTCAAGCGCACTCTCTGACTGACTCTGCCCCCACTCTGCAGAATGAAGATTCGTGGGAGAGCTGTGGATCCATTGAAGAAGTGTGTGAGAAGCTCTGCCGTGGTTCTTGTCAGGGGATGAGTTCTCAGTAAATGATTCGGGAGGGACGGACTGAACCACCCCCTGCGAGTGCTCAGGGAGCCGTCGGCGGTGCCAGGCATTCAAGCCATCGTCCTGCGTGCAGTTCTGTGCACGGCTGCAGGGACTGCCTTTCCTCAGTGCTGCTTCTCGGGCCCGGTACGTGACTGTCTGTTTGGGGTCACACCTGGCTGCTCTCGGGTTACTCCTGGCTCTACAGTGAGGAATCACCCCTCTTGGGGCTCGGGAGTGTATGGGATGCCGAAAACCCAGGACAGCTGCATGCAAGGCCAGCATCCTACCCACTATGCTATTGCTCCAACACCCCACCCAGTATGTTTAATAACTTTCCCTAAAGCCTACTCTTCAACTTCAACTGGGTGGGGGAGCCGGGGGTCACACTCAGTGGTGTGGAGTGAACTGGTTCTCTGAGGGGAGTTCAGTGAAGTGTTTCCAGCAACCCGCTGTTTCCTGTGGAACCTGAGGCCAACACGTCCCAGCAGTGAGCACATCCCTCCCCAGTTACCTTGTGTGGGCACATCCTCCCCAGTTACCTCGTGTGGGCAAACAGCAGCACCAGTGCCAGGGGTCGTCAGAACACAGCTGCCAAGGCAGGACGAGCACCCAGGTTGGCTGGGAAGCAGCACGTGAACTGGGTAGAGGCGGAAGGACCACTTGTGCATCTGAGAAAGCTCGGACAAACATGGCGTCCAAGCAGGGTCCCACCGAGTGTCGTGTGGGCAGAAACGGTACCAAGGTCCTGTAGGGGCTCTCTGACACTCCTGGGAGATGTTCCTGAGAGCCCAGGGCAAAAGGCTCACACCCACCCGGCACTGGGGATGGATGCGCGTGGGTGTGGGGCACGTGGTTTCTCATGCTTTCCCACTGAGTTCCTGGAGAAAATGAGCCAGAAAGGTTCTCCTGCTCTCGTGGGCCTGAAGCTCCCCTCAGGATCCTACTGCTTTCCAGACAGGGTGCACTGCTGGGAAGCCAATGGCTGAAATGGCTGAGCACTGGGGGTCCTCTGAGCCATTTCATTCTGGGCACATGAGACAGTGAGGTCCTTTGAGCCATTTCATTCCTGGGCACCATGAGCTTGACACAGCCACCAGTCAAAACAAAATGTTTGCAATCCAACAAAACATGAATGGTGCCAGCACTTTGTAACACTGAGCCAGAGATAAAAGACAACAGGATAGGGTCTTGCCTTATACATGACCAACCTGTGGTCCCCCAAGCTGGGACCTCCAGGTGTGGCCCAAAAACACCTGAAAACTGGGAGGCGGGATGACCCGTGGCTGAAGCTGCTGTGCTCGCATGAGTCCAAGCCTGTGTCCTGCATGTGCCCAGAGATCCCAGCAGCCGAACTACCTGCACTCCTCAGTGCCTCCGACCCCGAAGAAATGTGCCGAGCAAAGTAGTCCTCAGAGATGACTGCCCAGGATGTACACAGGCACCAGCCACAGGCGAATCCAGCACCACAGCCAAAAACGTGCCTTGTAACCGCTGCTCACTTGCAACACCGACTGAGGGAAAGGGGTAAAGGATGGAGTAAAATAAATAAATTAATTTCCGGAACAACTATAAAGATCTCAAGAGGAAGCCGGAGCCATAATGCATCAGGGAGGGGTCTTGCGCATGGCTCACCCGGGTTCCATTTCCAGCACCCCAGATGGTCTCCCAAGCCCACCAGTGTCGGGGAATGCCGCCAGGGTCCCCGACAGTGTCGGGACAGAGGTTGTCTTCTACCTCCGGCGACGCCAGGAGAACAGATGAAAACTCACGAGTTCGGTGCAGTTCCAAAAATGGCTTTTAATAGTACAAAAGCTCTTCCATAGCAGTCCAATATAATGAACAAGCTTTAGCTCTGGTCCGAACTTAGACTTAAGAGCCTAAGTCTCCCACCAAAGAGAGAGGATCTCACCCTAGCTGAGTCCTACCCAGAAGAAAGAGCAAAAGGCCAAAAGCCAAAAGCCGCAGGAGCCAAAAGCTGAAGGCTGAGGAACCAAAGGCAAAAGGTGAAGGGGCCTCAAGTCAGCCCCTTACATACACCAAAGTAATCCAATCGGGAGGTTGTCATGTCAACAAAGAACTCTAAACAGAGTGTAGTGCCACACCCTATTGCAGGTATAAACAAAGGTTATGCCAAGGACTAATCCCTACCAAGATTATCTCTTTTGTAAAACACTGGGAGAGAGAGGGGCTGGTATAAAGTAATACATCTTAGCTTCATGATCTTCATGTAATCTAGATGGTACCCACAAGGTCCTTCTTATTATTATCTGCACCAGGGTGATTCTGAGTATCTTTGTACTGAAAGGGTCACACTCGCCTGCTTAGAGCAAACTAGTATGATCCTTCCTATAGTCTTCCTATAGTCTCAGCGTAGCCAGGGTGGTAGTCTCCTGGTAAATTCCTAACTGTCCCACGCTGGGTGCAGTGGGTATAAAGAGGAGCTGTGCCCAATCTAGAAAACATAGAAGCCTTAGTAGATGTATAAGTCAGAAGTTATTCAATCAAGGTGACTTCTGTAACTGCCACACCCTCTAGCAGTGTTTACATAGAAGAGAAATCTCATTAGAATGAACCTTGACTTAAGTAGATTAAGCTGGGAGTGGGCAAAACAACAAAACTCCCAGAATAGCTAAACCTGTCCTCCAACACACCAGGAATGACCTGAGCACAGAGCTAGGAGTAAGCCCTGAGCACTGCCAGGTATGGCCCCCAAAAAAATCATCTACTCGTGGTGGAATAATATTAATGCGATTTGGAGACAACCGCTGGACTAGAGCCCTTACCAACTGGATCCCATGGGATGTCAAAAGATCACGTGGCCGCCCACCTACAAGATGGTTAGACTTCTTCGTCAAGCCCCTGAACGAACGGTTTGAGGCTCTTTGTATTCCTGAAGCAACCAGATGCCATTGGGCCACACTGGCACGTGATAGGGTCAAATGGAAATGTTACTGGCGCCTGCTCGAGCAAATCAACGAATAACGGGATGTCAAGTGATCAAGAAGTGAGGAAATACCTTGGGGACTGTAGATAAACAATTAAATTGTGGCAAATTTACTTCAGGGAATGATGGTTTTTTGCTTTTATTGTGAGAAAAAAAAATCAGAGCTTCATTAGGGACCAAATCTGATTTCCATTTATAGGTGAAGAGGCAAATTCAGATGAGCCGCTTCTTGTCCAGATAAACCCGAATTAGCGAGTGATGTGAATTTGGATCCGCGTGGGGTCGGGTGACCCCCAGGGGAGCCGGGTATTTCTTTTCTTTACCCACCACCCCCCCCACCACACTCCTTTCCAAAACCCCAAAAAAAACCCCAAACCCCAACGAAGGAAAACCCAGAACAAAAACAGAAAAAAAAAAAAAAATTAGGAACCCCCCACACCATGAGGGCCGTCATTTTCCGCATCCAGACTCCCCACTCCCAGAGCTCCACCCAGCAGAAGAGCTGATCACAAGCCCTACTCGTCAGAGAACCACCCCTACAGCAGTCTTTTTCAAGCCCAGCCCAGGTATGCCTGATCCAGAGACTCACATACTTGGGGCAGAGATGCTACCAGCTCTCCCTGTGCCCAACTGATCACAAGGCACCCAGGAGGGAAGGCAGGTTCTAGCCCTGGCCTGCCACCCCAGCAGAGCCTCACAAGAAGCCAGGGGAACCTCCACACCATGAGGGCCACCATTTTTCGTCATCTGGACTCCCCACTCACCATACCTCCACCCAGCAGAAGAGCTGATCACAAGCCCAGCTTGTGCGGCCACTTTGCCACACGGTTCATCAATAAATGCACAAGCGAGAGGCGTCTAAAAAGAATGTTCCACCCGCATGGCAGAGCCTGGCTAGCTACCCATGTTATATTTGATATGCCAAATACCAGTAACAATTATAGACCTCATTCCCATGACCTGATGGAATGGTTTGAGGCTCTTCGTGTTCCTGTAGTGATCAGATGCCCTTGGGCTCCACTAGCATGTGACAGGACATATGGAGATATTACTGGTGCCTGCTCGAGCAAATCGATGAACAATGGAAAGATAAGTGATACAAGTGAAACTCAAGGTTCACTTTATTGTCTATGATGTAGCAGTAGGGACTCCAAAGATCTTTACAGTATCTTGGTCAGAGCTAGAGATGTGGCTCAGTTTTAGAGCATCTGCTTTGTATGTGAGGCCCCGGGCTTAATCCCTAGCACCACCAAGCAAAGAACAGTAACCCAAATAAACAAGTCAGGCTTTGGAATTGCCACAGCCCGACCTGGTTCCGTTGGGCGGGATGTCCTCAGCAGCACAGCTCTCGGCGTGGGCCTATCTTCCACTCATTCCTGGCACCTCACACCAAAGAGAAAAACATCTTCAAGTCACATTTCTCCTCTGGTTTCACCAAAGTGTCTTGGGCCAGGAGCACACCGTCTCTCTCCTGAAGAGGCAGCCTGCCTCTACGAGCAGAAACTCCACACCTGCACGACTGCATTCCAGGCAGCTCGGCTTTTGCCAGCTCTGGGCCCCTCTGCAAGTCCAAGTCTGTGGGCTAGGCCATGTCCCAGCCCGGCCCAGCCTGTGGCAGCACCTCTCCTCGGTGGCCCTGTGTGGGACATGCTCCAGCAGTCACCATGCTGGCGCCTCTACCCCTCAGAACCCCAGGGGCCACACACCCAGCAGCCCGTCTGGGAAAGCAGCCTTGTGGACCCCATAACCTCTGCCTTCTTGGGGACGCCCACTCAGGAGGCATACACCCCAGCCCTGTGAAGTTGGCCCCTCTCACCAGCCTCCCCCAGCTCTCCCACCTCACCCTAATGGAACCTGTGCTGGAAAGAGTTGGGTGGTTATTCGGACTCTTTCAACACCAACTCACTGATGGTGCTGATAATGCCGGAGCTTGACCTCACCTGAGAAGGGAGAGATTGATCTGCCTGATTCCCAAGGCTAATTCCCAATTAGGCACAGGAAGAAAGGAAAGGAAGCACAAAGGAGCTATTCTTCCAGGAGAGCCGCCCACCTGCTGTCCAGAAGTGGCGGGAGAAGCAGGTAAACAGGTCACACCCAGCACCTGTAACCTGGGCATTGTTCAGGGGTCGGCTGAGAAAGTGCGTTTGTTTCACAGGCTTTGCTCCTCGCCCTGGGGTGCAAACAGAGAGTGCGTTTCAGCAGGAGACTGAAAAGTGCTGCCCAAGCTTGCTCCACCATGAGCACTGAGGAAGCCCACAGAAAAGAATTCAGGGGGCCAGAGAGAGGACAGGGGCTTGGGCACTAGCTTTGCATGTGGCAAACCCAGGTTAGATGTTCTCCTTAACCTGGGGGCTCACCAGGAGGGTCCCTGAGCAGAGCCAGGGGTAAGCCCTGAGCCCACCAGAAGGGTCCCTGAGCAGAGCCGGGGGGGGGTAAACCCTGAGCCCACCAGGAGGGTCCCTGAGCAGAGCCAGAGGTAAACCTTGAGCCCACCAGGAGGGTCCCTGAGCAGACCAGGAGGGTGCCCTGAGCCCACCAGGAGGGTCCCTGAGCAGAGCCGGGGTAAGCCCTGAGCCCTGCCAGGTGTGCCCCTGCTGCCTACCACAGACTGCAGCACTGCAGAAGCAGAATAGGGGGTAGGCGGGTGTTGGGAGGGGAGAAAGGCTGGAGGGGGAGGGAGTAATTGTGACTGTCCTAAAAAGGAGCCATTTTCTAGGGTTTGAAGTTGAAGTCATCTACTATTGCTGGCATTTTCTAGAACTTTGCAGCCAGGGCTGATGGTAGGGAAGGCAACAAGAGTCATCAGGACCTGCAGCTCGTAGCTGTGAAATTGGCCAAACAGCCTGACCCCACTGGGCGCCAGTTCCCTCTTCCTCACCTCCCTAGCCCACAGGGCTGAGAATGAGCTGAAGGGCTCCCAAGGGCACACACAGAGCGGCATTTCCGATGGCCCTGAAGGAAAGTGAGTGAGAGTAGAACAGAGCTTGGGTGGCCATCAGCACGCCCCTGCTTCACCAGGCCACACTCTCCACAGACCTAACAAGTTTGGTGCATGTAGTGCGGTCTGGGGGCACAGTGTGACATGACCGACAGCAGGTCCAAGAGGAACACCAAAGTGGACACCGGCCCTGGGGGCTGCCAGGCGGAGCGGCTGTCCTGATGCGGGCCAGCTAGTCCCCTCCACATGCACTTGGCATTTTGCTTCTTCTTTTTGTTTGTTTGCTTGCTTGCATTATGGGTCACACCCATAAAGCACAGAGGTTTCTCCTGGCTCTGTACTCAGGAATTACTCCTGTTGGGGCTCGGAGACCATCATGGGGTGCCAGGGGATTAAACCCGGTCGGCCACGTACAAGGCAAATGCTGTACCTGCTGTCCTATCTCGCCAGCCCCTGAGTTGGCATTTTGGGAGGTAGGCATGCCCACCCACCCCACCAGCCAGCAGGCGGCCCTGGTCTACAGTCCCTGTCCCTGTCCTAGGCATGTGGCTCTACTTCCTCTGGACGTCCCACAGCACTGCCCTCGCCCAGAGCAGGTAGAAGAGAGTGGGCGTGGCATGTCCTGATCTGCCCAGGGAGGCTGATAGTGGGGATGGAGGGACCTGCCGACCAGTTAGGGGGAAACGTGGATTTTGCAAGATCTGGAGGGTGTGTGTGTGTGTGTGTGTGTGTGTGTGTGTGTGTGTGTGTGTGTGTGTGTGTGTGTGTGTGTGTGTGTGTGTGTAGGGGTGTGGGGGGGTAGGATGTGTAGAGTATCTAAACAGGTAATTAGGAGACGCCTTTGTAGTGCGTGAAAGGACTGAGCAGTGTGGAGACATCAAAAGGACAGGAGTGAGAGGGCGGACAGCAGGGAGGGCCCAGGCAGGAGGCCTGTGCACATTTTGAGGTGCCTTTGGAGGTTCCCCACTAAAACTTTCTCTGGCTCTTCAACATCCTTCCCCAAACCTAGCTCTGAGATAGAGGCTGAATCGCCCCAAAATCACCTTCTCAAAAGCAAATTACCAGCAGCAGGGCAAACCCAAGGCCTGCTTCCCGACTCTTGACTCAACTCTCTCGGAGGGCTGCAGAGAGCAGGCAGGGGGCAGGAGAGCTGCCAGGCTCTGCTGGGACTGACCAGGCTACCCCACACTGACCTCTCTGAGCATGAACTTTCTCCGTGACAAAACTACAAGCCTCTAACCAGAGTCACAGCTGACCTGGGTTCAATCCCTAATACCCCATGTGATCCCCACGCCCAGTCAAGAGTGATCACTGAGCAGCACTGGGTGTGAACCACAAAGGAACCAAACATCCATAACCTCATCACAAAGAGACCTGTGTGTGCTATACTAAGTTAGTCACCCAAGTCCAGGGCAGTCACAGCAGCCCCAGGTCCCTGCCGGGTAGCCTTTGGGCCGCCACACTGTCCCCAACTGTCACACCCCCAAAGGGAACAGATTTCACACTGCGGGTGACACAGGGATGACGGCCACACAGACACTGCTGGTGATGGGGCAAGTCGGGATACACAGGCAGGACTGCATGCCCGGTACTGGGGAGGGGGAGGGCGGGGCTGAGCAGAGGCCCCCCAGCAGTCTCGGCTGCCTGCAGTGGGGAGGGCAGCTCAGGGCGGCTTCTGCAGCAGGTCGCATGCAGAGATGGGGGACCTTAATCGCTTCCTCCACTTGCCCACTGTAGCTCCTGGCAGAAACAAACCAGGTTTAATGCTAAGGTAGACTGTGAAGCTCCTTTCAGTCCTTTAATCAGCTAATCCAAGACAAAGCGGCATTTATCTTGATCATGGAGTACAAAACTTAACAGCATTCTCTTAGCAGATGTATAATTTATAAAACTCTCATGTGTGGAGCCAGAGCAATAGTACAGGGGGTAGGACGCTGCTGGTGCAGGTGGGCCTCACGGGTGGCTTATGTGAGGCCGGAAGGGGAGAGGGATGGTCGCTTTCTCCCCAGCCGCCTCTGCCGACAGGAACCCGCTGGGCAGGCTGAGAACTGATAAAAGGCAAGTCAGCACTAAGCCTTACCGTTTCCTCAGCACTCTTGTCTTCCTCGAAGAAAAGAATTTTCAGGAGTCGATGAGCAGTAAAGTACAACAGATTTTATTAAGGAGGTCTTAGGAAAGGGAAGGAGGAGGGAAGGGAAGAGAGAGAGAGAGAGGGGGAGAGAGTACACATCTAAAGAGGGGAGATGCAGGCGACACACGTGCTCGGGCACCACATGTGCTCAGCCACATGGGCTCGGGCAGCATGTGTGCTCAGGCAACATGTGCACGCCGTCCTTTGGTCAGGACGACTTTTATAGGTTTCTCCCCAAGCTACTCCCATATGGGGCTTCAACCTAGGTTGCTAGGGCCGTTGCCAAGGGGAGTAGATTTTTTGGAGTGGTCTTCTTGAAAATTTTTCTAGACCTCTGTTTCCGCTGGGTCTTCTCTCCTGGAATGTAACCAGATTAGGGGCTGGGCCAAGACAGGTTGATCCGGATTCCTTAGGGTCTACTGAGGGTCTTATCAAGTCTTGTTCGGTTTCCAAACAGGTGAATCTGGACAACCTTAGGGTGAAACTTCATTGCCTTGGAGACCCCTGTCTGCCTGCCTACATCACTGCCTTGCACATGACCAGTCAGGTTTCAATCCCTGCATCACGTACAGTCCTCTGAACCCTCCCAGGAGCAGGGCCAGGTGTAAGCCCTGAGCACCACCAGGTGTGGCCCCCAAACCATACATATATGTTACTTTATGTAGGAATCAGTCAGACATTTAGGACTTCTATAAGGAGCTTTATCAACTCTCTTATCTTCAGCACATAAAGGAATACATTGAAAATATAATTTTTAATATTGTTACTCATTCATCTGTCTCCCAGACTATTTCTTTTACTGTATTACTGACGTTGAGTATTTACCCTATTTTCAAGGAAAGGAAGAAGGAAGGAAGGAAGGAAGGAAGGAGGAGGAGGAGGAAGGAAGGAGGGAGGGAGGGAGGGAGGGAGGAAGGAAGGAAGGAAGGAAGGAAGGAAGGAAGGAAGGAAGGAAGGAAGGAAAGGAAGAAGAGGGAGGGAAGGAGGAAGAGAGGGAGGGAGAGGAAGAAAGAAGAAAGAAGGAAGGAAGGAAGGAAGGAAGGAAGGAAGGAAGGAAGGAAGGAAGGAAGGAAGGAAGGAAGGAAGGAAGGAAGGAAGGAAGGAAGGAAGGAAGGAAGGAAGGAAGGAAGGAAGGAAGGAAGGAAGGAAGGAAGGAAGGAAGGAAGGAAGGAAGGAAGGAAGGAAGGAAGGAAGGAAGGGAAGGAAGGAAGGAAGGAAGGAAGGAAGGAAGGAAGGAAGGAAGGAAGGAAGCCAGGTTTCCCAATCATAGTTCTCCCAAACTATGAACCCTTACGTAGTTCTAGGGTTTGGAGGAACAATTCTTCCCCCCTAGATCAGCACCTGCCTTGCACGCGTCTGCAAAGCATGTGGCAATGAGTTCTAACCCTTGGGTTTCCACATGCACAAATGAAATTCTGCAGCACTATAGTCTGGTATCCCAGTGACACCTGAAAACAAAACACCTTGATTCTGTGTCCATCCCTTCACTCCTTCAGTTACTCGGGTATCAGAACTTATCTATTCTGGTTTTGTGGGTGGGACTGTTCTGCTCCCCATGTCCCTGTCAGCGGCCCCCCCTACAGAGCTTTGACTCTCCACATCTCACCGCCTTTGGCTCACCCTCGAGGAGGCCCTGTGCCGGCCCTGTGGACAGAAAGGACGGTACCTCCTTCCCCAGGGACTCAGTGGGCCTCCCTGCCTGCTGTGGGCAGCTGAGGGCAGCAAGGCCCTCAGGTCAGTTGTTAGAGCAGAGTAGGGACTGCAGATCCCCACCCCACCCCCCACCACTACTCTTCGCCCTTCACCGGCTCTGCCGGCCCTGGGCAAAGTGGAATCTTTCTATTCATTTGGGCCACACCTGGGAGTACTCAGGGGCCCTCCACACTTGGTGCTGGGGGACTGCTACCGGGGACGCCAGGGAACCGAGAGTACCAGGCGTAGAGCCCGGCCCCAGCATGCAGAGCCTCCAACCCAGCCCCTCCAGCTGTCTCTCCAGCCCTGTGTTTTCTTTGTGTTAGTTTGCGGCACCAGGATTGAACCCAGGGCCCAGTAATCACTCCCAGGAAGAGGCTCAGGAGCCCTCAGCCAAGCCCATGTTAGTTGAGTCTTGCATTCTCGCTGGGGTTTTTTGGTTAGTTGGTTTGTGGCTGGTTTTGCTGTGTGATCCTGAGCTAGTTACTTAACTCACCTGGGCTTCATTTCCACCTCCATAAATTGTGAGGAAGTTGGGAAGAGAACTGTGGAGCCCAAGAGGAAAGGTGCTGGGCTCCATTCCCTCCCAGGGGCCTTAGAGGGAGGCCTGTCCCTTGTTGTGGCCAAATGTCCACTGCTGGATTCTCTTCCTCACGTTGGTCTGCAGGAGTGGACCTTCATCTGGGAACCCCAGACTCTATCCAAGTGGTGGTGATGTGGGGGGGTCCTTCTCCTGCTTGGTAATTGTTGGTTTAAGGACACCGGCTCCTGGCTCTGCTCAGGGACCACTCCTGGTGAGGCTGCCCACACCCCCACCTGCCTTGGGGTCTTCTGGACCCCAACTCAGCGGCTCTCTGCGCCTGCAGGGCTGGAGGGCTCCGAAGATGAGAACTTAGCAGAGCAGGTGGCAGGAGGTGCGGACCTTAAGGGGCAGGTCCTGCTTAATCATCCGCCCGTGCCCTCTGAGTCCGGCTTGGTACCCCGCAGCAGCAAGCCCCTGGGGCTGCTTGGGGACATTCACAGTCCAGGTGGGCTTCAGCCACACCCCATCCCTGCACCCCTACCCCAGGTTACCCATGTGCCAGGCTCGGGTCATCCTGGAGGACAAGCAGAGGCCTTGCTGGCCCCACAGGCCTGCACCTTCCCCTTCCGGTGTGAGACCCAAGCAAAGGAGGCTGAGCCCGATTCTGACAGTATCTGCAGGTGTTTTCTGCACTCCACAGGCTGACCTGCCACCTTCCTGCCCAGTCGGCTTGCCTCCCCGCAGAGAGGGTCCCCGGGCATACAAGGTCTGTCCCACAGGAGGCCACCAGGCTATGCAGGACGCTTCTGAGTCCAAGTCACAGGAAGCAGCTACAGATATGGTGCTAGTCTAGTCTCTTGCTGTGCTTGGGGCTGATCTGTTCGACCCGGCACCTCAGGGGCCCCCCGGTGCCAAGGAGATACCCCTGGTCACAGAGCCAGGAGTAAGCCCTGAACACTGCCCGTGTCCCTTTTAAAGCACGCACACAATAGCAATACAGTAAGTAAAGAAGATCAGTAGGGAGAGAGACTTCTGCAAGTCGGGGGTGAAGGCCCTCACCGTGCATGTCACCAACCCCTGCTTCACCCAAAACCACCAGGAGTAACCTCTGAGCACAGGTGGGTGTGGTTCAAAGCCTCCCCGCCAAAAGACTCAAAAGTTATTTTTATTTTTGGATCACACCAGGCAATGCTCAAGGGTTACTCCTGGCTCTGCACTCAGGAATGACTCTGGACGGTGGCGGGATTGAACCCGGGTTGGCGGCGGCAACGCAAATGCCCTACCCGCTGTGCTGTTGCTACAGCCCCCAAGATTTTTTACAATTTTTAAACCTTATTCAAACACCTTGATTTACAAAGTTGTTCACAGTACAGTTGTTTCAAGTATTCAATATTCTGCACCAGTCCCACCACCAATGTGCCCTTAGCGCCACTAAAGACCCCCGCTTCCCACCCCTCCCCATGCCTGCTCCCTTTTTAAAAAGTGAAAAGGAAGAAACAAATTTCAAAGGTCTGAAAAATGTCACTCGACTTTATACAACACAGTTGTGGAGTACGACTCTAAATAGAGTGGGAACGACAATGTGACCCTGAGCCAGCTGCCAGCCGGGACCATTCAGGGGACACAGGGCTCACATTCTGGCAGGGCCATGACATGCATCTCTCTGCGTTTTATTTTCTCTCTTAATAGAAATGCGCTTTGGCAGAGAGCAACAACCCAGGCCCGAGTGTCTCCTCGGACATGGACTCGATTCTTCCGCCCTGTTCCTCCATAGTTACAGACGACCCCCTAGGGCGGCACTACGGGCACCGTGGGCTGGGGCAGCGGCCTCCCTCCCCAGCGCTGTCCCCATTTCTGACGTCCTGCTTTGTGCTTGCTGGGATCCTTCTCATAACCCTCCCTCGGGCTGCTGTCAGTACCCACGCCTGTCCCCATCCCTGTCCGTGTCCACAGCCCTGGCTCTCCCAGGCACTGGGCAACCTCTCTGGATCCATTTGGCCACCTCGCCCTGTTTCTGTCGGCCTTGGCTGCCCTAAGGGAAGGCACAGACCAGCTGCCTGGGCCAGGATTGACTTTCCCCAGTTCTGAAGCCTGACACCCAAGGCCAGGAGTCAGACGGGATTGGGTCCCTCCCAAGGCCAGGAGTCAGACGGGATTGGGTCCTCCCCAAGGCCAGGAGTCAGACGGGATTGGGTCCTCCCCAAGGCCAGGAGTCAGACGGGATTGGGTCCTCCCCAAGGCCAAGAGTCAGACGGGATTGGGTCCTCCCCAAGGCCAGCAGTCAGACGGGATTGGGTCCTCCCCAAGGCCAGGAGTCAGACGGGATTGGGTCCTCCCCAAGGCCAGGAGTCAGACGGGATTGGGTCCTCCCCCAAGGCCAGGAGTCAGGACGGGATTGGGTCCTCCCAAGGCCAGGAGTCAGACGGGATTGGGTCCTCCCCAAGGCCAGAGTCAGACGGGATTGGGTCCTCCCCAAGGCCAGGAGTCAGACGGGATTGGGTCCTCCCCCAAGGCCAGGAGTCAGACGGGATTGGGTCCTCCCCAAGGCCAGGAGTCAGACGGGATTGGGTCCTCCCAAGGCCAGGAGTCAGACGGGATTGGGTCCTCCCCAAGGCCAGGAGTCAGACAGGATTGGGTCCTCCCCTTCTGGCTCTGCCTTTCTAAACTGAACTGTGTGCAAGGACCTCACTAGGCCAAACCCACCCAACCACTCGGTTTCTGTTGATTTAGGCCATACCCAGAGGTGCTCAGGGCTAGCTCCCGACTCTGTACTCAGGGGTCACTCCTGGCTCTGTGCTTAGGGGTCAGTCCTGGCTCTGTGCTCAGGGGTCACTCATGGCTTTGTGCTCAGTTACTCCTTGCTTTGCACTCAAAGGTCACTCCTGGCTCTGCACTTAGGGGTCACTCCTGGCATGGCTCGGGGACCCTCTGGTGGCCACGTGTAAGGCCAGAGCCTTCCTGCTGTCCGCCTCCCCGCCCCTGCTCTGTGTCCCACCCCCACACTGTGGGCCTTCTTTAACAGAGTCACTTCTAAGACCTGTCTCCAAGCACAGCTGCGTTCTGAGGTCCTGGATGTGAGCCTTCACAGGTGATTTATGAGGACACAGTTGAGCCCAAATGTCCAGACCCCTAAGCAGCAGGCACAGACAGAGCCAGGCACTCCGCCACCACCGTGTGGCTCCTGCAGGCAGGACAGACCGAGACCTACAGGCTGAGGCAGGGCCGCTCCAGGCGGACAGAGGCCCCTGAGATATGGGCAGGGCCGCTTTGCAGACCGAGACCCAGAGAGAATTCTCAGAACGGCCTCCTCGGCCTCCCCCGCCCCCGGTTTAAGGCTGCCCCTTCATGCCTGCCCCCTTGATTTCTCCCTCCATGCGGTAAGGTGCCACCGCATTCAAGACTGGTTTGCATCCGAGGAATCAAGGTCCGTCAAAACGCAAAGAGGAGAAAAGAGAAGATTCATATTTTCAAAAGAGAAAGGTTCGGGGCTGGAGGGGCACCGGAAGCATGGGCCTTGCCCTGAGCACAGCCAGGCATGACCCAAACATCGACACCCCCAACAGAGAATAATGACTCTGAGCCGAGGGTCCTCAAAGAGCTTTATGCGCAGGCGGCTGGTTTAGTCCCCAGCACTGACGTCACCAGGTCCCCTGGGAGGGGCCTCTGAGGCCTGAACAGGGAGTAACCCCTGAGTACAGCTGGGTCTGATCTCAGAACTGGAAGCCAGTCCCCAAAATCTGTGTGCAGTGTGATTGTGTATATAGTGTTGTATGTATGTATATTGTCTGTGTTTATGTATATACACATATATATTGTGTGTACATATAGTGTCTATGTATATATAGTGTGTATACATGGTGTGTGCATATGTGATGTGTGTATATATATAGTGTGTGCATATGTGATGTGTATATATATAGTGTGTGCATATGTGATGTGTGTATATATATAGTGTGTGCATGTGATGTGTGTGTATATATAGTGTGTGCATATGTGATGTGTGTGTGTATATATATAGTGTGTGATATGTGATGTGTGTGCATATGTGATGTGTGTGTATATATAGTGTGTGCATATGTGATGTGTGTATATATATAGTGTGTGCATGTGTGATGTGTGTATATATATAGTGTGTGCATATGTGATGTGTGTGTATATATATTGTGTGCATATGTGATGTGTGTGTATATATATAGTGTGTGCATATGTGATGTGTGTATATATAGTGTGTGCATATGTGATGTGTGTATATATAGTGTGCATATGTGATGTGTGTGTATATATATAGTGTGTATATGTGATGTGTGTATATATATACACACATCACATATATATATACACACATCACATATGCACACACTATGTATACGTTGCTATATACACATACTATATACACACCATGTATACACACTATATATACACATAGACACTATATGTACACACAATGTATGTGTGTGTGTGTATATATATATATATATATATATATATATATATAGTGTGTGCGTGTGTGTGTGTGTGTGTGTGTGCTGCCAGGTACTGGACCCAGGGCTTCAACAAGCAAGGCACATACTGCACGGCTGAGCCACTTTCCCAACCCTGCAAGCACCTGTATAGAGAAAATCCTCCTCGGCCCTACCGCTTCCAGGACTCTGCCCGCGCTGTCAGTTCTGTCAGAAACAAAGCAGGATAGAGGATAGAGCTGCTGTCCCTCAGCCCCAGGGTGGGTGGAGTCCGGGCCGCCCTGCTCACTCGCACCCTGCCCCGTGGAACCGCTGGCATCACTGCCGCTCACTTGAAAGCCAACCCTCACTGCTTGGGCCTGACTTGGACCTCAGAATCTCACTGCTGATCCATTGGGGGAGGGGGACATGGGGGCGTGGCACTAAACCCCCATCCTGAATGCTGGCCAGGAGTTAGTTACTCTTGCAGAATTCACACGTCCCCAAACCTCCCTGGAGTCAAACCCTGGGATCAATCCCAGCACCAGTCCATGTTCTGTGACTTTATCTTTGCTAAGAAACAGGCCCGGCTTGGTCCTGGCCCAGTCAAGCCTGCAGCCACTAAGAGGCCCCTTCAGGGAACGTGGTCGACTCTCAGACACACCCACGCCCCTGCCCATCCTCTCCCGGTCAGCCCGAATCAGGCACTCGGCAGGACACACACCAAAGGCACCATGGTTCCATCTCTCAGGATGCTGCCCCCAGCCCACGGCCTCTATGAGGGGCCGCGTTAGGGGGACTGGACGCCCTCAGACCAATGCCGTTGAAAACTGTATGGTCCAGGCCCCTCCGTGCCTGGCTGGACACTGAGTTTGTAAGCATGTGCCGGAGTGAACAGGCCTTGGTCGAGAGGCAGGAGAGATGGTGCAGTGGGTAGGCACTTGTTTTCCACACTGCTGACCTGGGTTCCATGCCAGCATTCCAGAAGGCCCCCCTGGGCACTGCAGGAGTGATTCCTGAGTTCAGAGCCCAGAGGGGCCCGGGGTGTGAGCAACACCTCCCTGCCCAAAAAAGAGACTTGATTAGAGTCAAATATAAGAATCTTACAAGACTTGGAAATTATTTATATCCTGGCCCACACCTGGCTGTGCTCAGGGCTGAGTCCTGACGAGGCTCAAATCCAGATCAGCACTGTGCAAAAGCAAGGTCTTGCTTAGCCCCCTGTCCCCTCTCCAGTCTCTATGGAGGCTTTATTAAGTGGGCAACCAGGAAACTGCTAGGAGCTTGTTCAGGACAGGCTTATACCCAGAAACAAGGTGGGTGGTGCGCGCTTGACCGACTGTATAAGTCAGGGTAACAGCGCCTCCCGGTGTCAATCTTGCACACGCGACACTGTGCAAGTTCGCCTGAAGTCAGTGGACTTCTGATAGGCCCAGTGATGTATATGCAAATCAGGGAGAGCTCAACGGTGATTGGTCATGTGTCAGGAATGGGCGGACCTGTTGAAGGTTGGGTCTAGCGCCTGGGTGCCGACCTTCCTTAGTTCCTAACCTCAGAAGACTGTAGCGCGTCTGAGCTCTGGTCAGGTGTCTCAGCCCGCCTGTTGAGACGCATCTGCCCTCTCAGCTAACCTGTACCCCTGTGCTCCGTGCCCCAGGAGGGGCTTGGGAGATTCTATTGAGGGCATAGGCTCAGCTGCCAGGGTCCGGTCTCCTGACCTGCCAGGACCCAGGTCTCTGATCTCTGCTCCCAGTGCTGCCCCGTGCCCGCACCCCCCACTGCTCCCGCGCTGCCTCGCAGGAAGCTGCACACGGGATTAAGTCCAAGCCTGCAGCCCCCACGTTTACCCGACATCAGAGCTGGTTCTCCATGGCAGTGCAAGAGGCCTCTTTAGCAAAAGCTGCCAGAAAATGGCTGTTTGCTCGAATCAAAGGTTTTCTGACCGTTTTCCAGAACCAGTATTGAGAAATCAGAGTGCCTCCGGAGGGCTGCAGCAGGGCTGAAGGCACTTGTCTTGCTGACGGCCATCCTGGTTCAGTGCACACAGCGTGCCCGAGCCTTGCCCAGAGCAACTCCTGAACACAGAGCCAGGAATAAGCCCTGATAACCTGGATGTGACCCAAAACCAGAGAGGGGACAGACAGACAGACAGACAGACAGACAGACAGACAGACAGACAGGCAGGCAGGCAGGCAGGCAGGCAGGCAGGCAGGCAGGCAGGCAGGCAGGCAGACAGGCAGGCAGGCAGAGAGACAGACAAACAGACAGGCAGGCAGGCAGGCAGGCAGGCAGGCAGGCAGGCAGACAGGCAGGCAGGCAGGCAGGCAGGCAGGCAGGCAGGCAGGCAGGCAGGCAGGCAGGCAGACAGACAGACAGACAGGCAGGCAGGCAGGCAGGCAGGCAGGCAGGCAGGCAGGCAGGCAGGCAGGCAGGCAGGCAGGCAGGCAGGCAGGCAGACAGACAGGCAGGCAGACAGACAGACAGACAGACAGACAGACAGACAGACAGACAGACAGAGGCACAAAGCTGGCCCTGACGGTGCTGTGGGGATCCTGTGTGGTGCTGGGATGAGGCAGGCTGTCACATGACAGGGCCCAGGCCACGTGCTCTCTGCAGCTCTGAGCGGCATCTTGTAAACCCCTCCTTGCTCCACACACAGGTAGAATTTAGGTGGAATGAATTTCAGGCACGAAAAATTCCAACATGATCTTGGACAAGGACTGGAAAACAGGTGGACGTGGAATGGGAAGGTTTGTCCGCTTCCGGCCGACTCTGCTCAGCATTCCCTAGCTCAGGTCTTGGTTATACTGTTCGTCTCTCCCACTCTGCCCAGTAGCTTTCACCACAACCAGCATCAAGCCCAGTTCCTCACAATCTCACAGCACTGCTGCATCTTAGTAAAAGCGTGTTAAGTTCTCCTCAGGGACTGGGGCCATAGTGCAGTGGGAGGGCATTTGCCTGGCTGTGGCCGACCTGGGTTCAATCCCCAGCATTCGATGTGATCCCGAGCACTGTCAGGAGTCATTCCTAGGTACAGAGCCAGGAGTATTCCCTGATCACGGTTGGGTGTTTAAAAGATAATCTTCACACGCCCTTTCGAGAGACTCCTGGGCCCGTGGAGCCAGGCGGTTTGGAGGTTTTCTTCCTGGAAGATAAGGTACAGAAATGCTGATCGGCGGTCACTCCTCTCCGCCCGAAGTGCCCAGGGCCCAGACACTCACCTGGTAGTCCCTTAGCCCCAGGACTGAGATTAGAGTGCCCCCCCACAGCCCCCCCTGCCCCTTGGGACGCATGGTGGTTCCTGCAGTCATGGCAGGAGATCAGAATCACAAGGACAACCGGCATGTGTGTCCCTTGACCGGCACTAGTTTGGGGCCCAGGCGCCCTGACAGCCTGCTGCCCTTCACACCCCTGTTTATTTTAGTTCCTATTTCTCAGTTTGGGGCCACACCTGGTGCTGTTCAGGGCTTGCTCCTGTCTCTGCTCAGGGGCCACTCCTGGTGGTGCTCCGGGGACTCTATGTGTGCTGAAGATCAACCTTGGTTGCTTGCAAGGCAACCTAGGTTGCCTTTTTTTAATTTTTTAATTTTTACAATTACAAAGATATACAATTAAAAAGTTCATATTTAGGTTACGGTCATACAGTGTTCCAGCACCCATCCCACCACCAGTGCCCATCTCCCACCACCAATGTCCCCCGGTTCCCTCCCCTCCCCCAGCCCCTCCTCCATGGCAGGTTCTTTATTTCTTTCCCTTTCTCTCTCTTTTCTTTTCCCTTCCCTTCCAGATTATGAATTACAGAACATACATTAAAGGGTTGTCATGTGTATCTTTTTGCCTCTATTTAATGTTCAGTTCTAGGTTGGCATTAGTACCCTCGACAATTGTTAGCACACTGACTCCCACACATTTGTGATAATTTCCACCTTTGACAAGACCTCCTGATATATGTTTCACTTGACCTTGGATATTGGTATCATAATATGTACATATATATTTATGTTATACAAATAAATGCAGTCATTCTGTATCTGTCTCTCTCCTGGCTAATTTCACTCAACATAATCTTCTCCATGTCCATCCATTTATAGGCAAATTTTATAACTTCATTTTTCCTAACAGCTGCATAGTATTCCATTGTGTAGATGTACCAAAGCTTTTTTATCCAGTCATTGATTTTCGGGCACTCTGGTTGCTTCCAGATTCTGGCTATTGTGAATAATGCTGCTATGAACATAAAAGTAGGGATGGTGTTTCACTGCGTATTTTTGGTTTCCCAGAGTAGATTTCCAGGAGTGGTATGGCTGGGTCAAATGGGAGTTCAATTTCTAGTTTTTGGAGGAATGTCCATATTGTTTTCCAGAAAGGCTGTACCAGCCGGCATTCCCATCAACAATGGATGAGTGTCCCGCTTTCCCCACATCCACGCCAGCACTTGTTGTTCTTGCTCTTTTGAATATTTGCCAGTCTCTGTGGTGTAAAGTGATATCTCATTGTTGTTTTGATTTGCATCTCTCTGATGATTAGTGAAGATCAACCTAGGTTGGCGGCGCAAGGCAAACTCCCTACTATCGCCGGGTCCTCCTTAGAAGCTCCTCCACAAGCTTTCTCTAGACAATCCCATGAAAGAGGATTTCTGTCGTCGTGGATGTGATTCTGTGTCACCCTTGGTGGTCCTCATGGCCACCTCTCGAGGTGCCCCCTTGGCCTCCTCTCTGGAAACAACAGCAGGTTTCTACTGAGGGTTGGGACTTAAGTGAATCATCATTTTAAACTGAACTTTCAGCACTCAGGTCAGCGCTGCGGTGGCTCACCCAGGGGAGGTGGGTCATGTCGCTCAGGGATCAAACTCAGGGCCTCGTGCATGCTGGGTTTGGGTACCACATTACGAGCTATGTCCCAGACCCCTCCCTGTAGCTTCTTGTGTTCTCGCCCAGCTCGGTGTTCAGGGACGGTGCATGCCAGGGGTCTGGTATGCACATTGCAGTCCTCTCGGTGTTCCCTGTGTGCTTTGGGTATGGCAGTGCAGGCAGTGGGTCAAGACAAGGGGACAGCTGTGTCCCAGAGCACAAAGCTGGACCCAGTAGCTCCTAATGCCTGGGAGGGGCACCCAGCACCTGCAAGGTGGAGGTGCCACCCCCAGCCCCCAGATGGCATCGCTGGTAGGGGAGGTAGAGGGGTCAGGTGGGGGAACATCAACTCCTCTTGATGTTCAGGAGGCAGAACACGGGGACTCCCAGGAACAGAAACACCTCACCTTGCAGCCCCCTTTCCTCCAAGGGGCAGCGGATTCACTGCCCAGGCATGAAAGGCTTGAGCTTCCGCCCCTGGGCATAAGGAAATGATAATCATCCCCGCTGTCATTCTCTCCCGGAAATTCTCCTTGGCGGCAACAGAAGGTCCTGGGGCCCCATGACGCCTCTTCTCCTGCACCGTACATTCTTCTGCACAGGCTCCCTCACTAATTTATTTGGGCCTTTCTCAACATCTCTGCTCCTCCCATTAGCCCGGTCTCTGTCACCATGGAAAGGAGTGATGAACTTTGAAATCAGCTGTTTCCATTGGCTGGGAAGTCGCGTGCCTGGCAGAACCCAGAGGCAGGGACTGACAGCCCGAGGCTGCAGTTCCCTTTATCAGGATTTCTAGAAGGGAAGCCCCCTTAGAATAATAGTTTGGGAGCCGCAGTGATAGCACAGTGGGGAGGGCATTTGCCTTGCACACATCTGACCCGGGTATGACCCCGGCATTGAGAACTGCCAGGAGTAATTCCTGAGTGCAGAGCCAGGAGTAACCCCTGAGCATAGTCGGGTGTGACCCAAAAAAACAAAACAAACAAACAAGAGAATAATAGCTTGGTTCCATCAACATTTAATGAGAAGAAGAGTGAGTGTCTGCATTTCAAAGGGCACAGCTGAGGCCGGAGAAACTCCTGAGCATCGCCGAGTGTGACCCAAAAAAGAAAAAAAGAGTCTACTAAAAGACTGCTAGAAACAATAGAATTGTAAAGTGGCAGATTACAAAATCAAAAGCCAAAATCCATGGCTCTCCTATATTCAAATAATGAAAAAGAAGAGTGAGAGATTTGAAAACCCTATTCACAATTGTGCCTCAGAAAATCAAGTACTTTG